>OX421499.1:20931797-21531797 GCA_949126835.1 Anisus vortex
AAAAAAAAGTGTAAGTTTCCAAACATAAATACTCAGGTTTAAAAAAAAAGTATTATAAGTAGGGTAGGCCTACTATTTAAAAAAAACTTTTTATAACATTATTTAATAAAGAAATAAAAAAAACATAGAACTAGGTATAAAAACCTAATGTTGATGCTTTAGAGGTGACGATATGGCTGCGACTCAGACAGTTAAGAAAAATATATTGAACGTCTTTTCCCCAAGCACAACAACCCCCACTTACCCCGCGCGCCTTTCATTTTTTTGTTTTGTTTTTGATTTTGTAACAGGCGCCATTTTAATGATTCCAAACTCTTATCAGTGGTTAAAAAGTAGCCTAAATCAAGAATAGGAATGGGGGGGGGGGGGAGAGAGAGGGCGGGAAGGGATTAAGGCCCACAAATTATATCTATTTAAGCACACGAGTACTGTTGAAAGGGGGAGGGGGAGAGGGGTTTCAAGAGTTTCGTGGGATGGGTGTTGACCTGGCGGGAGTGTTTACCGGAGAGGGGGGGGGGAGATGGGGGGGTATTATTTCACTGACTACGAAATAATGGATGAAAAATAATAATAAAAAGAAATAAAATTGGGGTCATATACAAATTGTAATAATAATTTAAAAAAAATACACAGGGTTGAACAAAAGCTTTTATAACAATACAATAATTTAAGGAAACCTCCCATGGACCTTTTCTTTTCTCTTTGTATAATTAGACCTCCCTCCCTAGTTTGAGAGCTTCTTTTAATCTGCGCTACAGCCAAGCGAAAACGTAATAGGAGAAAATAATTTTTCTCTCTCTCCCCCCCCCCCCCCCCCCCCCCCCCTCGTTCACGGGTCTCATGTCTCATTCCAGCAATTGTTGACAATGAATGCTCCCCCCCCCCCCCCCTAGCTCTTTTTGTTTTGTGTCAAGTCGAGGGAAAGGTTTTGATTCTCTTTCTTTATGTTTTCTTTCCTTTTTTTTTCTCTCTTTCTTTCTTTCATTGGAAGAACTTTAGACCGCTGATCTTTAGTTTGATTTCACGGAACTATGAAAATTTGAGGGGGTAGGGTGGGGGGCGCAAGGTGGGGAGAGAGGGCGTGTGTAGACCGTGTCGAACTTTTCAATGTTTTAACCGAGGGTGGGAAGAGAGAGGAGAGAAACATTATTTTAAAATATAAGTGGTGGGGGTATAAGTGGGGGAGTAAAGGGGTACCCGTACCCGGTTTGGATGGGTGGGTGGGTAGGTGTGGGGTAAGCGATGGGTGAGGAGGAGGAGGTAGCGGTGTACACTGTGTCGTTGAATCTTAGCCTACCCCTGGGTGTAAACAACGCCCGGTAATAATTACGACGAGATTTAATTACTACTTGCCAAACAGGATATAAGGTGTGCCAGGGCGCGTATATATGTAGGCCTATGTATGTGTGTATCTGTGTGTATGTGTACGTAATGCGGCCAGTCAAAGACAAGAAAGTTCCCTCTCCACAGTTACATGCACATATACATAATGCAAATTAAAACTTTTTATTTCTGCTCGGTTGGGTTGGGCTGGGGGGGGGGAGACAAGGATGGAAGATACAAAGATAGAAGAGAAGGCCCACATAGAAAGATATTTAGATATATAGAGATAGACTGAGGCAGATAGAATGATGGAGAGCCATATTGCCATAAAAGCCTAGATAAGTAGTTAGATGATAAACATAGAAATGAAAGAACAGGAAACGAAACACCACCGTAAATAAAGTACCAGTCAGACCAAACTGATCATTGGGCCGGTGAAGCGGCGTTCGCCATTTTTTTTTTGGTCACGGCATTCTAGGGCGATTGCACAATGCCCAGCCGCCTTTACTTTACCCCAACTAATGTCAAGTACCCATCAGAGCTGGGTAGACCCAGGGACACACATCTTCTAATTCTAGGAACAAATCCCTAGCCTTTACCAGGTTTCGAACCCAGAACCTTTGTTACATCAGCCTAACTGAAACGCCCCTGAAACAACACCCACATATACATAAATTCTAACACTGCTCAATAAATTGGGTTTTCCAATGTTCCGCGTATAAAAATTATATAGACAGAGATGATGGTTGAAACGGATTTTTATAAAAGAAAGAAAACTAACAAACGACTTCGAGTAGTGGTTCCACAGGTGAACAGGCTACAGGTAACCGGAATCCAATCAGGAGGTCGATATGAAAAGCAAAAGTGCGGGAGTAGGAGGAGGGAGGAGTGGGGGGGGGGGAAGCGACCGGCATTCAGGGCAAAAAAACATGGCGGTGCCCGACCACGTGTTGATTCTTTAATTAGTTATGATAAACCCATATCTCATTAAAAAAAACACAAGTATTAGGCCTAACATTACAGGAGACTATAGATTGTTTATGAAACATAGGCCTACGTCGATGGTAGAAAGTTGTTAGTTTGTATTGAAAAGTTTTATACTAACGTTCTATCACGCAAACACACCTAGATCGATATGTTTATATTGTTTTGTTGGTTGGCTGTTCAGTTTGATCCACCGACAGCCAGACGGACTAACGAAAACAGTCGGGGAGATTATGATGGTTAGAGATTGATGCTATATCTACAACGCATAGATAGATAATAAACAGATAACTAGACAGGCGAACGGACTGGCGAACGGAAAGCCGAACTTTGCAGGCTAACGAAAGTACATAAAGATTGATGGACAGACGGGCGAACTGATGAACGAAAGACGAATAGACGGAAAGATAGATATGACTTTAGATTAACCCCCCCCCCCCCCAATCCTCTTTTCAACACACTACGCTATTATAACGAACCCGAACATTTTTTACAATTTCTATTTCTCTCATAACATTAATAACAAATAAGACGGTTAAGTGGAAGGGGGGGGGGGGGAGTGGGGGGGGGATAGTTTCAAAACAAAAAGTGACAGCAGAAAGAAATAAAATCTATAAAAGTAATTTTAATATAAATGAAATGGGGCCCGTCATTTAAAAAAAAAAGATCTTTTTCTTCTTTTATTGTTCAACTTGTGGCCGTATCTGTTTAGAAATCACATACCTTGGTAGAAGGCCATTACACATTAATCATGGTACTCCCCTCCTCCCTACCCTCTCTCCTTTTCTCTCTTCTTTACTCTCTTATAAGTACCATTCAGTTCAATGGAAGGGTTGGGGGAGGGGGGAGGGAAGAAGGTAAGTTAAGGAACGTACGCGATTCGCCCCAGAAAGAAAGAGAGAGAGAAAGTGCATGGACGAGATACACAATTTTAAAAGAATAGACTAGTTTTCTAGTTGAACGAGGTGGCTATTGAACATGTTCCAGTTTTTTTGTTTATGTTGTTTTAAATTTGATTTGATCATAGGGAAAGGTATATGTATGTCTGTGTGTATGTAACCAAGGGTGTATGTAAGTGTGTCTTAGTTGCATACATAATGAAAGCCTCCACCACCCTCCCTCTCCTCCCTCCCTTCCCTTTCTCCCCCCTCTCCTCCCCCCCCCCCCCCCCCGCAGGCGTGAAAACGTCACAAGTCCGTGCCTGCATTACTGGTTGTTAAGACACACACTCACACACAAATATTAAATTTGCGCCTTCAAAGAGAATATGTCACAATAAATAAATAAATTATTAAAGAAAACAAACAATCACGCCAATGCATACAAAAGACAACAACAAATCCAAACTGTGTGATTGTGTTTAGCGGTGACGCGTACCCTGGAACGTATCTACTAAGTGTACGCTGTATGCGTAATAGCGACTCTATTGCTGCAAATGCGTGCAGTGAATCTGTCACTGTATGCGTCAGGCCAATGTATCGCTGCATTCATATATGTGTAATCCCATACTGTATTTCTTGTGTGCGCCTCTATCATTGTATGCATAAAGTAAACTCTATCGTTGTATTGATACAATAACTCTATCGGTGTATGCGTAATTATCATTCCTTACTATAAGCGTAAGGCGACTATTTCATGGTATGCGTAAGGCGACTCTATCAATACTATCATTGTATCAGCAAGTAGAAAACAACCATACCACCATTACTTGTTACGCAAGCTGCAACATCAAAGCAAGCATGTGCACTGTGCACAAGATCTTCGGATTGCACCTTTTGCTTTCTCGGCGTATCAGCGACAGCGATCTCCTTTCACTTGTGGCTGATTTTGTTTACAAGCCGAGGCTGTGACGAAGGAGGGAGGGCCGAGGGAAGACTAGGTTGAAACACATGAAATACTTTTGTATCTCCTTGCAGCATTATCGAGAGAGCTCGTGAGACGAAGTTTGTGTGGTTGTTGCTCTATTCTATTCGTTTTTTAATGTATATGTCTTCACTTACCATCGATCAATTCGTTCAATAGACCATTCAAATAATTCACTATTAGGCCTACTCATTCAATCTAATGATAAACCATTTAGAACAAATTATAATCAATTATGTAATCAGTCAATCTATATTCAATCGTCTAATCAAGATCAATATTCAATCTGTTAATATATATATTATATATAAATATAAAACATTTTTTCACTATTTTAAGAAATCAAGTTTTTATCTTTCAATCAATATTCAATAATTCAACCAATATACAATCAGTCAATCCATTATCCGACACGATTTCTGTGAGGTTCAGAGGTCAAAGGTGGGAATGCGTTGGATTTTCTTATTGGTTTCATAATGGCGGGGAACTTGTTTTTATTGACCACGATTCTTTCTTGGCACTCACTGAGTAGAAACAACACAAGCGGGTCAAAGGTTAATGAAAATGTATAATTATAATTGGAACTATTAGAGTTTGAACTTTGTCTTCTTTTTTACAACCCCAAAAATGTAATTTCTCCGGCGCCCGGTACTGGGCCGAGAACCGACATTTGGGAAACTCTGGTTTAAAGTTTTAATGCAAACAATCAAATCACACACTTATACCTTCAGCCCTACAAACAATACACAGAAGCATACACACATATAAACATATAATATACACCCAGTTCAAGCTGCTGTCAAAGTTATAAATACAAGGCCTACAATAACAAATAGCTTTATGTGTGCGTATTTTAATTAAACAAAAACAAATTAATTTCTTTTTTTTTTTAAAGAATAAAAAGGGGAGCTTACTGTGTTTACAATCAGATATCCAGAGTTACGGATCGTGAATTAACCATGAGCTCAGACAGGCCCCAATCACAAACTTCAAAATGTATTTTAAACACGGGCTAATTAAATAAGACACACACACACGCGCGCATACACACACACACGGACATACACATACACAGACAATAAATCATGAAACAAAAGAAAAGCTAAAGGTGATAGATTAATGTAATCAGCCCCAAATTGTTTTTTTCTTTCACGAGGAGATCAATATCCCCGGTCTTTCATTATCCAATCACGTCTTGAGGCTCAGGCGAGGGTAGAAATATTATGTGTGTACGTGTGTGTTTGTGTGTATGAGCGTACGTGTGATTTATATTAGGCTACACTGCCGCTACACACGTCGGTATCAGGCTTAAGACAACGGGCTATTACAATTTAGACATTTAATCTCACCCCCTTCCCACACATGCATACACAAAGGCGATATTATATGACAATCTCCACAAAACGCATACATCCATATAAATATAAATAACTATCAAGGAGACAATAGACGTAAGACTAACTGGCGAAAACTATTGTCTTGTTGTGTGAAGTCTGTGTAGTAGAAACTTGAACTAGTTGATTTTATTGTTTTAATATAGGCTAGAGGTGGCGGGAGGGATGTGCGTGTAATAAGAGAAAAAGGGTTAAAAGGAGACATAGAGAGTGAGAGAGAGGGAGAAATAGGATGGGAGGAATAGAGAGTGAGAGAGAGGGAGAAATAGGATGGGAGGAATAGAGAGTGAGAGAGAGGGAGAAATAGGATGGGAGGAATAGAGAGTGAGAGAGAGAGGGAGAAATAGGATGGGAGGAATAGAGAGTGAGAGAGAGAGGGAGAAATAGGATGGGAGGAATAGGATGGGAGGAATAGGATGGTAGGAATAGGATGGGAGGAATAGGATGGGAGGAATAGGATGGGAGGAATAGAGAGTGAGAGAGAGAGAGGGAGAAATAGGATGGTAGGAATAGGATGGGAGGAATAGGATGGGAGGAATAGGATGGGAGGAATAGGATGGGAGGAATAGGATGGGAGGAATAGGATGGGAGGAATAGAGAGTGAGAGAGAGGGAGAAATAGGATGGGAGGAATAGAGAGTGAGAGAGAGGGAGAAATAGGATGGGAGGAATAGAGAGTGAGAGAGAGGGAGAAATAGGATGGGAGGAATAGAGAGTGAGAGAGAAGGAGAAATAGGATGGGAGGAATAGAGAGTGAGAGAGAGGGAGAAATAGGATGGGAGGAATAGAGAGTGAGAGAGAGAGGGAGAAATAGGATGGGAGGAATAGAGAGTGAGAGAGAGAGGGAGAAATAGGATGGGAGGAATAGAGAGTGAGAGAGAGAGGGAGAAATAGGATGGGAGGAATAGAGAGTGAGAGAGAGGGAGAAATAGGATGGGAGGAATAGAGAGTGAGAGAGAGGGAGAAATAGGATGGGAGGAATAGAGAGTGAGAGAGAGGGAGAAATAGGATGGGAGGAATAGAGAGTGAGAGAGAGAGAGGGAGAAATAGGATGGGAGGAATAGAGAGTGAGAGAGAGAGGGAGAAATAGGATGGGAGGAATAGAGAGTGAGAGAGAGAGGGAGAAATAGGATGGGAGGAATAGAGAGTGAGAGAGAGAGGGAGAAATAGGATGGGAGGAATAGAGAGTGAGAGAGAGGGAGAAATAGGATGGGAGTAATAGAGAGTGAGAGAGAGAGGGAGAAATAGGATGGGAGGAATAGGATGGGAGGAATAGGATGGTAGGAATAGGATGGGAGGAATAGGATGGGAGGAATAGGATGGGAGGAATAGAGAGTGAGAGAGAGAGAGGGAGAAATAGGATGGTAGGAATAGGATGGGAGGAATAGGATGGGAGGAATAGGATGGGAGGAATAGAATGGGAGGAATAGGATGGGAGGAATAGGATGGGAGGAATAGGATGGGAGGAATAGGATGGGAGGAATAGGATGGTAGGAATAGGATGGGAAGAATAGGATGGGAGGAATAGGATGGGAGGAATAGGATGGGAGGAATAGGATGGTAGGAATAGGATGGGAGGAATAGAATGGGAGGAATAGAGAGTGAGAGAGAGGGAGAAATAGGATGGGAGGAATAGAGAGTGAGAGAGAGAGAGGGAGAAATAGGATGGGAGGAATAGGATGGGAGGAATAGGATGGTAGGAATAGGATGGGAGGAATAGGATGGGATGAATAGGATGGGAGGAATAGGATGGGAGGAATAGGATGGGAGGAATAGGATGGGAGGAATAGGATGGTAGGAATAGGATGGGAGGAATAGAATGGGAGGAATAGAGAGTGAGAGAGAGGGAGAAATAGGATGGGAGGAATAGAGAGTGAGAGAGAGAGAGGGAGAAATAGGATGGGAGGAATAGGATGGGAGGAATAGGATGGGAGGAATAGAATGGGAGAAATAGAGAGTGAGAGAGAGGGAGGAATAGAGAGAACAAATAAAAAGAGTACCGGTATCCCCGTCTGATCCACGTTCACCAGTTTTTTAGGCAACTGCATACTAGGGGATTGTGTGGCCAGCACAATGTCAGCCGCCTTTACTTTAACCCAACTAATGTCAGGTACCCATCTGAGCTGGGTAGACTCAGGGACACCCTCCAGACCCGAGAAAAAATATCCTAACCCTTTTACCAGGATTCGAACCCAGGTCCTTCGGTACGCCAGTCTAACGCACTGCCACATTGTAGGGTGGGGTAATTCCAACCCCTTAAAGACAAGCTATACAATATAAGCACTTTAAAGTTACGTTTTTCATTGCCAACTTCCTATTTCTTAGAAAATGTGTTTCATTTAGTAAATAGGAGAAAATATTGTTGTTGTTCTTTTTTTAAAAATCAAACCCGGAACTTACTTGAGTCTGCAAGGTATGTAATTATGACTTTTAGTTTTAATAAAGTCTGCAATAATTGGCGATATATATCAATTTGAAAATATAAATAGAACAGTGATTAAAGTTGGATCCCTGAGAAGATTTCAACACTATTGTTCAATTTTTGTCAGTAGGATATAGGCCTACATCTTTATTCAAGACAAACACACATTGACTATTATAAGCATATTTATAGATAAGAATATATATATATATATATATATATATTTATAGACATATATAAAATATATATATCAAAACTATTAAAGAGATTGATAGGTAGTCAGACAGACATTAGGTAGTCAGACAGACATTAGGTCTGTGCACAGATAAGGGAACAATAAACTATTAAAATTATTTAATCGGTCTCTTGTCAAATTTTTCATTATACAAAACACATTCATCACACACACACACACATATGCCCTAATGTGTATATATAAATATCTACACACTAGGCTCAAATTTAACAATCAAAAGTGTAAACTGGAATCCCAAGCATTTAATTGAAGAGCCAAAAATACATTTTAATTACAGCCAAACACAAGCCAATCCCACCCACTGTGTACACAGTAAGCTTTTCGGTAAAATGAGATTACAGCTTCAGATCTAAATGACTATATAAAATAAATGACTAATTTGAAAGTAAAATGAATAAAAATCAGGATTTAAAGTAGGCCTAGTCATAATGATTATAATATTTTACAAAAAAAGATTTATTGAATTTGCAAAAAAAAAAAAAGAATAATTTAATAAATACATGTATAGTCGAATTGACGTGAGTCTGGACGTGTAAATAAAAAGTATTTGAAAGGAAAGTATAAAATTAGATTTTATTTAGATATAAAATCTAACCGATATGGCTAAAAATTCTATTTTAAACAAAAGACCTAGCGAGAGAAAATGTGTCTAAAGTGTAAAAGAGTTGAGAGTTGAGACTCTCGTGTTCCAGAGCATGGGTTTGTTTCATCAATCGAACATAGCGCGAGGGGCAAAAGAAAAAAAAACGAGACGAGACACACATAAAAAATGGAGGCGCGCAAGCTATTTATAGAGGAGAGAGAGAGCAAGAGAGAATAATGTAAAATTGTCTCTCCTTCTATTTGCACATTATGTTATTGTGGATAATAATATGGATTTTTAAAAATAGCTAGCTGAATATATGAACGCTGATATAATGAAGTATTTTTTTATTATCTGTATTCTGCCCCTTTGTTTATACAAATTCAGACATTTCTAAAGAAGAATGGGTTAAACGTTTTCAAATCTGTATGACCTTAAAAAAATTTTCTTTCGATGATCCAGAAAACAACAAGTGTCTCCATTCCTCCCTCCCACTGCCCTCCTCCCCCCTCCTTTCCTATTCCTCTTTTACTCCAACACACGCAGATTCTTTGTCTGCACCGCATCTCTTCGGCAGTTGTTTTTTTTTTTAGTTTTGGATTCGTGGGATTTTTAAAAACTCCAGTCTGCAGTTAACCCCTTCAATCACCACAGCTTTGTTTCTTATACAGAGACAGAAAGGCTGAGAGAGAGAAAGAGAGAGAGAGATAGTATGAGAGAGAAACAGAGAGTCATCACTCGGGTCAGCTGGAATGGTCCTCAAAGCCCAGCCCCCCGTCCCTCCCAGAGGGGTGTGTGTAGCACTGGAACATGAACAGTAACCAAGAGTGGACACCTCCCCCCCGTTCTTGACCCTTCTCTCTCCCTTTCCCACACTTGACCCCTTTTTTGTACCCGCTACGCACCCCCCCCCCCTTTTTTTTGACCCATTAATGTATCCACTGCTTTTTTTTAAATAGTTTAAATATAATAGCGTGTCCCACCAGAAAGCAGGGGCATCGTTAGAAGCCTGTCGGTGTGAGGGGGTGGGGGAGGTTGAGGCATTAATGTAAGGGTCAGGTAGGCTACTACTATATTGTATTCTTAATTGGGAAAGGGGGGGGGGGGCGGCATTTCCATTTTTTTTTACTGGCCACAAAGTTTCTATGTTACCGTGGAAGGCCTTATAAATGTTTCGTAATTGATAAACGTTATAGTCGAGAGGTGTTTTGTAGTTTAATTGGTGTTTCATATGATGCTAAATATAGTGTCAATATGATACATCTGTTGTAAACATTACGTCTGTAAACATTACGTTTGTAAACATAGACTTCTACCCTATTATGTAGACCTACACAGACACACAAGACCCAGGCCATACAATTATTGTAAACAAACACACCCACCACATGAAAGTTTACGACCCACTCACACCTACCCCACACCACCCACTCATGCCTACATTCACGTCATTATGTCAACAACACAGTTGTTGATTTCATATAGGTTTCTTCACAAATGTATTTAATAGAAATCTTTACACGGACGCATAGAACACACACATACACATACACATGACTCTCGTTTCAACCTCCCCAAACACCCTCCCTTGTGAAATACGAAGCGTTCATTCAAATATAAACAAAGCCATTTTTTAAATAATATGCTATATACATGTAGGTGATGTAGGCCTATGTATTAACTCTCACCAAACAATGCTGAATAAGATAGTGGTCTTCTTAAAAACATTAACCCTTCCATTAAAAACAACAACATATCTTCAGTAGTACAGTGTAGGCCTAATGTTTTTGAGAGCAAAAAAAAAAACAGAATTCAATATAAGGAACTAATTAAAATGTAAGAAATATATTATACATAATACAAAGCGAAATAAAAAGATGAAACACACAGACAAAATACGGAACGAAATGAATTAGAAGAAACAATTATCTTGTACAACTTACCCGGATTTAACAAGGAATAGCCAAGCAGTTGTCTAGAATGCACAATCCAAGTCCAGTAAGCATTACTCTATTCCGAACGAGGTGGAGAAGTAGAAGGAGGAAAAAAAATCCCACTAAAAGCTATCAAATGCAATAAAAAAAAGGGGGGTGGGAGAGGGTAGTTAAAAAAAAATCCGAAAAGAGAGAGGGAGGGAGAGATTATATAAATAAAAAAAAAAGGAAAACACCACAGTTGCTCCCCTTTTTTTTGTGTATGTGCTCCTCGAGGGTTTTGAGAGAAACTCGCTTCCTCCTCCACCGTGTCTGTCCGAAATGATAGCGCAGACAAACAAAGCTACCGAAGCAGCCCGCTTCACTTCCATTGGTGCTGGTTCTGTCCTCATTACCAAAAAAAAAAACTTTCTCGGCATTACTCATTACGCATATCAACGGAGCTAGCTTCTGTCCCTTTTTTTTTTATTTTCATGAATTCTTTCCCTTTGCTTGTTGCTTTTTATTTTCCTCCTTATTTTTCTGTAGTTGAAATTTTATTTTTATTCACTTTGTGTGTGTGCGATTTGTGTTTCTTTAAACAAGGGAATTGTGTGCGTGTGTGGGGGGGTAATGATGGTGTTGGTGGCGATGGGGGTGGGGTAATATATGCGTATGTGTGTGTGATTGTATCTTTAACGCCCCGGCTCCCATATCATGCGCCATATAAAAAAAAAGATTGTGTGCATGAAAAAAAAAAGGGGGGGGTGGAGTGGAAGAGTGAAAGAGGGGCGGTATAACTTGGTATAAGGGAGTTAGTAGTTATATAGGATAAATGTAGAAAATAACAACAACTCAAGCATTGATGGATTGCGTAATGATTGTAGGGTTGATTTATTGGGTATATTTGAGATATACAAAAACTAACTACAATAAAAAAAAGTTGATTTCTTTTATCTTCACAATAATACTGTATGTAGGTCAAGTAACACCTCCCTTTCTACCAACTTTCTACCAATTTTTCTCATCATTCCAATGTTTTTATGTTTATTTATTACTTATATACCAATCTAAATATTTATAGTTTAAAACAAGTTTGATGAATTAGTGGTGTAGGCGGGGAGTTTATTTTTTTTAAACGAGGGGCGGTGATGTAACAGTTTATTGGGAGAGGGGCGCAACTGTTGTTATTTGTTCTTGCCCCTTCACGTTTTTTCTTGCCCCATTCCGCAGACGTTAATGACAACAAGAGTGCATCTCTAGCTTGTCTTTTTTTTTTTTTTTGTGAATCAAAACCAAATGTTTACAACTCCTTTTTATTCGGTGGTGTAAAGCCACAATGGCATTTTGTCGATCCGAAAGTCTTCGGTTCGAATCTACGTATAAAAACGAAAATATCAACACGGGAAACCAATGGGCTGAAAACAACAACAAAATATAAACGGCTGGACATTTGGGCATTGTAATGGCCGCACCTTTCCATTGTAGCTCGTGAGCTCCGAGTCACTGGGTCTCTTGGGCTACAATGGCATAGGCTACAAAGGTGTAGCCACAAGGTGTAGCCTACCTATGCAAACTCTCCCATTGTAGATAATTTAAATTCAATAAAATGGTAGAAAAAAGTTACTATGGTAAACATTTTCTCCAATAAGTTAGGTCTATTTTTATGATGTCACTTCCGGTCTAGTCCACCATCTTTGTTCCACTTAATGTTTACATTTGAAAAAAAAAAGAATTTTAATAAGCCAAGAAGAAGTCAACATAAATGCACGTCTAGATTGGCATGACCAATTAACGCTTAATCCGGCTGTCAGTGAGTGCTCTATTTTATATTTATACAATGCCACACAATTAAATTAAGAAAATGTGAGCTTGGACGTGTGTAGGCGGAGGCGCGGGGGGAAGGGGGTACATTAGTTTGTTTTTTTCATTATAGAAGTAACAAGTGATTGCCACCCCCCCCCCCTCTTTTCCTACTTGTCATAGAAACGTTTCATACATACACGCCCCCACCCCCACCCTTTGCTTTCCTTAATTTAAAATTGGAAATAAAAATATGGACGTCGACTATTTGGAAAAGGGATACAAATATGAATTCTATTTAAAAAAATGAACCCATGGAACAGGATCGGGTCGCCGCACTCTACCGTGAAACGAGGAATTGTTGAATATGACTTAAAGGTCTTTGGCAAAGTACATTCATGCACACATACACAGACACGCACACATATGCACACCATACACACACACACACACAACATACGCACTAACACACCACACAAATTAGCCTTCACTGACCCACATATCTCTTGGAATTAGTCAGGAAAAGAAATATTTAAAAAAATGTTATCGCAGTAGAGAAATAAATAAGGACCCGATAACTTGAACATAATAATGCAATAAAAACAGTTGTCATGGACTTTATGTCTAAGCACGCCATCTTGTATTTCTTTATTAAGCCTGTAAGATAAATCCTTTGTTTGATCTGAACGTCTCCGTATGTACAGAACAAGACAAAAAAAATTCTTACAAAAAAAACAAAACAGGTCCACGGTTCCTCCACGTGTAGACTGAGACTCTATATTGCGCTGTAATGTACGCCATGATGACATGCGCGGGAGAAACAGGAAGTGTAATTTGTACATTGCAAGACAATGGGTACGCCAACGCTATATCAATGTATGTAATAACTTTATACACAACGGGGAGACGTGGCCCCGGGGAAGGGGTGGGGATGGAAAAGGGGGAGAGAGGGGAATTGAGAGGGGGTGACCATGGCTTTGGAAAATCGGGGTTGGGGGGGGGGAGAAGTCAAATACGATAGTGTTCAACTCCATAATAGAAGGGAGAGGATACAGTAAAATACAGTAGAAGGGAGAGGATACAGTCAAATACAGTAGACCCTATATTATAGTTTGAGAGAAAAGAAAAAATACATAGTTTAAACCCCAGGGTAAATTTGACTATAGGGTTGGGAGGTGAACAGGCAGTTAAAGTAAGGGCTAGAGCGAACTAGTCATCTCTATCTTATTAAAATTGTGGAACTTTTGTCACGAAATTTCAAGTAAATAAAAAAACCAATGATGATATCACAATGAGGAAGTATAAAACTTGTTCATGTTTACATTTCAATCAAAGATTTTATTTACATACCTGACAAAAATGACCCCCCCCCCCCTTCCCTGTTTGTCGAGTACATCAGCCTATCAGCAACAACAAAAAAAAAACAACAACCATGGGCGTCAGCTTATCATCTGTGCTCCCCCCCCCTACTGCCCCCACGTCCCAAAATTACAAAATGTCTTCTAATCGTGAATTCTAAACAAAACATTGATAAGCAAAAAAAAAACATAAACACAACTCTACCCAGTTTTACTTGATAAACTAGCAATCACACAATTCTTTGTATTATGTGCACAGGTTATAAAAAAAAAAGGCAAGACTTAAAAAAAAACATTTTTTCGAAAATGTATTATTGATGGAATAATTTCGTTATAATAAAAAAACAAACAAATGCTGTTTGACATTTAAAGATGGAGCGCCATTTAAAAAAAAAATACGGTAAATCTAAATTCAAATGAACAGAAGTTGTTTCTGAATTAACAACATAAGATGCGTTATTACTTCATGTGTTCTTAGTTATTAGCTTGTTCTTAGGCTAAATGTTCATTGGCTAATTGTTTATCAACTAAATGTTCATTGGCTAATTGTTTATCAACTAAATGTTCATTGGCTAATTGTTTATCAACTAAATGTTCATTGGCTAATTGTTTATCAATTAAATGTTCATTGGCTAATTGTTTATCAACTAAATGTTTATTGGCTAATTGTTTATCAACAAAATGTTCATTGGCTAATTGTTTATCAACTAAATGTTCATTGGCTAATTTACAGTTTGCTAAATGTCCACTGTCTTAATTATATTTTCTACAAGCCGGCTGGTCCAGTGGTTAGTTCACCGGACTGTCAACCAAAAACCAACTGATACGTCGCGGGTTCTATCCCTACCACCGACGGATCCCTCTCGCCCTGCAGGAGTTTTGGGCCTGTAAACGTATTTGCGCCAGCAGGCAGCAGTGTGTTTACAGCTCATAGAACTGTTCCCAACGGGATATGCGCTATATATGTCTAATTATTATTATTATTATTAATTGCAACAAAATCAAACAACCAAAAAACAAACTTGTATTGCCTGGTCCATTTCAAAACCAGACTGCGCAGTTAAAATTGATTCATTCATTGTTTTTTTCATTAGTCTATTTTGATTCTTATATTGTATACAATTTTTTTTCATTTTTTAATTTGATATAATTATATGAGGATTATGAATATGAATTAATAAAAGACTGACAATAAACAAAAATTGCATTTTTTTTGTTTGTGTGTTTTGAATAAATCTGACACTTGTGGAAATCTTGGTTCAGCATTAGCCGCGCATCCGTTGCGCTCCGGAATTTGTAAAAATAAAAAAGTGTGCCTCGGAATGTGCGATTTTTTTTTGTTGCTGTGGTATATCGTGGGGCGCCGGTTCTCACACACCCAAGCACCAAAACATGTATTAACCCTTCCTGTACCGACCTACTTCTATCTATGCTGCCTTCAGTTCCGCTATATACGCGCCCGGGACTGTAAGGATTGAAAGCGAAAACAGAAGGAGGGACTTGACCACGTGACCGCGAGACCCACCAATCAACGGAGGAGATGGCTTATAAGGTAGAGGGGAGAGAGTAGTAGTGACTGCTAGGTGCAAAGTTATGGTGTAGAAAAAAAAAACACATTTGTGGCGCGGTCTTTGAGGGGTAGAGGTGGGTGGAGGGCGAGTTTAAACAAAAGCCAACAATGGTAACCCTTGGCAACCGAACCATCTCGCCCACTAATCACAACCCTCTATCAAATTAAAACTGGAACAAAAAAGATGAAGAAGCGGGGGGAAGTGTGAGTAGGGCGCCATAAAAAAAAAACACACATCCTAACGCCACTATCCCGCTACTGAATCTCATCAAGCCCCCCCCCCCCTTCTCCCTCACTGGAACAATGAAACAAATATATGCTTTGATCGCCCCCCCTCCCCTACCACCCACCCAATCCCCTACCACCCACCCAATCCCCTACCACCCACCCCCTCCCCAGCACCTTTTGTTTTCTTCGGTCTTTCCCCCAAGCGGCTAGAGTTCAACCTTTGACCTTTAGACGCCTCCGCTGCCCTACTACTGGGTAGCAAGCATAATGAGGTCTTTTACATCAGAGGCGTGTACACCGACTCGCCAGATCTTAGGGGTGCGGAGGGGGAGGGGGGTGTGGCGTCGGTTCTATAGTTGGTCGTGCTCTGCAAAACAACACAGACACACGCATAGACACAGAGACACACACAGAGACACACACACACAGAGACACACAAATAGACACACATAGAGATACACGGCTCACACAAAGACACACATAGAGATACACGGCTCACACAAAGACACACAGTGACACACACAGAGACACACACAAAGACACACACTGAGACACAGTGACACACAAACACAGAGACAAACACACACATACTCACAAAGTCATTTTTTTAACCACCATTAGAAATATCAAAATTTATAAATCATAAACTTTGACCAAATCAGCGATGTATAACTTGAATTATTATAATCATGTTAACACCGCGTTAAAAGAATTGCTAATTATTTCAACAAAAAAAAATCAAGTTGTTTTTTATGGTTACCTTTAATTTCTTTGTCTGAACCAAAAGGCGGAATGGGTTAAGGTTTTGTCCATTATAGTGACATCTTTCAGGACATGGGGGGAAAGGAGGAGGGGGGGTATATAATTATAATATGTGACAGGAGAGTTTCTAATTGGAGGGCGTGCAGTGTGGGTACGCTGTCCTCCTCCCCCTAGTGATAATGCAGTGTATGGAAGACAGGGATGGGTGGGTGGGGGGGAGTCAGAGATTGGGATGGAGGGTGGGGGCGGTGAAAGGATTTCTGGTCAATATGACGCCTGTATAACGGATACGCCTCTGTTTCTTATAGGGTTAAGGCCTTATAGTGTGACATGTTGAAGTACGGGGTTGCTGATGGAGTCGGCGCCCCTGAGAGGAACTGTGGCCAGTCGATGTGTGCGTGTATTTAGTTATGTACCCGAATGCAGGGCTCGGCAACCTAAGACACGCGTGCCAGACTTGGCACGCAGAACAATTTTCAGTGGCACGAGAGAGATCTCCAAGAAGATTTTTTAATGCAAGTCAAAACAACGTACGTCAGCATAACTAATTGGCGCTGAGTGGCGAACAACATGGTAATCATACTGAACGTCGACTATTTTAGTTCAGGAATGTTTTTATGCAAAGTTCTCATCATTGGATATGCGATCTGTGATTAAATCTATTGTTAAGATAGCTTATAGCTTCTTCTCTTCTAGAAGAAAGTAATACGGGGTATAGGTAAAGTCTTGGTTAAATTCGTTTCTGGTCTGGAAGCAATTACGGTGTATATTGATAAAAAAACAAAACAATTCCGGTATTGAATGAGGAGAACTGATTGTTGAAGCCGATGTTTCTGAATGAGGAGAACTGACTGTTGAGGCCGATGTTTCTAAATGAGGAGAACTGACTGTTGAGGCCGATGTTTCTGAATGAGGAGAACTGACTGTTGAGGCCGATGTTTCTGAATGAGGAGAACTGACTGTTGAGGCCGATGTTTCTGAATGAGGAGAACTGACTGTTGAGGCCGATGTTTCTGAATGAGGAGAACTGACTGTTGAGGCCGATGTTTCTGAATGAGGAGAACTGACTGTTGAGGCCGATGTTTCTGAATGAGGAGAACTGACTGTTGAGGCCGATGTTTCTGAATGAGGAGAACTGACTGTTGAGGCCGATGTTTCTGAATGAGGAGAACTGACTGTTGAGGCCGATGTTTCTGAATGAGGAGAACTGACTGTTGAGGCCGATGTTTCTGATTGAGGAGAACTGACTGTTGAGGCCGATGTTTCTGAATGAGGAGAACTGACTGTTGAGGCCGATGTTTCTGAATGAGGAGAACTGACTGTTGAGGCCGATGTTTCTGAATGAGGAGAACTGACTGTTGAGGCCGATGTTTCTGAATGAGGAGAACTGACTGTTGAGGCCGATGTTTCTGAATGAGGAGAACTGACTGTTGAGGCCGATGTTTCTGAATGAGGAGAACTGACTGTTGAGGCCGATGTTTCTGAATGAGGAGAACTGACTGTTGAGGCCGATGTTTCTGATTGAGGAGAACTGACTGTTGAGGCCGATGTTTCTGAATGAGGAGAACTGACTGTTGAGGCCGATGTTTCTGAATGAGGAGAACTGACTGTTGAGGCCGATGTTTCTGAATGAGGAGAACTGACTGTTGAGGCCGATGTTTCTGAATGAGGAGAACTGACTGTTGAGGCCGATGTTTCTGAATGAGGAGAACTGACTGTTGAGGCCGATGTTTCTGAATGAGGAGAACTGACTGTTGAGGCCGATGTTTCTGAATGAGGAGAACTGACTGATGAGGCCGATGTTTCTGAATGAGGAGAACTGACTGTTGAGGCCGATGTTTCTGAATGAGGAGAACTGACTGTTGAGGCCGATGTTTCTGAATGAGGAGAACTGACTGTTGAGGCCGATGTTTCTGAATGAGGAGAACTGACTGTTGAGGCCGATGTTTCTGAATGAGGAGAACTGACTGTTGAGGCCGATGTTTCTGAATGAGGAGAACTGACGGTTGAGGCCGATGTTTCTGAATGAGGAGAACTGACTGTTGAGGCCGATGTTTCTGAATGAGGAGAACTGACTGTTGAGGCCGATGTTTCTGAATGAGGAGAACTGACTGTTGAGGCCGATGTTTCTGAATGAGGAGAACTGACTGTTGAGGCCGATGTTTCTGAATGACATGGCGACATATTTCATTGAGTTGAACTTGCATTTACAAGAAGCAGTTGAATTGGAGGGATATTGGCATTTTTTTTTTCATTTTAAACATCCTAAAAATGGGCATCGAAATGTGACGATTTGCGGGAAGATCTTAAACGAATAGCTGCTTAGGAAAGTCATCTGTTGTCAACTGCAAGGCATTCGCTTTACTTTCAACTTTAAGTTTAATTTACACTAGTGAACATATTTTATTGAACATGAAAGCTGTTTTAATCATACCAAGTGGTCACTTAAACTTGACCACTCATAAGTGACTAAATATATACCTGGCATTGAACAATTAGCGAAGAGCATTCAAGGAAAAGGCGCTCATTAATTGATACATGCTAATTACATTCAAAAGAGTTTTTATGCTCATCTCTCTTAATTAAGCATAAATAAAATTATAGCAAAACGCATTTGTTTGTTTTATTATTGCAATAAATAAAACATGCTTATATACTTGCATTTTATTTTGTAATTGTTGTAATTATTTTTTTTTTCAAAAACTTAACTCCTTAAATTGACTTTATTAATGCAGAAAATGTTTATTTACAACGTAAATTAATTTTATACATATAATTACACATTGAAAAAAGAGCATAATGCTGAATTTATATAAAAAAAATAATAATTTAAAAGCAAAACTAGTTATATTTTTAAAAAATGATCTCGTTTGGCATCACTAGCATCATATTTAGATATTTTAATTAAAGGGAGATAATTAAACCGTTTTCTTTGAGTTCATTTTTTTGTTTTCTTTAAAAAAAATTATCGGCTAACAATTTATTACTTTAAATGATAAAACTATACAAGATAGTTGAAAATTATATAAATAATCTGACTAAAGAATTTATATGAAAATTTTTAAACACCACGTTAACTACCCAGTTTTTATTATTACTACGTATCTATTCCACTTAACTATAATTGATGACAAAAGCAACAACAATTTTCACCAGAAATAATAATATATTGGCCTAAATCTCAGTATGCTGAGATATAACTGTAAAGAATGTGTAGCTATTACTAGAATTATATCTTGACTCTTGACAACTAAATTCAAATGTTGTTACATTAACCATTAATGTGTAAGTTGAGAAATAAAATTATGTATTAACTGTGAATGGAATTTAAAAAAAAATGACAATAACAAACAGGTTTATTTGTTATTAAAATATAAAACGCTTTAATGATTTTCTCTATAACGTTCCTTTTCTTTTGGTCTTGGTCTTGTTACGTCACTAAGTAAAGTGTCTTATAAAAACAATTTAGTTTCTTATAACAACAATTTAGTTGAGCACATTGACTTTCACGCTGATGGCACGCTGAATGATTTAGAAATCCTAGTTTGGCACACTATAAGCAAAAGGTTGCCTGAATGTATCTGTATGTGTGTGTGTGGGGGGGGGGGGGGGGGGGTTCAAGGAAAGCAGAGAATTGTACTGACAACACAATCATGTACTAGAATAAAAATCTTTAAGTTAAAGTTAATCGCATGGCGAGCTAAAGGGACGTAAGGGAATTTGATACAAACAGACGCTCCGAACACTCAGGAACAGTAATTTTACATTATTAATGCAATCGATTAAAAAATAAAACTGCCGCTAGAATCTCTATGGGAAAAGGGGGCATAGTAAAATGCTTGGCTAGTCGTGTTGTGACCCGCGGGCCGCCTGTTGCACCCCCCCCCCCCTTGGTTTTAATTCGATAAACGTGGATGCACGAGAATCAAAATTTTTATTTTTATTCACACACTCCCCTCCACCCCCACCCCCTTCCTTTTTCTATTTATAGACCAATGATCAAGATAGATGTGAGTGAGCAGATACTGTTTAAGGAGACTGAGGCGAGGGAGTTGACTCAGTGAGTAACAAGTTGTGTATATTGCGGGTGTTTTAAGTAGCACCTGCAAAAAAATATATATATAAAAAAAGAGTCTGAGAGATAGCGACTTGTCCAAGGGAGGCAACCAATAAATATTAAACATGTTCACCGTGAACGCCCGAGCAACAAAAGGGAGACAAACGCAATGAATAAAACAAGATGAAACAAAATGTCTGAAAACGATTTAGATCTAAGTTCTTTTTTTTTAAAGTAAAAAAATTTGCGTGAAAATAGAAGTTAGAGTTTCATAAAAGGTTACTGCAAGTATATATTAATTATATATATATATATATATAAGATTTTATTTTTAAATTAAAAAAATGATTATAATGTCAATCACAGGATTGACAATAAAATTATACTAAAAAGCTGTATATATAAATAGACTTCGACGCTATAATATTAATATGTTGCTTTTGATCAACTTAAAAATTTAAAATGTCAAAACGGGCATTTTGAGTCTGACAAAAATAGAACACCAAGAGTGTAGACTATGTTCATAGAATAAGAACATTTGCCTTAACTACTGGCTATTACAATGCTCAGTTAAAGGACAAAAAAACACTTTACCTATCACTTATGCGAGAACAAATAAATGCATATAAGTAGGTTACTATTTCTTCCCGAGTGACATCCGCCCATGGAATGGGTTGCCTGAGCAAACCAGAAAAAAAAACAATAACTTAACATCATTTAAAACAGTAAAAGTAATGCAGGACTAGGCTCAAACCACGGATGAGCGTAGGACGCAAATATTTTCTTTATAGAAGGAGTGTCTGTAATGTATAAGATAAGTTCGTGTTTAGACATCGTTCACTAAAGCTACCGAACTGGGTCTACTATAAACTTATAAACGTAGAGGTCCAACCCTGCACTTTGCTAACACCGGCTTATCTCTATGGTCGGAGTGGTCAAGATCTAGTTTGCACTCGGTTCTTATGTTTGACCATAATCAATTTGTACGAATACCCGGGGTTTGGCGATGTTGACGACTATTTTCAGGCGAATGAACGTAAAAAAAAAATGAAATTTCCTATTGCAGAGAATGTGGGCGAGCGAACCAAGACGAGAAAAAAACGACTCGTGAATAAATCCTTACTGTGAAATACCTGCAGTCTTGACATAATGACTTAACGATAATATAAAGTATTGAGTGATCACTTACGTGTGAAAGAATGAGTGAGTGTGTGACCATATTGACAAGTCTTAATTAGGCGTGACCTTTTCAAATAGAAATGATCATGAACTTCTGGTTCTATTTTTAAATTAATAAACAAAAAAAGCATGCTTTGGCTGGTGTTTGACAATTGATTTCAACCTCGACGGCCCGTTCTAGTCTTTTAGAATTATACAAATGATAAAAGATTAGGTATGAGGAATCCATTTTTAACATCAAAAGTGAGTAGGCGATAATTAATACTCAAGTGTTAGTCGCGTAAGGTTAAATTTATATTTGTTTACAAAATAAATTAGTCAAGAGTTGCGTCCTTGGTAATTAAAAAACACAATGCGGAGATTCATAAAAAAACAACAACACGAAAATTCGTTTGCATCAAGCAATTAGTTTGGGATTATAAATAGGTGATTCTTCAAGTCTGACATTCACAATCCATCGTTTTCTTTTGTTGCCAGCTTTTGGAAATGAAATAAAATTTAATTATCTACATATTTTCGAACAACTAGTAACGTAGCACACAAACATGTTTCGAAGTAAATGATCGAATAAGACCGGAAATGTCTTTTTTTGTCGACCTTTTATGCATGCATATTTGTTAAGACTTGTCAATAAGTAAGATAATAATTTAGTTTCAAAAAATGCGAAATTGCTTGAAAAAAAAGGGAGTCATATGTGATTAAATAAAAAAAAATGAATATGAGAAACAGAGAGAGAGAGAGAGAGAGAGAGAGAGAGACTGAAAAGTGGGAGAAAGAAAGAGAGAGTACTAGATGGATGGAGAGATAAAGAAAATTAGAGAAAGATGGGTAAGAGAGAATAAAGAAAGAATAAAATAAAGACAAAGAGAGAGTGACTGGAGTCTGGAGTTCATCTGGAACGATGAACGAAGCAGTGAAATAAACAGTAAATAACCGAGAGGGATAATTAGTGAGTGAGAGAATGGAGGAGAGAAAAAGTGAATAAAATGTAATAGATGAAATAGGAGAAAGTAAAATAATCCATAGAGAAAGTCAACACATAGGTGAAAAGTCCTAAAGTGAACACAATAAGTAGCTTGGATGCTAAGACAGAAGTTGTATCACGTAAATATTATGCTTTCTGCTACTCACCCTCATCCTCAAAGTCTAAGGTTGCCCCGTCAGGCATCTCTTTGATGAAGAAGACGTCGAAGATGGACAGGCGGCCCTGGGGCAAGGACTGCTCTTTCCCCACGTGGTGGGAAGTCCTCGAGTGCTGGATCAGTTTCTGTTTCGTGCGCACGTTGGCCGGGCACAGCGTGCAGTAGTAGTATCTAGACTTGGACGAGCCGCTGGAGAGGGTCGCGTGCTCCAGAAGCTGCAGGTGCCGGAACAGCTGCGAGCACGACTCGTGCTGGATGGTGCTCATGTGCAGTTGCATCTTGTGGGTGGAGTTTGCATAAAAGCTGCACGCGTTGCAGCAGATCTGCATAGGGGATCCGGATACGGCCATCCGCCATTCGTTCTCGGCGCCTCCTTCAAGAACGTGGTTGACGAGCTGTAGCTTCTGGAGGTGCTTATCCGTTTTGCAGTGCAGCTGAAAGTTGGCCTTGAGATGGGTCTTGTAGCTGCACAGGTTGCAGTGGTACGCCCCGTTGCTGAAGGTCACGTGGGCGTCGGAGTTTCCAGACTTCGTCCGGTCGTACTGAATGTGATTGTGAACGTTCTCGATGCTGTCCGAGCCATAGTTGTTACATATACAGCACTGGAACAGCTTGCTGGCGTCTTTGCTGGACACGTGCGCTGGGGAGTCCTCTGTTCCGTTTTCTTTCGTCAGGTTCATCGGCATCTCGAAGCTGGCAGGTTGAGCCGTGGTGGGCATTAACAGGTTCTCATAGGAAAACATCCCGGTGTTCAGGTGAGGGCTCATCGCCGCGAAGCGTGCCGCCTGCTCCTGGTGGTTGAGCGCCAGGAACTGATTCATCTGGTTGATCTGGTGCAAGGTCATGTCCTGGTGAAGGTGGTTGATGCTCTGGGTCATGACGAGCATGTTGTGCGTGTGCTTTTCGCTCGTCATGTGAATCCGGAGATTTCGCGCCACGGAGGTCTCGTAGCTGCACACCTCGCACCGGAAGGACTGTTTCTGTTTCAGCTTCTTGTACTGAGACTCATCCTGAGGGAAGGGCGAGGCACTATGAGGCGCCGGGGTGGAGGAGCTGGGTGGCAGAGACTGCGACGCCGCTGGGGACGGGGGCGGCTGCATCTTCATTTCGCTGCTTCCGTTAGCGAGATCCTGCATGTTGTTGATGTGTTTGTCGGATTGCATGTGGATACTGAGGTTGCCTTTGGTGGTCGTGGAATAATTGCACACGTCGCACCGGTAAGGTTTGTATCCACACGAGTAGGACTCCCCTCGTGCCAGTCTCGGGTGGGATTGGTTGGTGAGGCAGTAGACGCACTGTGCATCACTGTCTGGGTGTTTCTCTTTCATGTGAATCTCCAGCGTCTCCTGGTACTTGTAGTGCCAGTTACACTTGGGGCATTTCAGTGTCTTGCAAGAGTTCCTTGAGTGGGTCATGGTCATGTGACCTCCGAGAGACTGAGAGGAACCGAGCACCATGTCGCATTTTGGGCACTCGACTCCCTGAGCTCTTCCCTGAGGGTGATCGTCACACGCGCCCATGAAACTTGCCACGCTCAAGCCCATAGACTGGAGTTCCCTGCTCGTGGGTGTAGTCATACCGAGGTGTTGTTGGTGACCGGCTGAGGCCATCATCAAGCCTGACGCCGACGACAATGAGTAAAACGGATCAGGCCCCGATAGAGCCATCGGAGATGTTGCTCTTTGTGGTGATGGCAAAACTGAAGATGGTGATCTCTGTCGCTTTGGAGAAGATCTATCGCCCTGAGATGAATATAGAAAATGGCAGCCCGAAAGAAAGTCAGCACCAGAAATCTGAGAGGACTGAAGATAGCCCTCCCTCTTTACGTTTGTTGATAGAGCATTGGATACGGACGACCGGTGACTGGCCATTGGCTCGTCTTGTAGATCTGAAGATGGACTTCGAGACATGGCCACTCTATTGTCCAGATTAAACCCAGGCTGGGAGAAATAACTCCCGTCTGGACTAGAAGATTTAGCAGGTGAGCGGTTAAAGAATGAATCATTATGCCTACTGGTTGAGTGAAGAGGCGAATGCTCATCGAGTAGAGATGAGCTGGGATCTCTGACTTGTCGAAGCACCGAGACAGTTGGGTATTTTTCTCTGCCGAATGCCTGGATTAGAGCGGATGCGTTTGGCCTGCAGAGTATGGTCTTTTCGCCTTCATTCAGCTCCATTCGATGGTCCCGCATTGCGTGGCGCAAAAACGATCTGGGGTTTCCAAAAGATAATTTGCACAGAAAGCACATAAGTATAGGCTTACTACCTAGGTTACCAGATGGATAAGGAGGAAATAACTCCAAGAGTTCCTCAATTTCAGAGCTTCTAAGTTCATAAACGTTATACCTGTGTATAACCGGACTCGATGGCTCATCTTTACGAGTGTCGCAGCGTTGACGAAATGCAATGGACCGGTCACCTTTAGACACAAAAACTGCGTTGGCTATTTTCGGTATAGACCTATCTACGGATAACAAGGACTGTCCATCTTTGACCACGATGGAATCTGGCTGAAGTGACAGCTTCAGTTCCAGCTCACTGTCCGATCCACTTCCTTCTATAATATACGCAGATCCGTTAGGGTTGTACACAATCCTCCCCTTGAAGACTTCAGCGTCACTCAAACAGGACTCGTTGCTTATAAAGTTAGGGGGCAAGACGCCCTTGCTTTCAAGGTTATCACAATTAGCGTTGGGCCTCGTCTGCGGCCGGCAGCACATGTGGTCCATGTACCGCTGCAGGTTGCAGAACACCCGATTGCACTCGGCGCACTCGATCTGGTCCTCATCCTCTTCTTTCTCGGAACCGCTGCTGACGTCATCGCCTTTCGTCACCACGACGGAATCATCGTCCATATCGTCCAGTATTTCCACCGACTCCGCCACAGAGCGGGGCTGACGGGCGCACTCCGGCAGCGCCTGTTCCCGCGTCAGCGCCGAGAGCTGGTCGAACACATCCCTGGATGTTCCTCCGTCCGGCTGCGCTCGGATCAAACCTGAATACCTCTGACCGTAGTCGACAGAGCCCATAAGCCCACAGTTCTGACCGGTCAGTTGACCCGAAGATTTAATGGCACCGGGCTCGGAATCTTCGGAAGTAAAAAAATTAGCGATGGCCGGCGAAGGCGATCTTGACCTGTGGTTATTGACGGCTGGAGTCTGCTGTGGCCTCGACAAACACGCCGAGTCTGGACTCCCGTTATATTCGTCCTTCGCCAGCGAGTACTGCGATCTGGAGCCCGAGCCACAGAAAGACGAGCTCGTGCGACTGTATCCGACATTGCCGTAAGCCGGCGAATCCACCTCTTCGCCGTGGTGCGGCGAGCATATCGGAGATGCCCTCAGGGGCGTGCGATGGGGACTGGAATGCGGCGTCTCCATCTTCAACGGCGAAAATTCCATGGCGGTGGACATTCTGGTTTGGACGTTTCGCTTAACGGGGGTAGAGTCAGCCGTCCATCTTTACCTCTGTCAGTAATCTGAAAAGAAACAAAACAAGTCAACAAATAAATTTTGGTTAACAAAAGAGTCACAAAGAGTCAGAATTTCTAAACATGACTCACACACTTCAAGAAAATCTCATGTTTTGACATCTCCAACTGGCGTCCAACTTTAAAACCTTACATTGCTTAACCCCCAAGGGAATGTAATTAAATTCAAATGATGACAGATGTTTTCTTGTGTGTGTATGCAAGTGTGTGTGTCTATGTGTGCCTTGCCCACTCGCCCCAGACGCCATTAAAGCGACTTATTGCCGGCCCCCGGGGGGCGGCACCCGAAAGATAATGTTACTCAAGTCAACTTACATTTTTCATCGTCTTACATATTTTCTTTGGCTATAATTAATTCTTCATGTCTGAAGGGGGGGGGGCGATGGTTGGGGCGGGGGGTGGAAAGAAGATTTGGTAAAGGCATTACTATCTATGTAGAGGGAACACCCGGCGTGCAGAGATAAGGCGTTTCTGTTGTTTGTTGTGCTGTTTTAATACATTTCTCGCTTCCCCCTTTCTTTACATTGTAGGGGTCCCGTGAAGTGTTCACACTCCTCCCCCATACAGCTCCCTTCTTCTCTCTTCTTCATTCTTTGGTTTCCTTACTCACCTTCGCCTCGGTTTCTCTCCCCATCCCGCCCCATCCTCTAGAAATCTACCACAAAAAAAAAAAAAAAAAAAATAAAAAAAAAAAAAAAAAAAAAAAAAAAAGGTTATGCTCGCGCGCAGCAGTTAATACATTTCTGTGTGAAACCCAATCGCGCCTCCAGCGGGGGCTCTGTTAATGCCATTAGAACACTAGCCGGCCCCCATCTCCAGGCCTTCACCCCACACCCATCTTACCTTCCACAAGCTCCGCCTCTTTCGTTTGCTAGTTCCATCTCTCTTTCCATTCCAATCCCCTCCCTTCCCAACCCCCTTCCCCCCCACCACATCACACACCCAAGTAATGTTGTTTTTTTCTAATTTATTATTTAAATCTAATAATTTCTTCTCTTCTTTCCAATCGTTCAATAAATACTTTACAGATACACGGAATCTACTACATAGATAGATCCATTGTTACGAATCTCGGTCATAAATGAATGACGTAGTAAGGCATTGACCTCTTAACAAGTGCGTATCAGAGTCCAAAGCGACCAAGGTTTGACCTTTATGCCCTGAGGGCAGTTTAAATAAAATAATTCGTTCAAATCCCGTGGAAATTGGGGGATAATTCTGGATCGTAGTAATTATAGAGAAAGAGGTTAAAATGCGTATTAAGACCCTGTAGAATCTTCGATGATCGTTTTCTTTAAAAAGTCCCGACCTCCTTAAAGTTAGTTCAGTTTAAACGTTTGTAGAGTGAAGTCGCTATATTCATACATGTACATATAATGCCATTTTATTGATACTTATGTTGCCATCAGTTGATAAAGTTTATTGATCGTTTATATTGAGTGTACAATTTAAATAAAATTGTTTATTCAACAACTGGAGTTGTTTGATCTATCATTGTTGAGAAAGGTGTTGAAGATAATTATCACGAATATAACTACATTGCTGCATAGACCTGTCAGTCAAAGAACCCCTAGCTTGGGCTACAGATTAGCAGAATCTAGAGACTTCTAATAAAGATACAACTACATTGAATCCGATTTAACGAGTCGTAATAATAATCAACCTAAAGAGGTCCATAACAGTTTGGGGTCTTCGTCCGATATAGTTGTATAGTGAAGCATATATTCAAGTTGTGTTGTGTTGTGTGTTGGAGCCGTGACCTACTGAGCAAGCCTAATAACGCTGAATTCATTCTTCCGATTGGAAAAACGTAAGTTGGAAAAATTTACCATTTTATAAATCTCTTAACTAAAGAATGGAATTTATTGAAAATCCAGAAGAAGAAGTTCTGAAAACTTTATCAATAAAGAAGTTAAAAGAGATCGCTGAGATCTTAAAGATAGAAGTTACTGAAACTACACCATCGAGGACTGTGTTGACACAGCAGATAAAAGATGTGTTGATTGCGAGTGGCAAGTTGAAAGTAGAATCAAGAGCGGAGGGATATCAAGTTGAAGGTCAGATGTCTGAACAGTTCCGATTTCAACTAGAAATGAAACGGCTTGAAATAGAAGAAAGACGTCTAGAAATAGAAAGTCAGGAAAGAGATAAGAAAAGTCAAAGAGAAAGTCAGGAAAGAATAGAGCTAGCGAAGATAGGAGCTACTAAAAAAGAATCTCATAATGATGTAGAGATGGCCAGATGGAAAAAGCTAGTCCCTACCTACATTGATAAAGAAAGTGAAATAGCTAATTTCTTCCAGACCTTTGAAATTTCTTGCAGAGATTTTAAGTTCCCAGAAGATAAATGGGGAATATTAGTGAGAACAGCTTTTACTCAGGGAAGGGCAAGAGATTGTGTTTTATTGTTAAAAGAGGAGCATTTAAATGATTATGAAGTCATTAAAGACACTGTACTTAAAGCCTATAACCAAATACCGGAAAGTTATCGGAAAAGGTTCCGTCAGTACACAATGTCCCCTTACCAAACACACTTAGACTTCCTTAGAGCAGAAGAAAAGTTAATGGATCAGTGGATAAAATCCAGAAATATCTCCACATTAAAAGAAATGAAAGATATCATTCTGTTAGAGGATTTTATTAACAAAGTGAGGCCGGATATAAGAATGTATTTATCCGAGCGTGATATCACTGACCCACATAAGGCTGCTGATTTAGCTGAACAGTACACATTGTGTCATAGGACAGCTGATGGAAAGAATGTTAATAGGGCACAACGGCAAGGAGAAAACACACAACAACAACATCGTGAAAAAGATCATTTTGTGAAACAAAATGATGTTAATAAAAAACCTGTCTACAAAAACGTCCAATGTACTTTTTGTAAAAGAACCGGACATAGCATAGAAGACTGTTGGAGTATAAGGAAAGATAAAAGACCTAACAAAGTGGTCATGTGTGCCAGCCATGCACAAATACAGAATGTACAAGAAAGCGAAGATACAAACGAACTGAATTCGAAGAAAGATTCTTCTAAACCAGAAACACTGAGGGTGGATTTGCCTGAGAGCAAAAGTCAGAAGGTAGAGAAATCTACAACTGAAGATAATGAGGATAAATATCCTGATTATAAATACAGAATGGCTACTATTGGATTGGTTGTCCAAGTCCACAGAGACGAAAAAGTAGACCAAAGTATTTTTGACTCGGAAAAGAGTCTGAAGTCATCGAAAGATGAAAAACCACCCGGAAGTCATGGTCAAGGGAAGAATGAAACTGACACAGAGACCCTGTGCAGTTTTCAACCGTTCATTAGTGAAGGTTGTGTGGCCTTACAAAAGGAAGGACCACTGAAGTCCGTAAACATATTACGAGACACAGGAGCATCATTAACACTGCTGCTTAAAGATGTATTACCATTGAATGTGAATACATTGACAGGACAGACTGTCCTATTGAGAGGTTTTGAATGGAAAGAAGAAATACCTCTACATAGGATATACCTCACATCTGACTTGGTGACAGGATATGTGACAGTTGGAGTAATATCAAAACTTCCTGTTGAGGGCATATCCGTTATCCTAGCAAATGATTTGGCGAAAGGGAGGGTGAGACCTGAACTGATTGTGAAGGAAAATCCAGACCCTAGTCCTATGGTGGAGACAGGAAAAGAAAAAGAACTTTATCCTGTAGGTGATGTCATAAAAGGTATGACACCACAGAAAAAGAAAGAAGAAACTATCTCACAAGAAAAGGAAAAGAAAGAAGAAATTCTCCCACGAGAGAAGAAAGAGGAAGAAGAAGTGGAACGTGATACTACTATTTTCTCCATGATTGAAGATTGTCCGAAAGGAAATGAACAATCAAAGAAGTCATCACAAAATGAATTGATTGCTGAGCAGAAAGTAGACCCAGAGTTGCTACAGTTGCATGAGAAAGCTGTCGACGAGAAAGAAAATCCTACTACTGATGTCTATGAACAGATAGACCACAGCATAAACAAACAACAATGCAAACCTGCAGTTGCCGGTACAGATGAAGATTGGAGGAGCATCACTGAAGAAACGAGTGCGGAGAGCTGGACCGAAACTATCAAAAGCTATGGGTTACCACAATCCATACCGATAGATCGAAGGACCAACTTCGCCTCGGAACTCTTCAATCCAGTCCTAAAGAACTTATGCCTGGAGCATGAGGTGACAACTGAATCCTATCCGGAAAGTCGAGGAGCCTATGGACCAATCTTTGGACCCACTGTCCGAGGACCACTCAAACTACTTCCAGAGGAATGGCAGACCGAATTGGATCTCCTTGGGCTGAGCAAGTACCTAGATAAGTACATGTATTTTTTGTCTGACATAACTGTGTTTGTTAGAAAAAAATTGTACACTGCTCACATGCAGATGCCATTGTTGTGTGATGAAAGAAAGGCAAATATATTATATCATTTGAAAATGATAAAGCCTTACCTTCTGAAAACAATTGGAATAAGCTTGATGTTGTTAACATTGTTACTCTTATTTGTAAAATTTATGCCTGGAGTACAGGATGAATTGAATGACAAATTCACTGATAGTTAGTTACAAAACTTACTATTTTAAAACTAAATCCCTTACTTGTGATGAAAAAGGACTGAGTAAAAGTATTGTTAGAGTAAATATCATTGTAGTGTGATATTTCTAAACAAACTTGTTAGGTTGAGCATTTAAAATAATTGCTATAAGAGAAAAAGATCAGTTTTATCCGCAGAATTGGTTTCTAAATCAGAGGACATTATAAATGTGGACTGATTATAAGATATGTTTGAGAATCTCTGGAAATGATAATTGAAACATTTGGCAGAGAGGATAATTTGATTGATAAAGATGTAAATGGTTTTAAGAAAAGAGAATTTTTCTATCACTAAAGTATTGAGAAATGTTTTTTATTGTACTATGGAAATTTATTTTATCATGTACTGTTGTTGAAATAATTGCACTGAGTCAGTATGCAAATTTCTTCTATGTGAATTTATTCATTTGTAATATTATCATTGAATGTATGATAATGTAGGGTAAAAATAGTTGCAGCAAGGCAGAGCTATGACTAAAAAGAATTCCAAGAACTGTATTATATATGATTTTTCACTTTTTAGGATACTGTTACATGAAAAGCAGACCAGAAGTGAAACTAATGCAAAATAAAACTTATCCTTGTTTTGTATAAATTTAGGATATGTGCCACTGACTTGACACTGTAAACCAGAATGATTGAGAATTTCATGGTTGAAAATTTATAATGTTGACATACCAATGTTCAACTAATGTATGATTAATTAAGGATTTCATGTCAAGATTGTAAAACTAATCTATATTTTTTCTGTATTAGTTAAAATAGATTGAATGAATTGTATTGACAAGCAAAAGATTGGGTAGACCTGAACACGGTGAAAGTAACAGGAGAACCAATGAATAAAACCTTTTATGGAATGGAAAAGAGCAATGTATTCCAACCTTACTGACTGAAAAGCTTGGATATGGAACTAACCATTCAGACCAGCAGTTTGTTTTGTACATAAATTGTTACATTGATTTCGCTCTGAAAAAAATTAATAGTAGCCTATGCTTAACTCTTTTCTACTTCAGTAATATTGTAATTGAAATGTCTTTAATGTAATTAAAAGAAAATAAGTACTTACTATTTAGTACTAAGATTGTATGAAGATAATATAATCTGCTTTGATTGATAGTTAATTAAGTAAATTAACCAAATTTGTTTCAAGTAAATCCATGTCTGCATGAAAGATAGAATTTTTCAATGTGAACTCTTTTAAAAAGAAAATAATGACGTCAAAAGGTCATGGTAAAATGAGAAATTGAATTATTTTTAATGAAATTGTCTATAAACTATTTTAATTCTGGAACAGACTATGTTTAATTTCCTTAAACTAACATAAATGAATTTAATTTTGAGAAGATAATGGTTGTTAAAGAATGCTCATTTAATACGATAACTATTTAATCGCGTAGCAATTTTATTTGACCTCGGCTGTGATGAGGTAGAAATTTGCATAGCGATGTCAATATTGTTAGAATCAATTGGGAATGAGAGAGAAAAAAAAGAGGAATAGAGAGAGAGAGTGCGGAATTGACCTCAATTTTTGGGTCGCGTCACAGACAGTTGTCTAATGTGTTAGTCGGCCTACCAGCATGTAAAAAAAAAAAAAAAAATACTGTCTACACGAGCAATAATTTTTGTAACGTGTAATTAGGTCAGGTCTAGTAGTATTTTTTTCATCAAGAGCGTTGGTTTTTTTTTCTCCTTATAAAAAAATAAGTCGTGTCTGCATAGACATTGAGTGATTTTTTCTTTTGTTGTTTGATTACAAATGTAAAAGATATTAGTTTATAATTAAATGGACGAGAGAGTTTTTATTACAGTGGAATGTTCAATGTAATAGAAGTTATTAACTTGTATTATATTATATCTATTAAGAATGATTATGTATTTTTCTTGTATACAAGATTTAGATAAACAATTTAATTGTCCATTGTTTTGAATTAAAAATTGAATGATTGAATGACTATAGTTAAGCCATTTGATAAGATGAATTTATATTGCATATATTATTATGTTATTGTTATCAGTTCGATTGAATTATTGGGATCGCCAATTGAACTGTATTGTTTTTCCCGGAATATTTTCTTTTATAATTATTCCTTAAAATTAACATTTTTCGTATGGTTAAAATGTAAAGGAAATAATTATAAAGCTTTAGAAGGGGGGGGGGATGTTACGAATCTCGGTCATAAATGAATGACGTAGTAAGGCATTGACCTCTTAACAAGTGCGTATCAGAGTCCAAAGCGACCAAGGTTTGACCTTTATGCCCTGAGGGCAGTTTAAATAAAATAATTCGTTCAAATCCCGTGGAAATTGGGGGATAATTCTGGATCGTAGTAATTATAGAGAAAGAGGTTAAAATGCGTATTAAGACCCTGTAGAATCTTCGATGATCGTTTTCTTTAAAAAGTCCCGACCTCCTTAAAGTTAGTTCAGTTTAAACGTTTGTAGAGTGAAGTCGCTATATTCATACATGTACATATAATGCCATTTTATTGATACTTATGTTGCCATCAGTTGATAAAGTTTATTGATCGTTTATATTGAGTGTACAATTTAAATAAAATTGTTTATTCAACAACTGGAGTTGTTTGATCTATCATTGTTGAGAAAGGTGTTGAAGATAATTATCACGAATATAACTACATTGCTGCATAGACCTGTCAGTCAAAGAACCCCTAGCTTGGGCTACAGATTAGCAGAATCTAGAGACTTCTAATAAAGATACAACTATATTCATTGAATCCGATTTAACGAGTCGTAATAATAATCAACCTAAAGAGGTCCATAACACCATGGATACACATATGTTGAAACATGGATAGGCTACACATATATATATATACTATAGACACAGAAACGTTGCCAACTCGAAACTCGGCCTTGCCACACATAACCCATATAAAAAGGGCGTATCCCAAAAGTTTCTGAAAAGAAAGGACTGGGCTAATGATTTTATCTCCATATTAATATTTTGCATTAGAATTAAAGATATCTTTTTGATTTGAAACATATCATTTAGAATATAACTATCCGAAAACCAACCAACCAACAAACAATCCATCAAGCTAAAAAAACTACAACTCAACACCCAGCTTAAGTTAGGAAACCGCTACAATCCCAGGCCCAAACAAAAATACTACCATAAAAACAACAACCCCACAAATTCTACATTGCGCTACTCATTAGAATTGCTCTCTCTCTCTCTCTCTCTCTCTCTCTCTCTCTCTCTCTCTCTCTCTCTCTCTCTCTCTCTCTCTCTCTCTCTCTCTCTCTCTCTCTCTCCTCTAATATCTATTTTCCTTTCTATGTTTGTTTGTGTTGCTGTTAAATTAGACCCCCCCCCCCCACCTTTTTAGCCACCTTCGTTTTTTATATATATATATATGATAATAATGCAGATGGCAGAGGTAAGGGGTGTGGGGAGAGAGGGAGGTGATGTATAAGTGTAGAAATATTTTCTTACTTCCAAAGAAACAGACCAACCCCCCCCCCCAAATTTTTTTTTTCTAAGCTTGTGTAGCAACAAGAGAAGGAAACTAAACAAACAAAGACGCTTCTCTCGGCAATATTTTCGCCCTCGTCTTACGCTCATTTTGTGGATGCAATTCGTTATTTCAATTTTTTTTTCAAATACCTTTTCTTTTTCACATCCCGAAAAAAAATCGCCGTTCCAAATGTAACTGTGTGAGAAAAAAACCAATTGGTCGCCATGGCGTGTTTATGTTAAATCCGGGGAAATTCGCCACTTCTAAATATGTCTATGGGTATATTTGTCTTGTCTAAACGTATGCAGGCTTAGAGTGCAATTTGTAGAATCAGTGAGGGCGAGAGTAGTAGGGGGCGGTAGTGGAGGTGGAAGGCGATATATGATTCTGGACGTCAGAGATCTGGTGTCGTTGGAATCAATGGGCCAGTTAATAACAATAATAATAATAATAATGCTTATATAGCGCATATCCCGTTGAGGACAGTTCTTTGCAATGACAACAGCTACAGACAGAGTACAAACAATGAAGAACAGACGAAAATGTATATATGTACAGTACATTACTGGAATAGGTGAGTCTTCAGCCGGCTCCTGAAGGTGTCGAAGCTAGGGCACTGGCGATGCTACAGTGGAAGGGGATGAACCCACACACGCTTTTGGTGTCATTTGTAGACTCGGGAACTTCGGGAAGGGGGGGCATTGTTAGGGGGGGGGGGGGCTCAAGGGGCGTCGATGGATCATCTTGTCAGTTGCACCACAAAAAAAAAAACGAGTGCAAAATATTGAAGTGGACTCGATATGGACCCCCCCCCCCACGCCCCTTTTCCACAACGCTCTGAGATGTAAAGAAGCCAAGAGACGTACAATATACCACATATTTACCACATATACTACTCTCTTCTGACACGGCTTTGCAAGAACAACAGAAAACTCCCCATCTCTTTCTCTCTCTACGCCGCCCCTGCCTTGCTCACGACCATGTTGGGACATTTCACTATCAACCGCCAACATCTAAATGTTATCCCCAGGTACAAACTGGGAGGTAGTGCGGGGGGGGGGGATATTTTATTTGAGGGAAGGGTGTTGAATTTTATAGAGGGTTGTCCATTAATGTTGAAGTTCCTTTAGCTATATAGTTATAATATGGCGTAGGGTTATCTTGGCAACAAGTTTAGAAATAGGTCACCTCTTTATTATAGGTAACTAAATAGCAATATATTTTCACAATAAAACAATATAATAGCGTCTATTCTATATTATATTTCTATGGAGATCAACCTAATAGCCACAGTGTAATATCACAACTAATTCAACTCAACTTCTACATCTTGAATACTAACTTAAACACTCAAATTCAATTCACAACACACACACGAACAATCACACACGCAAATAATAAAAATGAAATATTTTTTTGTTTAAATTCCGATTTAGATCTAACATTTATATTTTTAAAGAAAATAATCTAGTACTGTACTTACTCTTTCATGGTAAACTTTTTTTTTTTTTTTTTTTTTTTACCAAAAATGTATTTTTTTGATACTTGAGATGGCCTCGCTATTTAGATTTAGAACCAAGACACCTTAACAAAGACTTCCAGATTTGTAGATATTTTGTTTTTTTATGTGGATGTTGAATCATTGCAGGCCCTGGTCCATGACCTATGTCAGATATCAGACTGCTGATGCCATGCCCTGATAACTGTCCCCGACAACTGGTCACAGACATCTCAACCACTCAAACTGTCTCCATATCAACTCCCCTCCTCCCTCTTCACTCCCCCCCCTCCCATCTCTATCCATTCTCCTAAAACTCTCCTCCTGTTGACTGTTCTTTTCTAGTCATAAATTTACTGTTGATTCATTACCATTGCAGTTATTTTTTGTTGAAGGTGAAAGGGGTCTCTACGGTCGTTTAGCACCCTCCTCCCTCCCCCCACACCCCGTGGCCGTCTCAATCCTATCACCCGTGTAGGATAAATCTTTATTGTGAGTTGTTTGGTTGAACTGTCTATTGTCACACTCTCTCTCTCGCGCGCGCTATCTCACGTTTCACAGTGTCGTACAGAAGTTAAGTGGGGTATGACTTCAAGGCTATTCGCACTAAAAATAACAACAACAACAACAAAAAAAAAATTTCGCAAGCGAACCATTGAAACGTGAGTGTGTGTGTGTGAGAGTGTGTGTGTGGCGGGGATCGGGGAGGGGAGGGTCGAGGGTTTGCTCTACAGCAAAGGTCGCATAATATATTATCTAGATTCACTCCAAGAAGAAAGACAATGAGAGGGATCTGCCGTGAGGATTTATGTAGGCCTACAGGGAGGGAGGGAAAGGCGAGGGCGAGGTTGCATTGAAGGGAGGAGTGATTTTCACGCGTGAAACGAAGTTGAATGAATTTATGGGGGTGGGGGTGGGGGAGGGTGAGTTTCACGAAAGATACAATTCTTTAAATGATGCATTCAAACGGGGTACCCGCAGACCTTTCCTTAAATGTGAAGAGTATAATAAATGTAGGCCTATATTTTTTTTAAAAAGGACAATTACAACTCAACAGTAACAGCAATAATTCTGTTTAAGAGAATGGATTCATCAGAGATGAGTGGAACTATTCTAGTTATGTATGACACAAAGTCGTTAAGAGTTTAATTAAATTGCTATAAATGACTCAAAACTTGTCAAAATAACAAAGATATTTTGTTAAATATTTAACAAATGGAGCTTGTGTGACGTATATGGATGCTAAATCGAGGGCTGGAACTGTCTTTGTGGAACAAGGCGAAAAATGAAGTGATATGAAGTAATTAGAATAAGATTAGTATGAAAAGTATAATAGAATAACAGTTAAATAAAATATAAATTATTCTATATGAGAAACGTGAATAGAAAAGCTATAAATATAGATAATTTTGACAATAGTGTTTTTATTATTTCACGTCTATTAGCCCCCCCCCCCCCTCCCAACTCTGCCCTATTTTCATCAAGCTAGCTTTAGCAAGAAAGAAGTAATTACAAGCCGAATAAAAGGCTGCCTTTATGAGATGCCTGGCCAATGTCTTGTGGGTAATTAGGTCACGCTTAAACAGGCGAATTAAAGCTGATGCTGGGAGGAAAGAAACGTTTTCTCGATAAGAGAGAGAGAGATATATGAGGACTGGAGGGTTCTTAGAAGATGGAGGCATGTATTAGTGAGAGTCTGTTAGGAGGAGATGTTGGGAGAGGGAAGGAGGGAATCCAAACATTTACAATATGTTCCGCCCCTGTCGATGTGCTCCTCTCTTTCCTCACTTTCATCTCTGAGCTACCGGGGTCAGTTAGGGTGTGCGTGTGTGTGTCTGTGTGTGAGAGGAGAAAGAGGAGTAGTTGTAACAATGTAGCTCGGCTCGGCCGTTTTAACCTTAAAAATACTCGGCAACGCTATAACAAAGACCCGGCCAGTTGGATCGTTCCGGCCATTTTAATCGCTAATTAGGAAAAAAGAAACTATACAGCGCCGCTCTAACAAAAGGAGAGATAGTATTTCCCAGCCAAGCGTAGGAAGGTTGACATGGCCGTGTGGTGTCATGGAAAATGGATGTGAGACGGCACTGCCTTTAGCACGTAGTCTAGGGTTGAATGGTATGAATGGAAGGAAGATAGGTTAGAGTTAATCACTTGTTGTCGCTAGAATAGGGATTTCGCATGTAAATCAATGTCGTGTCTTCTTTGTATTCTCTCTTGCCTCAGCCCCCCCCCCCCATTTCTCCGCCTCTAGCCCACAACAATGCCATGGCTTTAATTTACTTTAAAAATACATTAACAAGCCCCATTGGGAATTCCCGATAATTATTGCTTGTAAAATGGAGGCTAATAGTGATACTACACGTCTCAGCCGTAAATTGTTCCCCTACCCCTTCGGTAAATACCCACGCCCTTTCCTTAGAAAGAGATTTATCTTCTAGACACATGTTTAATTTAGTTCTATTAATTCACTGCCCATGTGTATTTAAAGACCCCATCTTCCCAGATTTAGTTAGTTGAGCTTGTTCTGTGGAACAGAAACGTGGTTTACTCCGTGATACAGAAGTCACGTATTATTACTAATATCGTTCACTGTGCAGTGAAAGTTTTCATAGTATATTCACCAATGGTTAACATTGTGTATGACATTATCGCCTTATAGAATTGTTTACATTATTATTGAATTCTTCCAGTTCATCCAGATATATATACATACATTTTCTAGTATTAAAGACTTGTGTTATACGTAAAACTATTTCTTCAAACTTGTGTGTTGATATACATAAATATCTATTGTTGTGTATTCGCGGTGTGCTGTAAGCCAATTAGTCTAGCAGCTTGATTGTGACACTGGTATTTTCCCCCCACGCCAAGCGCTAGATTCCAAAGGCAGAGTGGACAAAAATAAATTTGTAAGACTGATGAAGGGTCTGTACGTCTATCGTACCCCTTGACAACCAGCCACGGGTGTGACTCCATGACTCACACTTACATGTGACGACAGATGTTTGCAAATAACACTGTATTGCCACATAATTGGGAGCTCGTGCCGGAATATTTACCCGTAAGCGCCAGACTGATACAACAGACCATTCGTCATCTTACTGGGGGCTCACATTTCCACCGACAGCAGCCGAAGTATACAACCAGTAGCCGTCAACCCAGAGAAATTCGACAACCCGCAGCAGACCATACGAAGTAGCCAACCAGTAACCGTCAACCCGAGAGAGATTCGACAACCCGCAGTAGACCACAAAAAGTAGACAACCGGTAGCCGCCAACCCGAGAGCAGACAAACCTGGGAGCAGCACCAGATGTAGTGAGCAGCCAACCCACATTCACACGCAAATTAGGAGCCACACTAGACATCGCAGAACAGCGGAAGTCCACAGGACAGTAATAAACTGACATTCTGTTGACAATTTAGTGTGTATAATCTGTGCGAGTGTGTTAATTCATAAAGAGACAATAAAGTGCAGTCGGGTAAGTGCCTCTTACATACATTCTCTCATAGCCATTACACGTGCTAGTGTCAACCATTAGTCAATAATTTAAAAAAACAAAATGGCCGATATAGTAAATATAAAGAAAATTGCTAGGGAGGAAGCTGAAGTTGCAGGCCTTACTGGAACTGCAATTCTAGAATATATAAAACAACAGGTGGCAGAGTACAGGGAGGCAGAGTTATTAAAAATAGAGAAAGAAAACAGAAAAAGGGAATTGGAGTTAGAAGCAGAAAAACATGTTAAGCTAGCGCAAATTGAGGCAGATAAGGCAGTTCAACTTAGGCAAACAGAACTAGCAGGGACTGGAATGTCCAATTCTTTATCTCCTTCTTCCCTTTCATCAAATGATTCACCATCTGACAATAACCGTAGTACATACTTCTTTACCACTGACCCTTTTGATCCTAGAGTAGAATCAATTGACGTCTTTCTTAGCCGCTTCGAAGACCTTGCAGAAACCCATAACGCCCCTAAGGAGTCATGGTTAAGGCACTTAGTGCAATCATTAAGAGGACAGGCCTATGACGTTTACGACAAATTGCCGTCGACGGAAGGTGACACATATGACGCCTTGAAAAATGCACTGTTGACTAAGTATGAATTGACAGCAAAATCATATAATAGAAAGTTTAGAGAGTCTAGAATAGGAGAAAATGAGTCATATTCTCAATACTCAGACAGGCTCATGTCTTACTTAATAAAGTGGGCCAGTCTTGCGAAATGTGAAAAAACATTTCAAGGTCTTGCTGAACTTATGTTAGCTGAACAATTGAGACAAAATATGTCTCTCAAAATGAAAATATTTCTGGATGAGAACATAGTTGACTCTATTGGCAAATTAGTAGAACTCGCAGACAGGTATGCCTCAGCTCACAGAGAAGAAAACACAACTGCACCAGCATTTAACCGTCCCCGCGGGGAGCGGCAGCATTCAGATCGCCCATTCGCTCAAATGGATAAAAATAACCACTCCCGACGCCAGCAACCCCATAACAAAGCCCATCAGCATCCCACACCCTATGCCCAGAGAAATGGGGGACCGTCTCACCCCCACGGGCATTGGGGAGGCCCACCTCAGAACCCCACGTCTTATATTCCCAATGATAGGAGACGAGACGGCCCTGTGCCCGATCACTCCTTTGCCTCTATTATGGTGGACTCCAATCTTGCGGATTCGGACCCCATAAAGTCAGACACCGAAGAGTGTAGAGGATCTAACCCCAGGCACCACAATGGCCCAAATGAAACTGATATTATTACAGTTAACGGAAAGCCAGCCTCGTGCCTATATGACACAGGATGTGGCTATGACGCAATTGTTACTGAGGCCAGGATTCACCCCTGTGACCTCACTGGGGAATATATTGACATTCGGGGCCCCTCTCTCTCCGCCCTCACCCAAAGACTTCCGGTGGCGCGGATACAAATTGAATCTCCTTATGTACGCGGGTGCATAACTGCTGCTGTTATGAAAGACCTAGCTTTTGATGTAATCTTAGGCTGCAAGTATGTATTTTTAGGAACGCCACATGCCCCTATGATTATTGCCCCCGTGATCACGCGAGCGCAAACCGAGACGGAAGTCTCAGTGGGAGAATCCACTCCATCAAATCATGAATTTATTAGAGCCCAGAGGGAAGACCCCTCTTTGAAGTCCATGCTGGAAAAGGCCGAAAACAATGTGCACACACCGGGAAAACCGCGCTATTTTTTTAAATCCCGAGTCTTATACAGACAGGACCCCAAAAATGAAAATGGAAAAACCCAGGTAATTGTTCCCACCCCTTTTCGCAAGCAAGTCATGGTGACCGCCCATGACGCGTCAACGGGAGCCCATCAGGGACATTCATCCACTGCACATAAGGTCAAATTCTACTACTTTTGGCCGGGCATAGATGGCGACATAAAGCGCTTTGTGTCGTCATGTCACCAATGCCAAGTCACCGCTCGGAAGCACCACATCCCACCAGTACCGTTAGGTCAGACCCCCGTGGTGGACACCCCATTTCAGAGGGTGTCAGTGGATATTTTAGGGCCCCTCCTTCGGACGCGGAGGAGGAACGCATATATATTGTGTGTGGTGTGCCAAGCGACCAAATGGCCAGAGGCAGTAGCGTTGCCCAGTATAGATACTAAACACGTGGCGGAGGCCCTGTTTACTATCTTTACCAGAATAGGGTTCCCTGAAGTTATCCTCTCGGATAATGGTGCTCAGTTCACTGGTAAACTCATGAAAGAGGTGTTTGAACTTATAAACACTCGACACCTTCGTTCGTCCCCCTACCACCCACAAGCCAATGGTCTAGTTGAAAGATTTAATCAAACTCTGATAGACATGTTAAAGAAGATCGCCGAAAGCGAGCCCCAGGAATGGGACACCTACTTAGCAGCCGCCCTTTACGCTTACCGAACGACACCGCACACCAGCCTCGGTTATTCCCCCTACGAAGTGATTTATGGCACCCAACCACGGGGCCCTCTTGAAATTCTTCGCCAAACGTGGACGAAAGAAAATCCTCATGATGAAGAAAAAACAGTGCATGCTTATGTGCAACATTTGAAGGACCGTCTCGATGCAGTCCGCAAAATAGCTCATGATAATTTGTTGAAAGCCCGCCAAAGACAGGCAAAGTATTATAACCGCCGGGTAAAAGAACGAACCCTCACCCCAGGGGATAAGGTCTTGTTGCTATTGCCCTCCTCGCAAAACAAACTGCAGATAATGTGGAAGGGACCATATGTGGTTACCTCTCAAATCTCTCCCACCAACTATCAAGTTATGGTGGGTAACAAAGAGAAAGGATACCACATCAATCTGCTCAAGAAGTACTTAGAGCGACCCCCCACGGATACTCCACTGTTAGCTCTTGCCATTGCAGAAGAAACAATCCCAGATAACACTCTCCTTGCTTGCCCGTTACAAGCAAAGGAAACCGTAGCGGACGTGTCAATCTGCCCCAAGCTTACCACTGGTCAAACTGACCAGGTACGCCGTTTAATGAACAAATTTGCCGATGTGCTGACCGATAAGCCAGGCCGCACAAACCTGGAAACCTTTTCTATGAAGTTATCAGACCCTACCCCAATCCGCGTTAAACCGTATCCCATTCCTCACGCTAAAGCTGAAATTGTGGCAGATGAAATCAAAACACTGTTGGAACATAAAATTATAGCACCCTCCACATCCCCGTACAATGCACCCATTGTCTTAGTAAAAAAGGCAGACGGAACTCACCGGATGTGTATTGACTTTCGGCGTCTGAACACGGTAGCCGAATTTCAAGCCGAGCCCATGCCTGACCCAAATGCTATTTTTGCTCATCTTGGAAAAGCTAGTTACTTTTCGAAATTTGATCTTAGCAAAGGGTACTACCAGATTGAAGTAGAAGAGAGTTGTCGCCCTTTTCTAGCCTTTAGCACCCCTCAAGGGCACTTTGAATTCCAAACGGTGCCTTTTGGCCTAAACAATTCATCATGTGTGTTTACACGTATGATGAGAAAACTTTTGCAGCCCATACAAAGGCCAAGTCTGTCTAACTTTATAGACGACATTTTAATAGCCACTGAGACATTTGAAGAACACCTGGAAATCCTAGAATTGTTGCTAGGTAGGTTGAGAGAGACAGGTCTCACCGCCCGCCCTTCTAAATGCCTGATAGGATATAATAAGTTGAAATTTCTCGGCCACTTGGTAGAATGCCATCACTTGATGCCCGATGATGACAAAATAGAAAAGTTGAGAGATGCCCCCAGACCCACCACCAAGTCAGGTGTTAGATCGTTCCTTGGACTCTGTGGATATTACCAGAAGTTCGTGCCGAACTACAATGCGATAGCCTCTCCTTTGTCCGATCTCACCAAAAAAGGACACCCCGATAAAATTGCATGGAACGATCAATGCGAAAGCGCGTTCATTAAACTAAAATCGGCACTTACCAGCAAACCTGTACTTCGCCTTCCAGACTTAACACAAACTTTCGTTGTTAGGACTGACGCCAGTCTTTCCGGGTTAGGAGCAGTGCTAATGCAAGCTGACCCTGACAAGGACGAACAACTGTTTCCTGTAGCTTATGCAAGTAGAAAGTTGACAGAAGCAGAGAAGAACTACCCCACCATAGAACTAGAGTGTCTTGCATTAGTATGGGGTATAGAAAAGTTTCAAGTATACTTATATGGACGGCAGTTTACACTGCAGACAGACCACCGTCCTTTGACATTCCTCTCATCCTCCAAGGAACTTAATAGACGATTGATGCGCCATTCCCTTACCCTATCTCAATACTCCTTTAATATTGAGTATATCTTAGGCCAGCACAACTGCATTTCTGATTTCCTTAGTAGGCACCCAAAGCAGGACGCATAATAGAGTCCTTCATGATTCTTTGCTTGTTTGTAAATAATTCAATATTTCAGTTTCTTTTATCATTCAATCTTGCATGTTAATCTTGGATTTGGGAAATGAGAATGTAACGATACAAACGCGCAATATCTTGACACTAGTGGAATCTTGCCCTTAAGGCAATATTCCTCGGTCTGGGTGGGTATATGTAACAATGTAGCTCGGCTCGGCCGTTTTAACCTTAAAAATACTCGGCAACGCTATAACAAAGACCCGGCCAGTTGGATCGTTCCGGCCATTTTAATCGCTAATTAGGAAAAAAGAAACTATACAGCGCCGCTCTAACAAAAGGAGAGATAGTATTTCCCAGCCAAGCGTAGGAAGGTTGACATGGCCGTGTGGTGTCATGGAAAATGGATGTGAGACGGCACTGCCTTTAGCACGTAGTCTAGGGTTGAATGGTATGAATGGAAGGAAGATAGGTTAGAGTTAATCACTTGTTGTCGCTAGAATAGGGATTTCGCATGTAAATCAATGTCGTGTCTTCTTTGTATTCTCTCTTGCCTCAGCCCCCCCCCCCCCCATTTCTCCGCCTCTAGCCCACAACAATGCCATGGCTTTAATTTACTTTAAAAATACATTAACAAGCCCCATTGGGAATTCCCGATAATTATTGCTTGTAAAATGGAGGCTAATAGTGATACTACACGTCTCAGCCGTAAATTGTTCCCCTACCCCTTCGGTAAATACCCACGCCCTTTCCTTAGAAAGAGATTTATCTTCTAGACACATGTTTAATTTAGTTCTATTAATTCACTGCCCATGTGTATTTAAAGACCCCATCTTCCCAGATTTAGTTAGTTGAGCTTGTTCTGTGGAACAGAAACGTGGTTTACTCCGTGATACAGAAGTCACGTATTATTACTAATATCGTTCACTGTGCAGTGAAAGTTTTCATAGTATATTCACCAATGGTTAACATTGTGTATGACATTATCGCCTTATAGAATTGTTTACATTATTATTGAATTCTTCCAGTTCATCCAGATATATATACATACATTTTCTAGTATTAAAGACTTGTGTTATACGTAAAACTATTTCTTCAAACTTGTGTGTTGATATACATAAATATCTATTGTTGTGTATTCGCGGTGTGCTGTAAGCCAATTAGTCTAGCAGCTTGATTGTGACACTGGTATTTTCCCCCCACGCCAAGCGCTAGATTCCAAAGGCAGAGTGGACAAAAATAAATTTGTAAGACTGATGAAGGGTCTGTACGTCTATCGTACCCCTTGACAACCAGCCACGGGTGTGACTCCATGACTCACACTTACATGTGACGACAGATGTTTGCAAATAACACTGTATTGCCACAGTAGTCACCGGAGAAATGTCGGCGCCCCGCAACTAATTAAACCAACAAACAAACGGACACACCCCGTTTCTAAATCCAGGGCTTCATTAGTTCCGTTTGAGTGTACACACTGGCGAACACGCTGGCGAACACGCCAACGAAAAGGCGGATAAGCCTACACGAATACACACTAATGAAACGGTTGAAAGTGTAAGATATCGCCATCCCATTAGTTAAAAAAACAATATTTGGTGTAAAATCATTTTGAAAAGAAATTAACTTTTTGTATGTTGTTATAGATTGAAATGAATGCATGAACGTTAACGGAGTGAGTTCGAACCCTGGTTCTACAAAGGGATTATAACGAGTCTGAATGAGAAACGGTTAGGGGAGGGCGAATTCTGATTGAAACATCTATATTATCTTATATGTTACAGACAATCCATTCTATGCAGAATCCTATTGAGTTCTACGTGGTTTGACTCTAATCTTGCATTTTCATTGGGGTTTAAAAAAATGTTAAATTAATAGTTTTCCCTGTTGTTGTTTTTTCAGGCAACCCATTCAATACTCGGATGATACTAGGGGAGAAAGAGTTATTGTATGCGTGTGTTCATGCATTTGAAAACAGTAACATTATAACTTTTTTTATTGTCCCAATTTTTGATTAAATAAAGCGGGACTAACTAGCAGTACTTTAACAATATACAAAAAAAGTAACATCATTCTTTTGTCTGCTATAAATACATTCTGGTAAAAATAACAAGAAGAAAAACAAATGGAGATATTGCAGAATTGTTTCATTCGTCTGGTGCGCGCCCCCTAGAGTGCGCCCTCTCGTCTAGAGGGCGCCGTAATCACGCCGAACGAAGACACCCGAGATTCTCACTACCTGCGTTCATTACGAGCTCCTGTAGCAAGTGCACTAATTACAAGAAGTGCTAGACATAGAGAGAGAGAGAAAGAGAGAGAGGGAAAGAGAGAGAGAGAGAGAGAGAGAGAGAAAGACAGATGGAGAGAGAGAGAGAAAGACAGATGGAGAGAGAGAAAGAGAGAGAGAGAAAGAGAGAGAAAGACAGATGGAGAGAGAGAAAGAGAGAGAGAAAGACAGATGAAGAGAGAGAAAGAGAGAGAGAAAGAGAGAGAGAAAGACAGATGGAGAGAGAGAAAGAGAGAGAGAGAGAGAAAGAGAGAGAGAAAGAGAGAGAGCGAGAGAGAGATGTGCACATGAAGAATTGAGGGGCATAGGGACTTGCTGTGGAGAGTGGGGGGGAGTCTAGATGTGACTACCAAGATAAACTGACAGGTTTTAGATAAAAAGAAAAGAAGGGCGTCGGCTCCCTGCACTGGGACAAAACATGGTCTGTTTAAAAAAAAAACTTCATTAAAGTCTGGCCAGTAATCAGGAGAGAGCTGACTGGAATGTTCATAAGGAAGATAATACCCTTCTTTTTTTTTTTTGGCGGGTGTGGGGTGGGGTGGGTAGGGAACAAGGAAGATAATTTCAATGGCACTAACCCTAATTACGTACAGAGCTAACTCCAATGGAACGCCATTGTCATGACAACCGTTCAACGCCTCCTTTTTGTAAAAAAAAAAAAAAAAAAAACATCGTTTCTCACAGCAAAGATTAATCTACTAAAACAACAACATATCTATATATATATATATATATAAAGACAAAATACAGTAAACATAGCCTGCATACATTAAGCACTAGAGATTTAAAAAAAATATTTTGATTTACATTTCATTAAAAAATAAAACTTAACCCTTCCCGTACCGACCTACTTCTATCTATGCTGCCTTTAGTTCCGCTATATACGCGCCCGGGACTATAAGGGTTAATTAGGAAATAAAACCAACTTAAATATAGAGCAGAGACGGACACTGATAAGTAATTGTGTTAATTAATGAGCATGTATGTGTATGTGTGCGTGTTTATGTGTGCGTGCGTGTGTGTTGATCCCAAAATATTGAGTCACGGATATACACCCCCTTACACGTGAGATATAGGCCAATTTTAAATTAAAGGGAAAACGAACAGTCGATGAACTTAATCAACGTTCAATTAGACTGTTCAATGAAAGAAAGTCGATAAACAGAGAGAGAGAGAGAGAGAGAGAGAGAGAGAGTTGGAAAGATGCCAATAATATGTGAGAGTCAATTAGTTAGTAATTACTTTTATGGTGGCAGTGGTGTTTAAATGATCTCCTCCCAACCAAACTAAAAAAACAACAATAAGAAAAAAACAATTAGCTTATTTCAGACTCTCCAAGTTGGCAACATTGACACTTCTCCAAACCTTAAGTACTTTTGCTCTAACATGTTCTACACGAGTACGTGTACTTTGTACTAAACGTTTTATTAAGTAGCCTACCTGCTTTTTCTCTCTCCACTTCTATTCTAGTTTCTTCTTTCTTTTCAAGAACCTCTGGTTGATGGTTTTGTAATGAATAAAGGAAATGAATTTTAGTTTGTGTTTCTATATCAATCCGATGGCATTACTTGGGAATGATCTGATTCAACCACAGAACGATAATTATTAGTGTAACGAGAGTTGGGTCGGTGAAAGAATATGCTTTGAACAGGTTCTGAGAATTCTAGCTGTAATGGGGAACGAGTTTGACGGTTCTACGTTCACTTCTCAATGATTCTGGCATTCCGGAAATTGTTCCAACTATTCATTTTGTTGCAAGAGCTGTTGTTTAAGAAACGAAGATGCTTACTTGAATTAGTTGTTATCACAATGTTTGTGTGTGTGTGAGTGTGTTTATCTGTGTGTGTGCTCTTGTGCGGGAATGTCTGTTGACTTGCGCGTGGTTAAATATGTTTGTGTTTAATGAACGTGAATTCGGAAATGTCTGGTGTGTTCACATTTGTGTCAGTGTTTAAGTGTCCACACACATTTAAATATGCGCAAGTTTTAATAGGAATGTATGTATAACATTCCGAATGTGTTCAATTTACATATGTAAATATATTTCTGACTATATGATATATATTTGTATTTACATGTGTATGTTTGTGTGAGTATTTACATATCATATACGCTTGTGTATAAATCAGTGAACGCGTAAGAAACAAATTTAACAATGCTAGTAAATCAGCTCCAGCCGACTGGATGTAGCGCAAATAAATCATTCAACTTTAGAAACAACATCCGTATCAACAACAACATCATCAAACATCCAACTCAATACAAAAAAAATAGGAACAACAAAGTCCTGTGTTATACCCACCATCTCTCAAGAAACTGTAACTTGTTTACACCAAGCCGAGTAATCTCATTACCGACTTATAAAATTCAAACACACATGGACCACATTTTGGAAACAAAAAAATAAATTAAAAAAATACATTTATCCCTAACATTAAACTAATAATTTTTCTATCAAAGGTTTACAAATATTTTTTGTGTGTGGTGTAAAATTTAAAAAAATGGGGTAGTTTTAAAAGATAGGAAAAAAAAAAAGAAAACATCGTCATATTTATCAACATTCTCAAGTCTCGAGTTTCATTATCTTGTTCCAGATTCCAGCACATCACGTGGTCTGTGCCACAGAGAATTCAAACCATGATGCCCCCACCTTCGCCACCCCCACCCCTCATGTTGTACGCAATTAAAGAAACTCGCCCCCGAATGTAATGAAATCTATCTGGGTGCAATCTGTTTTCAGCTTCAAGAACCCTCTCCCGCCCCACTCAACCATCCCGCTTCTGGACTCCCTTATACTATCACATGACCCCCCCCCCCCACCTTCAATTCTCAATTCCTCAATTCTTCTCTACCCCCTTCTTTCCCCAGCTCTTCCTCCCTTCCCTTCCTCCCCCCCCCCCTGAAGCTCATTTTACTCCTCTCCGCCCAGATCTACACCCCCCCCCCTTTTTTCATCTTTATATCATTTTACTTTAATCATGAGTTCTTACTAACACCAGAATCTCATGCTGCTCACCCCCCTCCCACCCCTCTCTCTCTCTCTCTCTCTCTCTCTCTCTCTCTCTATATATATATATATATATATATATATATATATATATATATATATATATATATATATATATATATATATATATATATATATATATATGAGAGAGAGAAATTCTATATATATAATTAAAAAACTCTTCATAAGAATTTAAAATTTAAAGAAGGTAGAACCCCCCAAAAAATTGTTCGTTTTCGTTTTTGCTCCAAGCCCTGGGGGTCATTGAGTGCGGTTCTGTTTCATGAAATTATAGAAATGAATTTAATTGACAGGCAGATAAACAGGAGCCATGGCAGGGTAAACAAACGGACGGAGATGTAGAGAAATCCGAAAGGTAAACGGATTTTCCCCTTTCTCTTCCATTAATTTGGCATTGGCTTCTGCTTGCTGCTGCAGAGTTCTTTTCTTTTTGTTTTTACTTTCTCTTTCCCGGAGCACCAAGATCTCTCTCTCTCTCTCTCTCTCTCTCTCTCTCTCTCTCTCTCTCTCTCTCTCTCTCTCTCTCTCTCTCTCTCTCTCTTCTGTTGGGGGAGACCAGACTTTTAAGATGCCAGAAGCTTTTTGAAAAAAAAAAAAATTACAAAATCCCCATAAGAAAAATAAAAAAGCCAAGCACGAAGTGATCCAAAGACAAGTTGCTAGCTGAGGACTGGTTAGATCACTTGTGGTTCTTGCAACGATCAATTAAGATGATGAATTAGGGAAAAAAAGGGGGGGGGGAGAATTACTATTTAAATAAAAATCTCCTCCCAAAAAAACACAATAGGATAAAAATAAAAGAACTGTATTTATATACTGGTTTACGGCTTTAGTTATGTACGGTAGTGTGTGTGAGGGGGCTGGTGGGTGGGGCGGAGGAAGATTTTCAGCAAGAATAAAGAGTGGAGAGTTTGGGGGAGGCGGGGTGACGAGGATGAGAGAGGAGCTAAAAAATTCCAGGATAAAAAGATGAGAAAATTAAAACGTATATCGGATAAGAAATATTTATGATTAGTTTTTTTATTATTTTATTTCGCTCCAGCAGACATGCGAAATGGCTTTTCAATAACAAACTCCTCCCCCACCCCCCACCATCAACATGGGCGTATCTAAGGACGGGCTAAACTCATACAACACAAAACGGGATTATTGCCCTTTTGGAGAGAGATTGTGTGTGTATGTGTGTGTGTATGTGTGCATATGTGTGTGTGTATGTGTGTATATATATGTGTGTGTGCTTTCTAATTTTTTTTTTCATTTGAATGATTTCAGTGGCTGACACTGAAAGAGAAACTCTAATATTTACACTACTAACTCATACAGACATGCTTCAACCAATTAAACACACGAATTACTCACGCGCATAAAGATTGGCTCTTTTTTTTATATTGTTGTTGTTGAATATTTTGTTTGTTGTATCGTTTTAGAAAGTTGCTAGAAAGTGCATTTAAGTCTGCGCCTACGTAACGAAAAATGTTTCTATGTAGGGGTCGTTCACATAATATGATGTCACACAATTCAAGAAACATTGCTCTTTTTTTTTGTTGTTGATGGTTTTGTTGGTTTTTCATAACATCCAATGCCCCATTTGGTGACATCACCTACAGCAACAATACTTAAAAACGTACTTTTACTGTTGGTGTTTGTGTTCATCCTCTATGATGTTCAAACATTGTGTGAAGAAAAGTTGAGGAGTTCGTTTTTTTTTGTTTTTTTTTTCAACGTAACGCAAGTCGAACATATTCAGAATGTTGATTCATTCACATGAGATTTACAAAAAGAAAACATCAACACTTCTAGACTAAACCATTTTCTGTAAGACGTCCTATGTGCACGACCCTTTAATACTAGTATTAATTTATGAGGACGGAATCGGTTAGCCAATTGAAATTGATTTATTTTTTCAATGATTCAGTTATTTATGCCTCTCCCTTTTCAAAGGGGCAGAATGTCCGTCAAGTGCTTGGTTACTGTATCACCAACGGTGCAGAATAGTTTTTTTTTACTTCCTTACACTCGCGATATAGATGATATTTGAGTTGATTCGGATCGGACCTGAATGGAAAAATCCATGATCATAATTAATTATGGCCTTGCCCAGCCCTAAAAGAAATTGCTCATCTCTTTATTTCCAGGTAATCTAACAGTGTCCGCGGCGCAATGAATATGGAAGCTACGACGGTGTGGGAAGGGGGGGGGGTGGCGAACTGTGCGAGCAGTGCGGCAAGTCGTTGCTGATGTGGTTGTTTTTTTTTTTAAATCATCACATTGCTCACACGGCATCACGACTAAAATCTTACCATCGACACTTGGCCACCAACGGCGTAGCGTTATTGGGGAAGGGAAGCGGAGGTGATGGGGGACCGCATGAAGACTTTGCCAAACCTCAAGCCCTTGTGTCTGGTAACAAGCAGACCCCCATGACGTAAAGGGCGCGGGTTCAAGTCTGTGACACGCGGAGAACGCTATAAGTTATAAGTTACAGTATAACCCCTTCTCCTATCCAACGTCATCCCTGTAGGGAAGTTACCTTCTCACCGTAAAAGTCTCGTTTTTCGAATGATCACAATGGCGCCCCCCCCCTCACTCTCCCTTTTTTCTCCCTGATGCCACCCATGGATAACTAAGACACACCCACCAGCCCTTAACACACACAAACATTAAGATGGCACATAATTGAGCCCCCCCCCCCCCCACACACACACACTCCCAACATTTGTAATCATATGTCCATTCAACCTTTTACTCACTCTCACACGCGATCATTGTGACGAAATACTCACAAATCTACGGGAAAAAAATTTGTTTTTTTTACAAAGGTATCTCAGATTTAGAGAAATAGAGTGTGTAGGTTGGGGAGGAGAAAGTGGGGGGAGGGGCGGGGGTGCATCAGAACAAGGAGGACTGGGGTGGGAAAAGGTTAGGGGATGCTGGTTAGGCGCGTAGGGGGGCAAGAGAACACAAACATACGCCACTTTTACGGTGGGGGTGAAAGGGGAGAGGCGGAGGATAGGGGGCAGACAGACAGACGCACAGACAGATGTAACAGCCCTCTGACGTAGTGCGATTGACCTTTCACTCCGTTTATTTTCGTACCTGTTCAATTGGCGCGTGCAGTGATTTACAGAGGCGCTTTTCCTTCTCTGGTTTCTTCTTACACCCCGTCCCCTCCCCCTTAATCTCTCCTCTTTCACCTTTCCCTCTTTATTTACTCTTACTTTACTCTTTACCTGCCTACCTCCAACGCTTACCTAATGTATAGCTAAGTCTATTTCATTTTTTTATATTCTTAATCAGTTTCTACTCCCCCCTCCCCCCAATTCACCCCTCTGATCACGTGATCAATACAGCTATCTATAGATGTTTAATAACTGTTTACACCGGAGGGAGGGGGTTTGGTTTCATTTTAAGTCCTTCAATACATGGGCGTCAGCTGGAATAATGTTAAGTGGGGACTTATAGGTCACCCTCCAGTAGTGAACTCAGTTGTTGTTGTCTTGTTTGTGCCCCAGCAAAGAAATCTAAACTTATGCGGGACCAATATTTACCAAAAATTTGTTTCGCGAATTACGCACAGATTAAAAAAAAATGTTAAAAAAAATTTAATCCACAAAAATATTCGGACTGATTCCTCAGACCCCACCAAGGGCCGCTGGTCACCACCTTTGTTTTCATTTCACTCACATTTTTTTTTAAATAATAGTATTACAGAGAAAAATATCTAAAAAACATCTTTGGGCTCATCATTTCTTTAGAAATATTTCGCATCCTGTCCTCAAAAAATATCATCTGCGTTTTAATCTTCACAATTATAATATTTGTGTTAGTTTGTTTTGATTTGTATACATTTGAATTATTCTTTGTTTATCTACATTACTTTTAAAAGCTCTTTTAACGTTTCTCTCTCTATTTATCTACTTCTCTCTCTCTCTCGTACGAGAAGATAGATCGATGAAGGGAAGAAAGAGGAAAAGAAAACGGAGAACTGATAGACAAACAGAGAGAAAAGAGAATATCGGACTGAGCGAACAAGCTATAAATGTTACTAAATTGTGGTTTAGAATAATATACATATTTTGTGTGTAAACAAAACCCATCTGTAAACATTAATACTAACATACGAAAAACCAGACAGACATATGAACACACGCATACGTACACCCTGTGTATCTCAATAAATATACACATTATGCTTAAGCCTTTCTTTCCTATCTTAGATCATCATCACTAGCTTTATCATTAAAAAATGATCTAAAAATAGTTACGCCATAGCTAGGAAAAAAGATATGAAAGATATATATGTATACAAGCTACATTGCCCGGCGTTGCCCGGGTGAAAAAAAAAGGACTGTCTGGGGTGCAGATAACAAATTTATAAACTAAGCTTACACTTACTAAATACTTTTAGGAAAGTAAATAAATATTGTAATAGGGTAAAAAAAATAGTCAAATATTTTTATTTAACAAAATCTATATTGCCTATAGATTTACAATGTCTTTTGTTTTTAAAAGTTTGAAAAAGTAACTGTCGAAAAAAAAAAGTATAGTCTTACTGGAGAATCGAACCCTGGTCGCCCGTATAGCAGTCCACTACGTTTACCACTGAGCTATCGAAGACACATGGCCGATGTGAAAAATTATTAGACGGTATATTGGGCTAGGCCTAGATAGGTCAGTGACACACGTGTTTTCAAATTGACCAATGGGGATCCTCGCGGGGCTTAACACTGTCTTTTTATATATATAGATATATATATATATATGAGAGAGAGAGAGAGAAACTCACCGCTACACAGACATAAAAGATAAAAAAAAAACGGTGTGATTGGTCCAAGCATAAGATTCTGTCGATCCTCCCGCTACTGCGCTACACCTGTAAACAATCAGCCACGAAATCCAAAGGGGGATAACAAGGATGAAACAGACAAACCAAAAAAAAAACATTCCGAAGACTGACGCTGCCCGAGTAGCCTGCCCCTGCGGCGCCCAATATAATATGGAGGTGGGTTTTTTTTTTTCTGTAATTTTTTTGTTTGTTTGTTAAATATTGTTGATGTTGAAGCGTTGTAATTGATATGGAACACATACAAAAAAAAAGTTGATTAACTCAACTGACAGGTTACGTCTGGAGATCAACCTGTAATTTTTATATTTTTTTTTTGTTGTTTTTTTTTTTGGTGGGGGCGCGAGGCGTCTGGTCTGTGACGAAAAGGGGCGCCGTTCTTCTACACTTTTGATCATCAGTGTAAAATAAAAACGAAATTAAAAAACGAAATTGGGAGAAAAGAAACTAGAGAAGAAAGGATTGGGAGGGGGGGGGGGCGGTAATACGTTTGGAAGAGGAGGGATCGGTGGCGGGGGTAGGAGGGGAGCTAATTATATTTCCTCCGAATCCGCATAGTTTAGTTTTGTGAGGTTTTTCTTCTTATTTTTAAAACTGAAACGTTATCTAATGAGAAAAAAAAAATTCAATAGAGGAATTAATGGAATGGTAAATAGAAAAGAATGTATTGCAGAGGATTGTGTGAACAAATAAATTGGGAGGTTTTGTGAAAGCTTTCATTAACGTTTGTGTAATTAGCCCCCCCCCCCCCAACAAACACACTTATGGCATGTTTCTCTCTCATACCCCAATCAAGTACGGACGCGGTGGTCTAGCGAAAGATTGGATTGTCCAGTCCGGAAGTCTTGGGTTCGAACCTGGTTAATGCATGTTTTTCTTTTTTCCTTTTTTTAAAAAAAACTTCGGGGTTGGATGTGTGTTGGTGTGAGTGTGGGTGGGGGGTGGGGGTGGGGGAGGAGTTTACCTTGTTCCGCGGTTGAATACGGTAAACATGGGAATGTGCATTGTGTTGGCCACACAGTACCCTTGCATGATGAGTCCGAAGATATGTGGTTGCCTTCATTTACAAGGTAGAACAAGTGCAAGATAAAGGAAACCTTTCTTATTTCACATTCTCTCTCTCTACGTCTTCCTGTCTTTCTGCCGGTCGCTCTCTCTCTCTCTCTCTCTCTCTCTCTCTCTCTCTCTGAGTCTTTGCTAATCTCTCCAACTCTGGTCAGTCGCTCTATATGTGTTTCTATCTTCTATCTGACACTGTCTCTTCGTCTGTCTCTCTACGTCCGGTCACCCCTATTAATCCACTAATCCGTTTCACTTTCTATTACAATTCTCTTCCATGAAAAAAAAAGTTGTTCACTATCTCATTCATATTTTTTTTTCTAATTTATACCTTTAGGCCTACATTTACTCATGAATACAACTACCTTAAACTCACAAATATGAAAAAAAACACAAAAAAAAACAACAAAAAAAAAACGCAAATGGCGACAGCCATAAGGCTAGGGCTTTATGGCTAGAGCCCTATGGGTAGAGCGCTATTGTGAGAGCTCTATGGCGAGGGCCGTAAAGCGAGGTCTGTATAACACTGATGCATCCTTATCTTTAAAGTCCCACTCAAACAAAAACAATTGCCTATATAATTTCACGTCTGCCAGAGACAAGACGGTATCCGTATATTGCATAGTGTGAGATTCATCGACGCTCCCTCTTCTCCCCTCCCCTACTCACACGTACTTTCCAAATAATTGAGTGAAGCTCATAAGCGATGTTTAGAACGCCCTCTTGCCCCCTCCCCCTCGACACCACAGCCTCACCCCCCCCCCCCACTGCACCTCCCAACAGGTAAAACCCCCTTTTTGGTTTATTTTATGTTGTTTTTTTTTTTTCTTTCTTTACGCATGCGTGCACATCAACGTGCTCACTCAACGATCATGAGGTTTTATGAGCTTGTCAGCTCCGTGAGCGGGGGACACCCCAAAACCACAAACATTGAAAGATAGAGGCTTAACCAAAGGGATATAAGTTTAACTTGTGACGGCAAGGGGAGGGAAGAAAGGGTAGGGGAAGGGGAACGAGGGGGGGGGGGCGAAAGAGCGAGCAACCAAGGTGGGCGGGGGGCACAAGTCTTAAAGATCGCGAGTAGGAGATTACGTCTCTATCTGGAGAGTTAGGCTTATGTGTGTGTGTGGGGGGGGGGGGGAGGGATTAGGGGTGAGGTGTTTAGGGATCGCGCTTAACACGAAATGTTACAGGAGAGATAAAAGAGTGAGATTGGAGAGAGACAGACAGAGATGAAGAGAAAGAGAGAGAGAAAGTAAAAGTCACCCCCGTCGGAGCGATTTGATCCACAGGAGGCCGATGAAGTGGCCACGGAATACTATAGGGGTTGTGTGGCTAGCACAATGCCCAGCCGCGATTTACTTTTCACCAATTAATGTCAGGTACCCCGTCAGAACTGGGTAGACTCAAGGACACTCTCCGGAAATAAATCCAAGTCTTAACCAGAATTCGAACCCACGAGTGAGAGAGAGAGAGAGAGAGAGAGAGAGGGAGAAACTAGAGAGAGGAAAAAGGTAGGGGGGGGGGGAAGGGTAGCAAATTCGTGAAAGACCCGAATAGAATTGGAAAAATATGATTGATTACACATCTAGCACACATATATATTCATTAAATAGCGAATGTTCTTTACGCGACTTTTTGACACATACACAGACATGTACAAACTCGTGCAAATGCGATTGTCTGACGAGAAAATTCGCCCATCCCTGACGAGTGTTTCCGAAACCAATTAAGCGTTGCGTGCTTAATGAGATCATTATTGAAGGAATTTTTAAAAAAAATGTGATGGAGGGGGCGGCTGTCAGGGGAAAGTAACTCGTGTCTAATTAAAAAGGGAGACAACAGACAGAAAAAGTTTAAACTAGAGTTATTTTTAGAGAATGAGCTAAAAGGTAATATAATAATGATTATTTTTTCTAAACCTTTTGTTTGACCTAACTTATCCGTATAGTCTATGAGAGGGGTCGGCAACTTGTTGCTTATAGTGTGCCAAACTAGGATTTCTAAATCATTCAGTGTGCCATCAGCCTGAAAGTCAAACTGCTCAACTATAGGCCTATTATTTTTATAAGACAATTTATTTAGTGCCGTAGCAAGACAAAGACAAAAAGAAAAGGAGCGTTATAGACAAAATCATTTGAGGGTTTTATATTTAATAACAAATTAACCTGTTTGTTATCATCGTCATTTTTTTTAAAATTCCATTTACCGCTAATGCACAATTTCTCAACTTACACATTAATGGTTAATGTAACAACATTTGAATTTAGTTGTCAAAATATATTTATACATGTAGTAATAGCTATAGATATCTACATATTTACAGTTTGATCTCAACACACTGAGATTTGTTCCAATATAATATTACTGGTGAAAAGAGTGAATGTTCCTGATTCCCATTGTAGTTTAGTGGAATAGATACGTAGTAATAATAAAATATGGGTAGTTAACTTGATGTCTAAAAATGTTCATATAAATTCCTTAGGCATATAATATTTATATACTTTTCTTTTATAGTTTTATTATTTAAAGTTATAAATTGTTAACCTATTATTTTTTTTAAAGTAAACAAATAAGAAACATAAAAAAATATACACGCAAAAAAATGGTTTAATTATCTCCCTTTAATTAAATTCTTTTAATTTTATGCTAGTGATTAGTGATGCCAAACGAGTTAATTTTTTTAAAAAATATAACTAGTTTTGCTTTTAAATTATTATTTCTTTATATAAATTCAGAATTATGCTATTTTTTCATTGTGTAATTAGAATCAGATGTATAAAATTTATTTACGTTGTAAATAAACATTTTCTGCATTATTAAAGTCAATTTAGGGAGTTTATTTTTTAAACATTTATAATTACAATAATTACAAAATATACTGCAAGTATATAAGCCTGTTTTATTTGTTGCAATATTGAATAATAAGACAAACAAATACGTTTTGAATAATTTTATTTATGCTTAATTAAGAGAGATGGGCATAAAAACTCTTTTGAAAGTAATTAGCATGTATCAATTAATGAGCGCCTTTTCCTTGAATGCTCTTCGCTAATTGTTCAATGTCAGCTACATATTTAGTCACTTATGAGTGGTCAAGTTTAAGTGACCACTTGGTATGATTAAAACAGCTTTCATGTTCGATAAAATATGTTCACTAGTGTAAATTTAACTTAATGTTGAAAGTAGAGCGAATGCTTTGCAGTGGACAACTGATGAATTTCCTGACTTTCCGACTCCATCAGCAACCCCTTGCTTCAACACGTCACACTATGCGGCTTTAACCATCTAAGAAACAGACGCGTATCCGTTATACATGCGTCATGTTGACCAGAAATCCTTTTACCGCCCCCCCTTCATCTCCGACTCCACCCCCACCCATGCCTTCCATTCACTACATTATCACTGGAGGAGGGGGGGGGGCATCGTAGACACACTGCACAGTGCTGTGAAGCTTATGGTATGAAATGGTATCCAACGTCTGTTTTGACTTGATCTCTTATCAATAATATTAAACTAACAATGAACAATAATACTATCAAAAAGAAAAAAAACGTACACAAATACCAACCTATAAAAATGTTAATATATTAAAAAAGTAGATATATTTTGCAGTACGGGAAAACACAGTTCCCCCTTCCCCTTTCTTAAAAAAAAACAACAACAAAATATACTTTGAAAGCAAGGAGAAACCCCGAAAGGACCAAAACAACAGATAATTTGAAAGCATTTTGAAAGGGACATAACTCTATATTTTTTAAATGGCGCTCCGGTTTATAACTTGAACTCAATAGTAAAATTTTATTTTAAGACATAAATTAACGAATTAACCAATATAGTTGACATAGTAAAAAAATATTTTTGAGAACGTTTCAAATTTATACATCTAACTTTCGTCCCGATACGCTATATATATATAAACAAACATATAAACAACAGTAATTATATATAGATCTATTGATGAAATGAAAGTATTTGCGACGATGGCTAATGAACTACAAGCGCCAGTGTCGCGTGGCCGGCTTTTTTCTCTCTAATATGACGCAAGGAATGTATCGGCCGTTCATTAAACAAAAGTCATTAGTGTTCTAGAATGTAACTTCACCTGAGTGGTCGCTGTCTAGCGTCAGCTGGAACGATGCATTTATTGTCACTTACATCTCCTTGTTCTTTCAAATTAAGCTCTTTGTGATTTATTCGTCAGAGAGAGAGAGAGAGACAGAGAGAGAGAGAGAGAGGGGGGAGATATGGTGCGAAAGCGAATAAGCTAGAGAGAGTAGAGAAGAGAGAAAGAGAGAAAGATAGTGAGAAAAAAAAAACAAAGTGATAAAATCTGAGGGTGAAATAGTGATTGAGAGAAATAGATAGAAAGAGAGTAGGAGAGGGAGAGGGAGAGAAAGATCTGAGAAGAACGAGAGAGAGAGAAAGATATGAGAAGAACGAGAGAGAGAGAAAGATATGAGAAGAACGAGAGAGAGAGAAAGATATGAGAAGAACGAGAGAGAGAGAAAGATATGAGAAGAACGAGAGAGAGAGAAAGATATGAGAAGAACGAGAGAGAGAGAAAGATATGAGAAGAACGAGAGAGAGAGAAAGATATGAGAAGAACGAGAGAGAGAGAAAGATATGAGAAGAACGAGAGAGAGAGAAAGATATGAGAAGAACGAGAGAGAGAGAAAGATCTGAGAAGAACGAGAGAGAGAGAAAGATCTGAGAAGAACGAGAGAGAGAGAAAGATCTGAGAAGAACGAGAGAGAGAGAAAGATATGAGAAGAACGAGAGAGAGAGAAAGATATGAGAAGAACGAGAGAGAGAGAGAAAGATATGAGAAGAACGAGAGAGAGAGAAAGATCTGAGAAGAACGAGAGAGAGAGAAAGATCTGAGAAGAACGAGAGAGAGAGAAAGATCTGAGACGAACGAGAGAGAGAGAAAGATCTGAGAAGAACGAGAGAGAGAGAAAGATATGAGAAGAACGAGAGAGAGAGAGAAAGATATGAGAAGAACGAGAGAGAGAGAAAGATATGAGAAGAACGAGAGAGAGAGAAAGATCTGAGAAGAACGAGAGAGAGAGAAAGATCTGAGAAGAACGAGAGAGAGAGAAAGATATGAGAAGAACGAGAGAGAGAGAAAGATATGAGAAGAACGAGAGAGAGAGAAAGATATGAGAAGAACGAGAGAGAGAGAAAGATATGAGAAGAACGAGAGAGAGAGAAAGATATGAGAAGAACGAGAGAGAGAGAAAGATATGAGAAGAACGAGAGAGAGAGAAAGATATGAGAAGAACGAGAGAGAGAGAAAGATATGAGAAGAACGAGAGAGAGAGAAAGATATGAGAAGAACGAGAGAGAGAGAAAGATATGAGAAGAACGAGAGAGAGAGAAAGATATGAGAAGAACGAGAGAGAGAGAAAGATATGAGAAGAACGAGAGAGAGAGAAAGATATGAGAAGAACGAGAGAGAGAGAAAGATATGAGAAGAACGAGAGAGAGAGAAAGAAGATAAGTGGGAAAGTGCGAGAGAAATAGAGAGAGAAAGAAAGACTAGGCGTACATCCGTCCCCCCCCCCCCACAACCTCCACACCCCCCCCTAAAAATAATGTTGCGTGTAGTATAATGTTGGTTCAATTGAAAAACATAATTAAACTGATTTCAATTAATACCTAATATCAATACAGTATATCTACACTACAAGGTATTTCTGATTTTGATTAAGTTCGCAATAAGGTTTTCTATTCCCACCCCATCAGACCACAAGCCATTTTCTAAGGCGACAATCGGGAAGGGAGGGTGTAGAGGGGGGGGGGGTAGAATGGGCATGAAGAGAGAAAGAAGGGGGGGGGGGTGAGAGGGTGAGTACAAACAGCTAAATGTGAACTTTGGCTCTAAATCCAAATTTGTGTAACCTAATTTTCTGATGGCACTGGGGCACGTGACCTCTGACCTTTTCGGAATTATAACATATGGTTCTGACTGCTTCTGTTTTTACACCGTTTCCAAATTAAAGAAATAAATAAAAACAGGGAATACGTGCACTATATCATTAAAAAACTAAACTGTTGCACAGAATGAATGGCCCACTAGAATGAATGGCTCACTAGAATGAATGGCTCACTAGAATGAATGGCTCACAAAGAATGAATGGCTCACTAAAATGAATGGCCCACTAGAATGAATGGCTCACAAAGAATGAATGGCTCACTAGAATGAATGGCTCACTAGAATGAATGGTTCACTAGAAATAAAGTTTAGTGAGATAGAACGATTAAAAAAAAGATTTAAATTTCAATGGCCTCCTACTTACAGTATCGACTTTTGTCTTAAAACTGTTGTTGTTTTTTGCCTTATTAGTTTATCAATATATGTCTTATATTACTTATATTTCATTAGCTCAATATTTTGCAATAGTTCAGTGATTTTCTGTATTTTATATAACATTGTATACTAGAATGTATTATTCAATAAAAAAAATAGTAGTTTTTTAAAAGTTATCTCTAGTGCCATATTGATAAAGTTTTGGGATAGAAACATTTGTGTGTAAATAAGTTTTTAAACAAAAGTGCCTTTAACAGCACGGCCATGTTGATTTGGGGATACTACCACATTCACACACACTCACTAACATGAGGACGTTTTTGTCTTTCCATCCCCCATCTTTGTCTCTCTATATATATCTTTCTCTCTGTCTCTTTCTTTCTCTCTCTCTCTCCCTCTCTTTATGTATGTATGTATCAAATCTAGTATATATGTATCCATCTATCTATCTATCTATCTATCTATCTATTTCGTATCTCACTTACATCAATTAATTAAAACCCCACAATTTCTCTCTCTTACACACACACATACACAAACCAACACAGACCCAGAATCGGCACACACACCGTACTCCCCCCCCCCTCCCTCCCTCCCCGTGTGATCCAAATATCATAGTTTGCAAAATACAAGGATTAAAACCAGAAAAAAAAAAAAGGTTTGGGGAAGCAATGGTGGTTGGAGAAAGAGGAGATGAGAGGAGTGGAGGGGGGGGCAAGGAAGTCAAGGGGAGCGGGGCGCTACCCTGTAGGTAAAAGGTCAAAGGCTACGGATGTGGCCCAAGGGTTAGTCTTTTTAAGTGGTTATAGTAGATCCAGAGTGTGCGCCATGGGGAAGGGGTGAGCTGTACAGATGGATGGGACGTGTACCATTACACTGAATTGTTCAGCCCTAGAATAGAAAGGCTGAGAAACAGACACAGACATGTTTCACAAGACCTGATTAGACAGACAGACAAATAGATTTAAATATGTTTAGACAGAAAGCTGCACTGATATATGGATCAAAAGACTGGATAACGAACTTAACTGTTGAATTGTGGCGGCTTAACTAGTCTGGACGGGAGAATTGTGGCGGATAAACGGGTGAAAACTGACGAAACGCCAAGAAATTCAAAGTCAACTTATTAAAAGGTAAACATTTTAGCGCCTGATGTACAATGTCAATGCCCCCCTCCCCTGATTCCCGATCTACCCCACACCCAAACAACAACACATTTTTATACTCAGGTCAATACACACCCCCCTACCCACATGTCGTTTAACTCAATGCGAGCTGTTGACGTCACTAATTACACCAAGGCGTATGACGCTTGTGGGTAGCAAGCAGAAAACGAGGGGGGGGCGTGAAGAGCATGCGGGGGGGGGAGGGGGGAGGTGCAGCGGTGGGGGGTTCCGGCACAGAGTACTTCATCCTTTGATTTCGGACGCCACCCCCCGCCCTCTCCCTCCCCTCCACTCCGGCACCACACACCTACACCTACACAGACCGACGCAAAGCATTTGTTTCAAATTTCTGGTGGGCGTGCTAATTACTGCAAGGGTCGCCTACCGCAACGCCAAGAAAAGAAGTTGGAAGAAACAAAAATAAAAAAGAAACCCACACTGGATGGAAGAAGGGGTGAAGCCGGTACTGCACCTGGACCGAAATAATAACTCAAACCGCTGCCACCAGAAATAATCCCCCCGAAATTGTAACTCGCCTCCAGTCATCCCCTCCACACCTCCCTCCCTCCCTCGTACTCCGGAGGGCCATCGCACATACCACTGCACTTAATTGCCACTCATTCATTGAAAAACGAAAAAGAAAAAAATAACTTACAAAAAAAAAAGAATATTTAATTAAAAAAGAGACAATCAACATTAAGAAAACACTTCAGGTATGCTAAATGTCTGCCCCCCTTCCCCACCACCTCTCACCAACCCCACTTCTTCCTCACCAACTATAAACCAACCCCTACTTTTTTTTTAGTGCCACCCCTAACCATAAACTATAAAAAAAAACATCGACATGGCCTATAGAAATATCATGACCCCATTAATTCCATTTACCTTCGTTTGTTCATTAAGCAATAAAAACAAAACCTGGGTGGAAAAAAATCAATATGGGCTGGGTGGAAACATTTATATGGTTTTGTGGTGTTGTTGTTTTAACTTTATCATTTAGAGTTAAGACTTTTTTTCTCGTTTGAATTACTGGGTTTTTTTTTGTGTGGTTTTTTTTCAACAATAATTATCAGATTTTATGTAGAATGTTTTAAAATCTATTTTTTATGAAAAGATGTCCAGAACTACACACATGAGTTTTTTTCCTAAGTCTTTTTTTTTTTTTTAAATATTATCAAGATAGAAACATCTTTCAATAAATATTTTTGTATTTGTAACAATAAACAGATCGAGGCAAGTTTATAGACGAGTTGAATTAGAGAATTTGTTTCGAGTCTTTTTTTTTTCCCTACGATTTTATGGGTTTTCCCGTTGTTTTGTTGATGCATATTACTAGTGATTTAAACTGGAAATGAAAGTCAAAATTTGTCTCCAGAAAAAAAATGGCAATTGTAAATCTTAGAAAGAAAAAAATTCTAACGTAAATATAATTTTGAGAAGCAAAGTCTCTGTAAGACTGACAATTTAGCCCAAACCGAAACTGAAAAATAAAAATACACTCAATGATCGACTGGCGATCCCAAGGTCTTTAGTTCAAATTCTGGTGAAGATATTATGTCGTGGCCCCTGAAACTAGTGAATACTGCTTCACAGTTTACTATAGATCGAATTGACCTGACGGCGATACTTTACTTATTTAATTTACAACGATTATTTACTTTTAACCTAATTTTAACGATCACATTTTTTTATCGGTTTAAAAAAATAATTTAATTCGAAGAATTATATTTGACCAAAAAAAGGATAATTTATAATTCGCTAGTTTACAATAGAAATGTTTACATTCTTACAATCTCAGAAAAATGTACTGGTTATAAATCGCTTTATAAACAGATTGGAAATAAATGAAATCCACAAATAAAAGAAATAACACTACTTAATTGTTGATGAAAAAACTGTTGAATGTTTGTATAGAAAAACTTGTTTGTTTACCTCTAACCAATGAAACACTTGATAACATTTCTCAAACAAAGATCAGACTAAACTTAAATAAACAATAGATTATTCAGTTAAAAAACATGGTTGACCGATTCCGAAAAAGGCAATTGATTAAGAAAAAGTAGAAATGGAAGTTAGAATTCAGTATTGCAATCAAGAAAACAAAACAACGTTTGTCTGGTGTTGTTTTTTTTTACATCCAAACAATTTGTGGAAATTTTACAAGTCTTTGTGTGAACCACGTGATATTACCATAGACTAATATACATGGACCGCTTGCTTTAGTATTTCTGCTATATGATAACTCAAAACACTGATATCCCGATTCGTAATATACTTTGCACTTCCGTTTTATTGAATCGCTTTGGTTTTCTCAATGAAAAATTAAAATCGAAAGTAGTACAGAGCGGAAACATTTATAGATCAGTGTTGTGTGCACACGGAAAAAGAACATTAGCTCTAAAAATAGAGCAAGCGGTCCATCTTATTATATTGCAAATACTTCATTTAGAATCGGGAATTGCAAAAAAACAGTAGATAATAGCATAAAAAACTAAAGCAAGCCGTCCATGTATATTATAGTCTTAGAATAGTCTATGATATTACTTCTGACAATGAAAATTTATTGAGTTTTCGTTTTTAATTTTAACTGCACGTGATTAATAACACAAAGTGTGAAAGTTTAATTGGGCTGTATATTTGTGGTCGTTGATGAACTATGTGTTTGTTTGTTTGTTTGTTTGTTTGTTTGATCTTTACAGTCAAAAGTGATATAAGAAAACAATATAAAATGTTAGCAAAAACGTAAAAAAAAACTTTAACAGAAATAAACAAAAAACAAGAACAGATAATAACAACAAGACCAACACAAATAAAACCATAACATTATGTAATAATACACGTAAATGTATATATAACTGAAATTTGTGCTTTTCAGATTTAACACAATAGGGCCTAATATTCTAGTACGTCAACATGTTGAATACCTCACGCCTTTAGACGTATATAGATTAGAGCATAAATTCTCAACCTTTTTCGGCTCACCGCCCCCCCCCCACTTTCTTTAAGGCCCCCCCCCCGCCCCATCTTCCGCCCATCTGGACTATAGTTTCCGCAATTTTTTTTTAGGGGAACTAAACCTTTTGTGTGATTAAATATCTTTAAAAAACTGAAAAGGAAACATATTGTAAGAATTAATAGATCAAAAAATTGCCTTAACAAAAGGTTTAAAAAAATCAATAAAAATGCGAATCGTTTGCCTGGTGTGTTGCTAGCAATTTGTCTATTTTTGTTTCAATTTTGGTTGCAAAAGCCTTAGGTCTAAAAATCAGTAATATTTGTTATATCACAAAACAGAACTTGTTCGGCACCACTATTGAATCAAATGTGGAAACATTTTTTAGTTAAAGGGAGATAATTAGCCCGTTTTATTTGAGCTAACATTTCTGTTGTTTTTTTCTTTTATAAAACATAAATGGCTTACAATGAAAAGCTTTGAAATGATCAAACTGTAAAAAGTATTTGAAAATTATATCAATATTTTATAACTAAAGAATTTATATGTATATTTTCAAGCATTACAAAAACTACCCAGTTTGTATGATTACTACTAATCTATACCGCTTAAGAATAGTATCGCAAGCATATTATATAATATTAAAACAGATTAAAGACATCTCGGTTATACTGAGATCAAAAAATTGTAATATAATTAAATGATATAACGGAAAACTCCAGGCTGAGATCAAATTATGAAGAATATACTGAGATCAAAATATCATTACTATTAGCAGATGTTAGGACGGCAGTGAACTGTCAGCAGGGTTGCCAGTCCGGTGAACCAACTACAGGACCAGCCGGCCGCACACTATATTTGACAAACCTATGGATTAGAGTTTAAATGTAGACTTTTTCATGTATTATTTTAGTTACTAGGCTACTATTTTAGTTTAGCCGACTCCCTTTATTATCGAAAAATGGCTAGCCTAACTTGATACATATCAGGCAATCATCGTAAATATAACGCTAATCTATAACTATAAACTACAACGATTTAATGAATAAATAATTAAATAACTATATAAACAATTACAAAAGAAATAAAAATACCACCAAAGAACACAATAACAATAAAATAATAACAAACACACTCCAAAATAATAACTATAAAACAATAATAACTATTTACTAATAACTACAACAACAAAAAAACACAATAAGTTATAAAAATAACATATTATAATTATTAAATTTACAGAAATAACTAATAAAAAAAAAATAAAAAAATATTTTAAATACACAATTTAATTATTGCAAAGTAAAATAAAAAGAAGAATTTAAAAAAGAAACAATTTATTGGGTGGAAAAGTGAAAGATCGAGAATAAAAAAGAAAGAAAGAGAGGTAGGGAGAGAAAACGGATGAAACATATTTTTTTTTTCACCTACATGTGACATGCGTCAGTTGTCACAATTTGACGTAACGCAGAAATAGAAATGTGACTGGGGGGGGGGACAAAAAAGGTGACACACACACACACACAACTCTGTCCCACTCTCTATATACACACATATCCACACAAACACACACATACTCACACATACTGACACACAAACGCACAAGTAATAACGGTTAAGCGCTGTGGCTAATGGCGTCATCCAGGCAATACACCGGAAGTAAGACGATTAAGCGCTGAACCCAACCACCGCAACACCCCCCTCCTTTCCGCCCCCTCCCTCCCCCCCCCCCTCCCCTGGACAATGAAGCAGGACAATTATAAAATAACACAACAGCCCTAAATGACAGTTAATAAATAATCAATCAAATCTCTTAATGACGCTGAATTCAATCGTTTTTATTCTTTTATTTCGATTTAATCTTTACGCTTCAATAATTTTCTCTCTTTCTCTCTTTCCCTCTCTCTCTCTCAATCTCTTTTTCTCGCTCATCAATTAAGTTTTACACAAAATTAAAACTTTTTAAAAACATCAGTTTTCCTGTTTAAAAAAAATCAAACTAATGCCGATTGGTCGATCTTAACCAATTAGACCGCTCCATGGAGCAAAGTAAAGGGGTGATAATGAAGAACCATTAACTTGTGCAATTCAGTTTTCTTCAAAGGTTTATATTTTTTTCCCCTTATCTAAGAGTGATTTCCCCTGTTTTCTTCAATTTACGATAAAAACATTGTAATTAGTTTTTGCGGGCACATCGTTCTGAGGTTTTTAACAATTTTAATAGTTTAGACGCAAACAATTTACGAAAAATAAAATGTGTATTAAAAAAAATAAAGAAATTTGTTCATGAAATGGAAAATAGAAATAGTTATTTTATCTGTTTTTACTGTTCTTATTTATTATATTGGAATACTTTTTGTGTGAAATTGTATGTTTAATTTGTATCGTAAAGTGCAATGCTTTACAAAATTCTATTTGCATACAACCTTTTTGCAGGGGTAGGACGACGGAGCTCTATTTAATTTAATTGCATTTCTTTCTTTTTTATTTTATTGAAAGTTCGCCTATATGTTTTTGTCTTGTTATAATATTGAAGATAACAGAGACCTCTGAAGCCATGTTGACAGAATTGTCTTGCTATCCAAAGCCTGTATCTCTATCTATCATCAAAAATGAAACAGTTGCTCACCACCTTTTTCAACTGTCTGGCACTGCAGGACATATGAAATATCTACCTCCCCAGAACACCAAAATCTCCCTAACACCCTGTATTCCAAACTACTAACAGCTACAAAAAGCCAGCAAATTATTCATCATAGCCTTAGGCCGTAGGGCAAAGTAGCCCAGATGACTGCTGGATCTGAATGATGATGATCTATTCATCTATCTATTAATATATCTATACAGCTACCTTAGATTATATATCTATGTATCTTTGTTTAGGTAAATCTCTCTCTCTCTCTCTCTCTCTCTCGCTATAGATAGATGTATATAGATATATACATAGATATAAGTATACATTTTTGGATTAAATAATCTCCGTTCTGTATTTCTATTGTAAAGCCAGTGTGGTTTATCTTCTATGTATAAGTAGAATCAAAGGACATTTTATAAATACATTGTTTATTAGAAATATAAAAAAAAAACCAAAACCTCTATTGCCTGCATGGATATAATTTTTATTGTTGTTGTCAATAGGAGTTGGCAGCTAAAACAGCATTTTATTTTTACACGTTCTCATAATTTGTGCAACAAAAGATAATAAAATATTATTACTAATTATATTGTGCTTGTATGCTCAGCAGTTAATTTATTATAGGTGAGTAATATTGGGCCAGAAATTGTCTAGCTTGGCATTCTTTACATCGGTCGCAGTGGAATAACTCGAATATTTTTGGTGCCAACTTTGTTCCCTCTCTCTCTCTAAATTGAACACGACTCACTTGGAAGTTTTATGAGGTTCACCCTTGAAGCTACTCACGCCCCACCCCCCTTTTCCTCCTATACACCCCAATTTCGCTCTCATCGGTCGAGGGTCTTAACTCCTTAACCACCCCCTCCCCCAACCTTCATTAACCACCTCAACAAGTGAATACTACCCGCGCCCCCCCCCCCCCTTAAGTTATACGTGTGTAAGTAACCGTGGGGAGGGGTGTGAGTAGAGGGAGGGAGGGTTTAAAAAAAAAACTCACACAAGGGGTTCAACACATGCAGTAGATGACATAGAAGAAAGACTCAGCGCTAAATAGTGGATTTGGCTCAAAACAAAAGGCCGACCCTCTCTTTTCGCCCCCCTCCCCTCCCCACACCCCACTTCCCAATCAAACAGAAGAAGAAGAAGAAAACTTTCCTAACCTGGGCGCGAGTTGAAATGTCACCTCATGAGAGGGCCAGGCGCTGGAACGAATCAGTCTGCTTACACTAGTAATAAGTTCTATGCAGGCCAAAATGTCATCGGGAGGCATGGAGAGAGGGAACAAGAGAGAGAGAGAGAGAGAGAGAATGAGAGAGGGAGGGAGAGAGAGGGGGCACACTATAGAAAAGTAAAGAAAAAGAAAAGTAAAAGAAGAAACGGTAAAGAAAATAGACAAAGAGTGGAGGAAAGGAAGGATGGAGTAGGGGGGAGGAGGGTGAGTAGATTCTTCTGACGTTAGGTAAAAAATGGCGATTGATGGAAAGAAAAAGAGTGAGTGAGTGAGGGAGTGAGACACAAAGAGTGGTATGAGCCATATTGAAGTGAGTTGATTGAACAGTGTTACCCTAAAGGAGGTGTGTACCTGGGTCGCTAGAGGGGAGTTTGGGGGGGGGGGGAAGACGAGAGAAAAGTTATAACTACTTCTGTCTGATGTAGAAATTCAACGAATCCCCACTCCTCCATTTTGTCTGCTCCCATAGCTTCACATGGGGGATTTTAAAATGTCAAAGAAAATATAGCATCGCCGACATGGAATAATTTCTATATTACGAATAAATAATTGGAAATATAACAAATATGTCTTGACATACATCCAAATGTCTTTAAAATACAATGAAATGTCTTGAAATTCCTCCAAATATCTTGAAATGCAACCAAATGTCTTGAAATGCAACCAAATGTCTTGAAATGCAACCAAATGTCTTGAAATGCAACCAAATGTCTTGAAATGCAACCAAATGTCTTGAAATGCAACCAAATGTCTTGAAATACAACCAAATGTATTGAAATTCAACCAAATGTCTTGAAATTCAACCAAATGTCTTGAAATGCAACCAAATGTCTTGAAATGCAACCAAATGTCTTGAAATGCAACCAAATGTCTTGAAATACAACCAAATGTATTGAAATTCAACCAAATGTCTTGAAATACAACCAAATGTATTGAAATACAAACAAATGTCTTGAAATACAACCAAATGTATTGAAATACAAACAAATGTATTGAAATTCACGTAGGCCTACATAGATATAGGCCTATATGCGCAATATAAACTGTTAAAGTTTGCAATTAATAGTTTTAAATTAATAGCTCTATAGTTTTAGCTTCGCTAAATGATCGTTAGACTTGGCATAAATTGGTGTTATCATAAGTTTGGTATTTCGCAGAAAGTGATATTTTTAAGTTCTACAAACTAAAAGGCAAAAGTAAAAAAGTCTCCGACCGGAAGTGGCAAAAAGAGACATAATCATGAAGGGACGGACATAAATCCTACAATAAATCTACATCTGGTTACTATTTAAAAACAAAAACTGTATGGCCACAATTTTATATACATTGTGCTGTCGGCACAGCTATCATTGTGTACCAGGAACTAGGAATTGCTTTAGCAACTATCTACCTCTTTTCTACAAAAATTCATCAAGTTCAGAAAATTAGCTACAAAAAGAAATTAGACTGAGGTAGCGACAACAATCTGATAGAATAGTTAGAACACTTCAATACAAATTTAGAAAACTTGTTGGAAATGACAGAAAATTTGGTGAAAATGTCTGAAAATTTGGAAGAAATTTCAGAAAATTTGGTAGAAATTTCAGATATTTTGGTGGAACTTTAAGAAAATTTGGTGGAAATTTCAGAATATATGGTGGAAATTTCAGAAAATTTGTTGGAAATTTGAGAAAATTTGACGAAATTTTATGAAATGTGGAAATTGCAAATAATTTTGTTGGTCAACAGTTGGATGGTTATTTTGTAGCTTTACGTTGAATCACAGAAGTTGTAAAAAAAAGAAAAAGAATAATAACAAAAAACAACCAGGCGTATCGTAAGCCCTAAAAAAAAAATTATTTGTTAAAAATGTAGCACCAAATTTTATTACTTTACGGTAAATTAAAAAAACAAACATTTTTTTCACATTTTTTATATATATAGTGGTGAAGCCTGGATAGAGGGGCAGCGTGTATTACGTAATATCTCCAATAAGAGTTTGTTAAACAGACTTTCTTATGTTTAACCTTCTCGCTTTTTCTGATTACTCATCTACAATTCTATGTCAATCTTTGTTTTTTCAATTCTGTCTATCTCTGACGCGTTTGTTTTTATTCGTCAGTTTGTTAACGGAGCTGGTGTGACGGGGTGGGTGGAATGTGTGTCTGTCTTAGGGAGTGACAGCTTCAACAGTTGTTACCCGGATGTCAAAGGGCAGAGGTTATCGGTTGACTGAGAAAATATCACCGTAGGCTTCTCTATGTGAGGTCTTGTGTGCGTTGTGTCAGACACCTTCTGTCTACTGACACCTTCTGTCTAATGACACCTTCTGTCTACTGACACGGTCTGCCTACGGACACCTAGTATATTGTATCTCAAGACACCTCCTGCCCACTGACATCTAGTTTTACTATATCTCAATACACCTTCTGAAGGCCTATAATGTCACCTCATATAAACTTTTCACTACTATCCTACTGAAATATAACAAAACCAATACGCGAGAGCGTGACTATACTACAATCTGGCCATATTATTATAGCAAGACAATGTCCGGCCAGATACAAATATAATATTTAATTATGTAAAAAAAAATATAATGATAATACAATAATACCTAATGATAAAAAAAAAACAATTTATAGGAAATATTAAATAAATTTAAGTATTCTATAGTCATCAATTTGATATATCTTAGATTAATATAATTTCACTATCATACATTTTATTAATATGAATTTTACTAATTTAAAGCTCTGCATATTAAAAATCACCAACATGAACTTCACTAATTCAAAATTCAATAATATAAATATAACTTATACCAATTTTAATAATATAAAAATATATAGAATATGTGAAAAAAAATTAATTCAAAGTTCGTTAAATTTATTTACTAACTCCAATTTTATAAATATTAATTTCACTATTACAGTTTTTCACTAACAAAAATGTTATCAAAGTAAAAAAATCAACAATCAACATTAGCTTCTCTTGAATCTTACTTTTATAAATTGCATTAATATAATTCAACATGTAGCCTATGTAATGTTTATGAATGTAATAATTATAAATTTAAATTTTACATATACAACTTTAGATAATAATAATAATAATATTTGTATAGCGCTGCCAACTAACATAATGTAAGCTCAGAGCGCATTTAACATACAACTAAGGACACGAATATTACTCTAGGTTAGGAGACAAAACTAATTGAAGATTTAAAAAAAGATTTCGAGATACCATAATATATTATATGGAAAATAACTCAATTCTAATTTAATGTATATGATAAGAGTGATAGAAATTGGCAGATAAATGGGCTAATAGATGAATGGGCTAATAGATGAATGGGCTAATAGATGAATGGGCTAATAGATGAATGGGCTAATAGATGAATGGGCTGTTACGAGTAGAATAGATATAGAGATAAATAGATTCGTAGACAAACAGATCTGTATAAATATACACAATTTTGTATATAGTCAAACAAACAGATATAGGTAGTTAGGTATTTATGAAGGTAGGTAGGTCGGTAGTTGGGTAGGTAGGTCGGTAGTTGCGTAGGTAGGTTGATTATTAGATAGATAAAAATAATGACCGGAAACTAAATTAAATGTATAAATAAACCGAAAACCAATAAATAAACTGATAAACAGCTAAACAGATAATTAGATAAACAGATAAAAAGATAAATAGATAAACAGCGAAACAGATAAGCTACTAAACAGATAAATAGATAAACAGATAAATAGATAAGTAGATAAGTAGATAAAAAGATAAAAAGATAAAAAGATAAATAGATAAATAGATAAATAGATAAATAGATAAATAGATAAATAGATAAATAGATAAATAGATAAATAGATAAATAGATAATAGATAAACAGATAAACAGATAAAACGATAGACAGATAAAACGATAGACCAATAAAAAGATAAATAGATAAACAGATAAATATATAAAAATATAGACAGATAAACAGATAAACAGATAAACAGATAAAATGATAAACAGATAAACAGATAAAAAGATTGACAGTTAAATAGATTGACAGATTAACAGATAAATAGATAAATAGATAAACAGATAAACAGATAAAATGATAAACAGATAAACAGATAAAAAGATTGACAGTTAAATAGATTGACAGATTAACAGATAAATATATAAATAGATAAACAGATAAACAGATAAAAAGATTGACAGTTAAATAGATTGACAGATTAACAGATAAATAGATAAATAGATAAACAGATAAACAGATAAAAAGATAGATAAATAGATAAACAGATAAAAAGATAAAAAGACAGATAAATAGATAAACATATAAACAGATAAAAAGACAGATAAATAGATAAACATATAAACAGATAAAAAGATAAAAAGACAGATAAACAGATAAATTGATAAACAGATAAACAGATAGACAGATAAAAAGATAAAAAGATAAATAGATAGAGAAAAAGATGAAAAAAATATATGCAAACAGCAAGGACAGATATATGGATATACACATGGATAGATGCATTGATAGATACACAGATATATGAAAGACAGGTGGAACGATTAACAAGAGAGATAGAGAGAGAAAGTAAAGAAAAGAAGAAAGAAAATACAAATTTCATGTACATTACAAGAACACGGATAATCAAAGAAACAGAATAAAAGTTATCATAACTCGTGAACAATAACACTTAGTATTAACATATGGCATGATATAAATAGAATAACTGGTTTCTTGAATAACACCAAAGTTTGAAATGTAATGTTTTCATGGGAGTGTTGGAGAATGGTTGCGATGGTTTAGTAAAGTTTCGCTTCATATTGTAATTGTAATAATTATGTATTATCGTGCAACGGTTTAATATGATAATAACTTAAAACTCTGATACGTCAATGTATACACATTTCGTTGTACTATAAATATTATATATGTAATTATCTTCTTATCTTTTATATTACAGACACTCCTTCTATAAAGAAGATCGTTGCGTCCTACGCTAATTGATGGTTTGAGTATAGTCCTGGATTTCCATTAGTGTTATAATGGATGTTAAGTTACTGGTTTTCCTGGTTGTTCAGTCAACCCATTTCATGCCCAGATGCCACTCGGGAAAAAAGAGTAATTATATGCTTTTGTTCTCGCATAAGGGATTAGTAAATATAAAATAAGTATCTATATATCTTCTCTCTCTCTCTCTGTATAATTTAGATATAATTTAGGTAATTAGGTAGATGATATATATGTAAAAAAATAGATAAATAGATAGGTTAATAGATAGATTGATTGATTGACTGACTGATCGATAGATAGATAAGAATAGAAATGCAAGACTAGACTCAAACCGCAGATGAGCGTAGGACGCAACAATCTTCTTTATAGAATGATCTTCTGTAATGTATAAGATAGGATAGATTTATAGAGATAGATAGATAGATAGATTTATAGAATGATCTTCTGTAATGTATAAGATAGGATAGATTTATAGAGATAGATAGATAGATAGATATATTGATAGATAGATAGATAGACAGACAGATAGATGTAAATATGAACATACAAGTGTACTCACCCTTGAACGAACCATTAAGTTTGTATTCCAATCCGTATATGTGTGAGTTCGCAAGATGGTGATGTAAAAAAAAACTGGGCGTCGTCCCCGTTCAACATGCACCGCTAGGTATTACGTACATTCATATGTCCAAACGAAACGTACACAAAAACACACGCGCGCCCGGCGCGCAGGCTCATCGTAGTATGCAAATCTCTCAATGCGGAGCAATTAATGTATCACTGCGCATTGCTAGCTCATCCTGCATTATAATAAATACGGCGTATTCAAATGCGTGAGGAAAGAAGAGCGAAGCGAGGGGAAGGACGGGGGGGGGGGGGGAGGGGGGTATGGTGGAAATAAAACAAAACAAACAACTACAGGGGGGGGGGGGGGGAGAACTCCACTGCGAGTCACAGATCACCCCCACCAAAGAAAAAAATCCTCCTCGCGCCGTTTCCATGAAGAGACAACTCCCAAGACAAGGGGCATCTACAAAGCAGCAGACGTGTTTCTACCAAACGCTCGTCCGCCATAGAATTTTTGTTTCTTCATAGAAAGAAAAAAAAAAGGTAACGACCCCACTCCCCATCATACACCTCACAGTTTCCCTACCTCAGCGCCTCTCATTTCACCTCCCCCACCCATTTGATCTTCACCTCGTGACTTGCACATATGCACGTGAAACAACCGGACCTCTTAATAATTATTTTCCCCCCTCCCCTGGATTTTTTAATCTCCCTTTTTTAATAAAGAATTCCGAGTAGCGGGACTTGGGAGCAGTCCGGCCATTTTGAATTAACTTAGTAAAAGAAGATGTTTGTGTATTTGTTTTTTTTTAAAGATACTTTTCTATAAAAAAAACATTTAAATCTATTCGACTCTTTCTTTCTTTATTGTTTTGCTTTGGACTTAATTTTTCTACTCATTCCTGTTGGTTCCCTATACCCCACCCTCCTTCCAACGTCTTTTTTCTTCCAAGATATCTTTTCCCCATTCGTCAAGATTTGTTTTTTCACAACCTAGCGCCTTCCCCCCCCCCCCGCCCTTTCCACCGCCCTCCCCCCTCCGCCACCGTTTCTATGCTTTACTGTCTTCACATTCCCCCCCGCCCCACCCTCTTCTACATCTTTAACTTATTTCTTATTCTAACGTTCTCTCTTTATTGCTTATGTTCCAGACTCTGCATCCAAACCCCCCCCCTCCTTTTTTCTACCCTCCACACAAAAAAAAAAAAAGGCTACAAGACCGCACAAGGGAAAAGATGTGCTAATGTTTTTTCCAGATCGGCGGGTTGGGGTGGCAGGCGCGAGGTTTACACCAAAACTCTATAGAGTGGAGATTTCTATTTAATTACACGTTTTTTTTTCCCTCCTTGGTATTTTTTTTTCTTTCTCTATTATTATCTCTCGGTGTTTGTGTACACAGGCCAAGAGATTTGAACCTGCAAGCGAATCTAAAATTATTGCCCTCGTATGGCACGCTCGGTGAAAGATAGAACAACTGCTTTTCTTGTTGTTGTTTTTTTTTTTTTTTTTTTTTTTTTTTTTGGGGGGGGGGGGGGGCGTTTATAAAGCTGTTTTTTTTTTTTTTCTTTAGTGATCGGCCTATTTTTATACTTTTACTTCGTGAACTATTCAAGTTCAAAAGTGACAGATAACATAGGTTCTCACAATTACTTTGATAAGATTAATTATGGTTATAATGTTGCAGTTTAAAAAAAAAATTGGGTTGAAATATTACATAACGTGGGTGAAATGTTATAGTTTCTGACGCTAGTACATTACAACAATCTGACCTAGTTTTTTACGCTAGTACATATACAACATTCAGACCTAGTTTTTTACGCTAGTCCATATACAACAATCTGACCTAGTTTTTGACGTTAGTACATTACAACAATCTGACCTAGTTTTTTGGTGTCCCGGTAACGGGTCGGGACCCGACATTTAAGGAAACACTTTTTTTTCTGTTTTGAGTTTTGATTGGACCATGCACCTAGCAGTTTTAAACTGGATGGTTGAGTGATCATGAGTACATTTTATTGTTGCTGCTTTCAACGACACATATTATTGTCTCAATATTGTTGTTTGCCTTTTTTTCTAGACTTAATATTGAATAATAAATAAATAACATACATGGACTCTTATAATAGACCTATGGATCCCATGTAACACACATTTCTGATGGTGATTGATGATGTGAATTTAGAACCACGCCAACTAAAAGAAGTAATCATTATGAAGATTTTTCAGCAAACCATGAAAAACAAAATCTAATGTAACATCTGTTATTAATATATTCATTTGAAACTGAAGTAAAACTATTTTTTATTAAGAAATGTGTACTCTACGCTTAAAACATTCCCTTCCTTGAACAAATTCTTTATTTTATTATACTTTGTATTCTATATTTAATTTTTTTTTTAAACATCAGTAAGAAAAAGAAACTGGTATGGTAAGTGTTTTCAAATGTAATAATGTAGTGTTAAGTCTCTAATTCTACATTCAAACAAATATTTCATGAGATATATTTTTTGCACATAGCGTTTAAGCAAAGAATTGTTTCCAGCGTGCAATGAAGAGGATCATTACAAGGAACGAACCAAGTACGAAAACATCTCGCACGCATGCCTGGATCTTCTCGGTCATTTCCGGAAAACGAAACACCGAACACATCACTCCAAGCAGCCAGGGCCTCGGCCACACGCCCTCGTAACTAAGGGATTTGGGTGCACGGTGAGAAAATATAATTAATTAGGTTCTCAGGGCGTTTAAAAAATCTGTAACCTCATTGAATGTACCCAGATCAAAAGCTACAGCGCCCCCCCCCACTTCTACTACCCTTTACCGTCGCCATTAGGGCGTATCTTATCTTGTAGATACTCGGGAGGTAATCAATACTATGTTAACGCAGGTGCGCCTGCATGTTTTGCCTGTGCAGGTGTGCACACGAAGACCCCCAGTCGCCCACGAGTCTATGCCCCTGGATGTACTGACGTCTTGACACCTATTGACTTAATTCTTGCGTTAATTTGACAGACAGTGTGTCTGTGCGTGTGTGTCGATGTGTGTGTGTGTGTGTTTTTGTGTATGTGGTTATTAATTGCTTAAAATCAGTCTAAATTACTCACGATGTTGTATTTTTATAATTAAATTTAAGCCATCACGGTCGATGACGATTACGGATTACTTAACCCACTGCGAGCACAAATTATTTGAAGGAGTTTACTTTTTTAAATACAATATCCAGTTTAGCGACTTTTAAAAAAAAATTACGCAGACTATCCAGATAATAATACCATGAGAAATGTGTTTTAACCCTAACCAGACAGAATACATTTAAGAGATTTCACTAACAGTCTAGATCAGAGAAGAAAAAAAGAAAGATCTAGTTAAATTTATCGGTAATAGAAAATTGGACAGTTCGCTAACTACCTAGAAGAGAAAAACCCAGCAAGGTCTGAGATAATTATAGATGTGTTTAACCCACCAACGCTAGGGCTAATGAGAAAATGATCAATTAGTTTTAACCCATTTAACACTGTCCGGTTCCTGAGAATATGGATACAGGTTTACATAGGTGTTTCATCGTCCTTAATCCCGAGGTTGGGGATGTTAAAAAGAAGTGGCTAAGAAAATGAACTCTTTCTATTCAATAATGTCACACTTCCTGGGTTATCTTTCTTATGCGTTTTTTTTTTCATCCGCCATGTTTGGCTTTAATATGTTTAGTTAGTCTCTTCTTAACGTTTCACATTGTGAAAAGAAGGACGTTATAAGATATGGTTTATTAAACTGTAGGTTAATTATTGAATGCGGGGATTACGTATTCATTGTCTTTACCTCTCCCTATTAGTTACTGTTTACCGTTTCTCTTTTCATTCTTTTCTCTCTTCCTCTTCTCTGTCTTCAACTAACTCACGTTATATCTTTACAGGAGACAATATATAAGCGCCAAAGCCAAATGAACAATAAAATATATTTAAAAAAACAAGCACTTAAAAACCTGTTGAAATTGCTTACTTGAATTTTCTAAAACCTTTTATCATGGTTCGTACACGTGTCTTTTTACTTTTTTACATTCAACCCATCTTTTTTTTTCCTCCCAAAGTCTTTGTACTAACTGACCAGCTGGGCTAGTCAATGGGGGCAGCTGACCCTAACCATTGAAAGAAGAAAAAATAGGAGGGAAGTGTCAGTGTGTGTGTGTGTGTGTGGAATAGTCTGCATAGTTGAGACTTAGGAGCCTTGATGTGACAGTCGATTGATGAGCTCGCTGAACACACGAGAGGGTGGAATGCCGGCGCCGCACAATGAGCCGTGTCCGAGGGGGAGGGGGGCAAATACTTCAGCAGAAGTGAGGGGTGCATCGGTAATTGTTCAGTTAAAGACACCCCTCGCTACTGGCCGAGAAACGGAATAGATTGTAAAAGTAATAGATGCTAATGAAGTGACGTAGTATTTAGGAGGGAGGTGATCCCTGGTAGAGGTGGCGTAGTGGTGAACTACACAGTAGACTTTGTACTTTGTTGTAATGAAGATATAGTAGATGTAGATTCGAAGCAACGTTTGAATAAATGAAACAAATATAGTTGCATCTTTGGACGTCCATAAATGTCGTCACGGCAAATACACTAACTACATCACTGGCTAACTACCCGTATAAAATAAACATTGTTAAGTTAAAGCAACATAATATAATTTCCGTTGTATATCGTACGTTGTACTAACATAATATAATTTCCGTTGTATCTCGTTTGTTTAGGTCTCGCCTTCTACCGAGTGAGATAAAGAAATTAAATTTAAGTAAAAATAAGGACCAAATGATATTTTGTGTATTGATATTTCCATACTGTTGCCAATTAACAGTAACAAAAAAATGTAGCTACCGAACATATTAAAAATGTTAACAATATGATGCTAGATTTAGCTGAATTATCTTTGTTTTAGCATAATCTGGCATAGACAAATTCCCGCCTGGCCTAGCATGTTTATAAATAAAAAAATATGCCAAAAACACCAACACAAGACTCCCAGTAAATACTTTGGTGTTGTACCAAGAGTTAACAACTTCGGTTAACATTACTTAGATACGTTAACTTGCTTTTCTCCCTCTCTCTCTCTCCCGCCCCTTGTTTTCCCCAGCGGCGTGACTTTTGTCGTACATTTAGGAGCCTTCGACAACATCAACAACAGTATTTTATATGTCAACTTTCCCTTGGAAGCGGCTGTTTTTAATCAAATATGTTCACACTCTTTCTTTCTCTATCACTTCGGACACATGGACTAATAATTAAAGAAAAATAAAGAACCTTGTAGCAAGTCTCTCTTCTACCCAGCCCCCTGTACTTTTTTTTTAGAAGTAGACTAACGCACGCACTCACACACAGATTAACAAGTAGATGAGAGCAGAAACAACAACACAAAACCACTATTTCTCTCTCTCTCTCTCTCTCTCTTTCTCTCTTGGTCACTGACATTTTGGTGCATGTGGCATATGCTCCGGTCCCACCAAGTTAACGCCGGGCGAGGCGAGACCACGTGGTCACAATTTTCACTTCCGGGGGCACCTTCCGCGTCAGAAGGTCATAGCGCGAAGACACAAGAACACAAAACAAAAAAAAAACAGTTAAAAGGAAAGAAAATTGGAGAGGGGAGGGGAGGGGAGGGGAGGGGAGGAGTTGGGGGAGGGAGGGGAGGGGCAATGCAGACAACTGGTGTATTGTGTACATTTATCATTTGAGATACACGGAGTACAGGCAATATGGGGAGGGGGGAGGGTAAAGGGTATACGCCTTAAGAAAAAGGGGGTGTTGGTGTTAAATGAATTAGATTCAATGTCGTCATACGTCAACATCTATCTATAGATCTATTTTTCTTTGTTTTGTAAATTATATCTTTTATATCTATCTATCTAGATCTACATCTATATATCTATGTTTCTTTCTCTCTCACTCGGTCTATCTATCTATCTATCTATCTATCTAGATCTCTCTCTCTATATATATATATATCTTTCTGTCTCTCTATGTAAGCCTATCTATGATCTATATCTAAACATTACTCCTCTCCCTCTATTAGCCTACTCTATAATAATTTAATATATAATGTATGTTGCTGTTTGGGTTCGTTTTTCATATCAATTCTAAACCCTCAAATAAAACATTACATTTTAATCAGACGTGTTGTTTCATTTTGTTTTAACTTGGTTCTCCATTTATATTCTAGATTTGTAATAATTATAGACAAAATATTTTGTTTTTAAATAGAAGAAATAACAACTTGTACGCTGCTTCACTAGCCCTAGGACCGAAGTATCTAATATAAGAGTATCTAATATAAGAGTATCTAATATAAGAGTATCTAATATAAGAGTATCTAATATAAGAGTATCTAATATAAGAGTATCTAATATAAGAGTATCTAATATAAGAGTATCTAATATAAGAGTATCTAATATAAGAGTATCTAATATAAGAGTATCTAATATAAGAGTATCTAATATAAGAGTATCTAATATAAGAGTATCTAATATAAGAGTATCTAATATAAGAGTTTCTAATATAAGAGTATCTAATATAAGAGTATCTAATATAAGAGTATCTAATATAAGAGTATCTAATATAAGAGTATCTAATATAAGAGTTTCTAATATAAGAGTATCTAATATAAGAGTATCTAATATAAGAGTATCTAATATAAGAGTATCTAATATAAGAGTATCTAATATAAGAGTATATAATATAAGAGTATCTAATATAAGAGTATCTAATATAAGAGTATCTAATATAAGAGTATCTAATATAAGAGTATCTAATATAAGAGTAAGTAAAAAGTAAAATTGATCCCATCGGGCCCAAATGATCCATCGGGCCGGCGTAGGGTTACTTGAAAAGATAGTGTGCCGAATTCAGTAAAACAATGCATGTCTTTGAGTTGTAGATGAATGGATTTTATTAGTGAGAATGTTCACGCTAATAAGTCTACTGTTATAGAACCAACAAAAAAGTTTACATTCCTTCGTATATATAGAACAAAATTTAATAGATGGATGTATGTATGGATATCAGAATATATGAAAGGAATGATGGATGGATAGAATGATTCAGCTCATCACAACGAAACATATTTTCTCCAATAACCTGCAGAGTTGAGTACTTAAAAACAACTCATTTGGCGTCTTACTCCCCCCCCTCCCCCCCCCCCCCCACCTTCTCACGAACACCTCAACCGCATCTCTATCTCTCTTTCTTATTTTTATCACATTACATGTCTATCATTTCCCATCGACACTCGCCCCCTCCCTCCACCCCTCTCTCCACCCATCAACCCCCCACCACCCTACATATACCCTCCCTCACCCCTCCCCCTTCCCGCTCTCGCCTGGCCCCGTTCTGACTATGGAGCCACGTTATCTCCTGGCGACTTCTGATAAGGTCCCTTCCCCGTTAATTACAACTACATGATCGTGCATCGCTTGTGTGTGTGTGTGCTCACGCAAGTACGCATGCGCGCACACACACACACACACACACATACACTGCCAGTGGTACAAGTCATCATTGCTTATTCCACTGACATTTTCATGGACATCACCAACTGGCTGATAAGGCAAAACAAAAAAAACATTTTTAGTTAGTTTCGTTTCGTTTCTTTTTTTTTTAAATCTTTTTTTAATGTGTTTACTTTTTTAGTTATTTTTATTTGTTTAAATTTGAGATTTTAAAGAAATTTGTAAAAAAAAAATGTAATTATGAGAGAAAATCAGAAAGTTTGTGAGTGGATGTCAGAGAGATATGGAAGAAAGAAAGAGAGATAAAGGGAGAGAAAGAGAGATGAGAGGGAGAGGATGTAAGAGAGATGAGAGGGAGAGAATGTAAGAGAGATGAGAGGGAGAGAATGTAAGAGAGATGAGAGGGAGAGAATGTAAGAGAGATGAGAGGGAGAGAATGTAAGAGAGATGAGAGGGAGAGAATGTAAGAGAGATGAGAGGGAGAGAATGTAAGAGAGATGAGAGGGAGAGAATGCAAGAGAGATGAGAGGGAGAGAATGCAAGAGAGATGAGAGGGAGAGAATGTAAGAGAGATGAGAGGGAGAGAATGTAAGAGAGATAAGAGGGAGATGATGTAAGAGAGATAAGAGGGAGATGATGTAAGAGAGATAAGAGGGAGATGATGTAAGAGAGATGAGAGGGAGATGATGTAAGAGAGATGAGAGGGAGATGATGTAAGAGAGAGGTGAAAAGAGAGGAAGAAAGACAGAGATAGAGTGTGGCGAGAGGAAAAGCGATTGAAAGAAAGGGGAAGGGTCAAATGTGATAGAGAGTGGGAGAGGGAGTGTTAGAGAGACAGTTTGAGAGGGAGGTTCAATAAAGGAGATATAGAGGGGAGTGTTAGAGAATGGCGAGAGAAGGAGAGACAGACGAAAGAAATACATTGTTATATTTATGACAGTTTTAATTGAATTTCATTCTATTCCGAAATTTGAGTAAAACTAATTTTAACTAACAACTTGAGATATCTCAATATATTGGATTTAGTTAATCAAACGGCTTTTAAAGAAAGAAGAACCGCAATAAAAATAAAGTTCAATATATTATCCTGGAACTAGACCTAGGCCTATATGTTTAGAATTTTAACTTATAATTTGGTTGGAGATAATATAGGAACACCCTTTCTTACTTTAATTAAAAGTGTGTGTATTAGGCTGACTTTTCACACCGTGACCTCGACCTTCAGCTCATAATACGATCCCTCACTCTCCGTGACTCGTTAAAACAATCTCATCAACGACCACCACCCCCCTTCCCCTACAATCACCCCCCCCCCCCCCACCTCCGACTAGGCTTCCTCGTCCACGGCTCAGAGAATTTCTCCCCCCCCCCCGCCCCTTTAGATTTGAAAACAGCAACTTCTCATTAACCCTCCGGGTCAGTAAACAACCTATAAACACCGGGCTCTTGGTGAGTACCGCTACCACCATTCTTTTTGTGTGAGTGAGTGTTTGAATGTCCATACGACCACGAGAACCGTGGACTTCCTGCCGATCTCTTCACGAGGGACTTAAACGAACATCAGCAGGGGCACCAGCGGCGCGTCAAGTGCGAACATAGGAGGATCGGGAGAGGGGCGTTGAGGGTGCTTGGATGCGTATCGGAGGGATGGGGAGGCGGTAGTGTAGTCACCCTAAAATTAAAAAGGAATTTTCGTTTCCCTGCAGTGAGGCACGCTGGAATTTATCTTTTCCCACTGGCGCGAAATATGTAAATGAAGTAAACACCTGCGCGCAGACACAGAGAGTCTTTAAAAAATAATTTTGTTTAACTGTCGAAGTGTTGTAGATTTTTGGCAAACGAGAATGTTACATAGGGTAGGCCTACACACATGTTGTCTTTTTTTTTCATCATAATAAAAACACAAACCTACCCAGTGTAAGACATTGGGTAATATTGTATTTATTTGTTGTTGTTGTTTTATACTATAGAAACGTGTACCGGTATTTGACAGAAGCGGATGTAAAATAGGGTTCATTGTTGAAATAATGTTTTTTTATCAGAATTAACATACAGCCATATTTAGTTTTTACGATATTGTGTTAGATATATCTATTGATTGTTTACTACTATACAGATTCTTAAGTTGCAGGGGGCGCGTATCTAACATGAAGAATGGTCAAATACAACCAGTTGAGGGCATTGCAGTATCTAATTGTGTAAAAAACTTAATCAAGATTTTTACCGTGAAGTCATTAGAAGGCCTTTCTCCCCTCTCCCCTCTCCCTGCTACAACACATCTCTGGAATACCAGAATCTTTTTTGTTCACGAGCATATATAGCGCGAGCATTCATATTTAGTGATGTACTTGGACAGTGCAGCGCGAGTGCTATGCTAGTGCCATGCGTGAAGTACTTAGCAAGCGCCACGTGAACGCCAATGGCAGAGATGTGCGTATGTTCTCCCCCCCCCCCCCCCGCCAACTTTAAAAAAAAGACAACTATCAAGCCAACATCAGCCCACCAACACACAACACAACGCAATTTCCATTTAACCACAATAAACAACATATTTACAAGACATGACGTATTGCACGTAAAGAAAAAAAACAAAAGCAAAAAAATATATTGCTTCTCCCATAAACCTATCCAATAACAAAAAAACTAAAATGTTAATGAACCTTTGTCAATTTTTTGTTATTGTGTGATGTACAAAAAAGGTTCATTTACACCCCCTCCCCACCCCCTTCAACCCCCGCCCCCCCCCCTCCCACCAGTTTTCTTTGCCACCAGATAGAGAAAAACGATTTGGAATGAAGACAGCAATAAACAAACAAAATATACATAAAGAGAAAGGGGCGAGAGGGGCGGGGAAGGGGAGACACTTGTTGAAAGGTCGAGGAGGAAAACGAGGACGAGGGACTGCATGGATGTTGGATGATGACGGGGGGGGGGGGGGGGTGCAGAAGTTAAATACAAGACACAGACATTAATTCTTCCTTTTTTTTTTAATTTATTTTTCTCTCAATCCCTAATTTTATCTTCTCTCGACTCTACTCCCTCCCCCCCCCCCCCCCCACCAAATTTCTCTGTCTTCATAACAGGTAAAAAGAGGTATGCCAAAGATCAACTCGGAAAGGGGGAGGGAAGATTCTATCTCCTCATTCCACCCTACCCACCCACCCCCGTCCATTCAACAAACAATCACTGCGGCCCCTCTAACGAGAACAAAGGAGCGGATCCAGACGTGAACAGAATACTTCATTTGTCAGGCAGTTTGGGGGGGGGGGGGGGGGGAAGCAGCTAAATCAGTTCATTACATAAGAAACATTTGTTGGATCGTCAACACCTCCCTGCACCTCCCGCCCTCCCCCCTTAATCCTCCCCCTCTTTCCACCCTTTTTTTTTCTGGGGTCTCTCCTGAGGTTTTCGCCCACCGTGTGAAATTCCAGAACTAAACATCAAAGACATTACGGAGCTATTGATTATCTCCTGCTGAAACCTTGGTTGTTGCTTTTTTTTACTTACTTGTCTCCCCCTTTACTTTAACTGCCATAATATATTATGTATGCAAGGGTAGACAATTTCTACTCACACTTTCCGTTTCGTTAGTATCAATTAGAAGTAAATGTAACGTTTGTTCCTCGTACGTAAACGTTCGTTCCTCGTGGCATCTTTAGTTCTTGTTAGTACTTCTTAGTTCCCCGCATCGTGGATTTAGTCATATAGATGTTAACGCCAGCGATGTCAACATCGTTGCAATATTATTATTATTATTTTGTAACATATTTCTATAATAATAATATGATAATTAGTTCTAATAGCCATCCACTATAATTATTATTACTAGCCCATTAGAAAGATTAGCAAGATGACATTTGATGTATTATTATCATATCATTTCATAAATCAGCGTATCATATGGTCAACAGATTGCCTAGTTACATGTATTGTTAATTTTAATAGAAAATGTCACCACTTCTATAAGTCTAGTGAACTAATACAGCTGAAGAAGTCATAACCACTGATCTATAAAAAGAATGGTTAGGTCCCCCATAGTAAATTTGTATGCGCAAATTAAAGCTAGAATTGATTGTACCATTTACACAATTCATTTATCCATATAAGCGAGTTATAGGATTAAACTACCTATAATTAGATCAAATCAATACGATAAAACGGAAGTCACTTGAAACTTATTTACCGGTCAGTGTTTAGGAAATATAATTTTATAGATAAGTGAAAGTCACGTGAAAGCCTATTGATTTTGGCTTCAAGAATGTTACTTCCGTGCCTAATCCATTCTTTTTTTTTTATAAATCAGTTGTCATAACATTTCAATGTTTTAACCTTGACATTTGGAATAATATGGAAGATGATGATGTTTCATTCACCCGTGAACTTTTCATTTAGGCTCTTTAAGCTCCAAATCTATACAAGTCTTCAACGGGCAACTGTGATGTTTCTCTCTGCACAATTCAATGCGAAATGAGAGATTTGTTTATCCAAAACTATTGCTCGAGGAGACTCGAACCTATGTACCTAACAACATCATTGTAAGTACTTTATAGTTAAAAACACATGCTCACTAGTACATTCATCCTAAGTACTGGAGTTGAAATAAATAAATGACAGATGACATTGACATCTTATGTCAAAATATTTTTTTTTAATGATTTCTCCAGAGATCCATTTATAAAATCTCAAATTCTATACATTTCTTATTAAAGAGTGGAAAGAAAAATCATTTACAGACCGAATGTTCGCTTCACGCCAAAAAATGTCTCACAATGAAGCAAGTCTGCAAGTCTGCAGCAGTGCCCCGTTCTGAGTAAGAAGATGTGGATAACAAAATTTAAATACCATTGATAACTCCCAAATACACCACTCCTTCTGAGAACAAGAGCGTTTGCCTTTTTTTTATCTTACAGACGCGCCTTCTATAAAGAAGATTATTAAGTCCTGTGCTAATCCGTGGTCTGAATCTAGTTTCGGATTTTTTTAATTAGTGTTTTAAATGATGTTAAGTTACTGGTTTTCCTGGTTTTGTTCAGGCAACCCATTCAATGCCAGGTTGCCAATCGGGAAGAAAGAGTACTCATATGCATTTGTTCTCGCATAAGGGATAAAGAAAGTTTTTTTTTGCCCCTGTGTTTATAAGAGCATCATAATAGATATATTGTGAACACGAAAAGCTGTGTACATGTTTTCTTGTACAAGGGAGGCCCCAATTTTAGTGTACGGTTGTTATTCCAATTATTTTTTTGTGGCCCAAGTCTGCAATAAAAGAAGATGTTGTTAAACGTCAAAGTTTGTGGGAAAATTGAGGGAGGGAGTGTCCCAGAGACTATGTGGCTGGTCAAAGAGTGTGCGATGGGAGGTAAGGAGGGAGGATGATGAGTGTAGAGTTGGGAGTACTAAGCAGGAGTTGAACCCTGGTCTATCAACGCACCAATTTCTCACAACAGACAGCCATCGGGGTTATCTTTTACTTCAATCGTCTTGAAAAAAAACAACGAAAAGCAGAATTCCCGGATGAGAAGCGCTAAAAATATAGATAGGGGGGGGGGGGCATTGGTTGAGGATTGGGGGAGGGCGGTATTTGTGAGCCATAGTGGTATGAGAAGTCGGGAAGAGCGGGTGGTGAGGGGGTGGAAGGAATAAATGAGAGGGGAGCTGGGTGCAGGGAGGGTCAATTAACGTACGTTTTGTCATTAGCAGACGATTTGACTTTTCATGAGGGGTTCACCAGGGGTCAAGGGGTCAATTGGTCACTATTCAAGTTAAGGGATGCAACTCGTTAGGCATCGGACGAATACACGAAAATTTAGGGAACGGGACGCACCCTAGAGAGTTGGGCAGAGAGGGTCTTCAAGAGGCTCAGTTAATTTGTGCTATTGTTTTTTTTTAATTGTTTGCTTCTCTCACAAATGGTGGCAGCGGTGGTGGAAAGTTTCTTTTTTTTTTATTCTTTAAATAACGACCATGGCATTTGTTTTTTTTTACATTCTCGTACTGAGAATATGCACTTAGGACAACGAGGATGAGCCGACGATGACAAATATGGCGGCCTGATGGAGGGGTGGATGAGACTACCCTCCCAGCTCCCCCCCCCCCCCCCCCCACTGCCGTCCGGTCCCCTCCCTAACCAAAATGGAATGGGGAGCAGGGAACGGAATTGTGTGTGTGGGTGGGGGCGTACCTTGATGAATGGCTATAGGAGATAAACGTGATAGCATAACGGGGGGCGCTGAACGCAATCAGAGTGCAAACACACTAACTAGGGGGACGCAACAATCAACATTTGACTTAATCTGGTATTTCATCTATTTTTGTTTAAACTCTATCCCCCCCCCCCCCGCTTTTTCCCGCATTTCCTCCCTCCCCCTCGTTCCCATTACGTCTTCTCTCAACTGACTTAATTATGTATGTCGTCACTAACTCTAGTTATCCTATAGTATGATGCACCCGTCAGCAGTCAAGGGCGTAGAGAAAGAGACTTCAGCCAGCGAGACCAGTGTCTGATAGCTCGCGTCGAGCTTGAAGGTTGGGGGGGGGGGGGAGGGGAGAGGACTGGTTAAGGGGGGGGGGGGGTGGTTAGGGGTTTATTTCTTGCGATATTATGGTAAGTCATCAGCACAGCCAGTTATTTGAGACAAAGCGCTGTCAACAGTCATAGCCTGGACCGGGGGGTGAGGGTGCATAGTTGTTAACTCCGCGGATGCACAAAGTCATTTTAATGCGTCTCCAGATATATATTTTTACCTTCATCCGTTTCAGAAATTCCCAAAAGCACCGATTTAATACCCAGTACCTGGTCGCCTTTGTTGTGATGTACCAGGGATAACAGTAGGACTTATTATTTCTTTAATAACCTATCAGTTTGTGGTGTTTCAATCCGAGTATAAACATAAATATTTATAAATATAAACACCAGTAAAATGTATAACTAGGTCGTAAAACTATTTACTTTGTTAATGCTCGCTCTCTTTAAAAAAAAACACATTTAAAAATTGAGTGAAAGTTCTTAATATCTTGTATGTTACTTCTAGGCGTATATATCTTATACACATATAATAGAATTAATAAAGGGTCAAGAAGAATCAGTATAAAAATAGACCAGTCACCAAAAAAGGGCCTGATTGGAAACGCTGATCTAAAAATCAAAACGGCTAATGTGGCAATTTTTTTGTTTTGTAGTTGATGTTAAAAAAAAAAAAAATTGTGTGCTCAAATTCCTGACCAGTTCAAAAAGCATTTTTTTAAAACTTTGTTTTATTATTTTGAAATCTTCTGAACACAAACAAGGGGAAACAAACGCGTTAAACCAAGACGTTTTTTTTTATTTATCTTCTCATAAATAAATAAATAATTACAGAAAAAACAAATACAACACGCGAAAATTTGAAAAAAAAAACAAACAACACCTTTATAGGTGGGAGGGAAGGGGGGGGGGGCGTAAAAACATCAAACGAAAGGATGCAATTGTGTTTGATGTTTTAAGTATTTTAATAAATAACTCACATACACACGGCCATAACTTTCTGCCATTTTCATTAATGACATGCGCAGTGAAACAAAGAAAAAAAAACCAGAGGGCGTCAATGTCAAGGAGAAGATAACTCTTGATTACAATTTAAAAAAAAATCTTTTTGTTATTATTGTTTTAGATTTTTTAAAGTCTAGTTGTTGTTTTAGGGTTATCTTCGTCTGTTTTGTTATTACTGGGGGGAAATAGAAATGATTTTTGGAGGGCATTTTCATTTCTATTTCATATCTATCTATAATATATATATATATATATATATATAATATGTGAGCGAGTGGTGTGTAAGCGCGCGATGGATCGAGAAAGAGAGGGAGGGAGAGAGAGCGTTATGGAGAGCGATATGGAGAGAGATATATAGGGCGCCAGTTATGGAAGCAAACTAATTGATCTGGGTGTAGACTAGTGCGCGTCATATGGTGAAGCGTAAGATTGTCTAAGAGGGTGCCGATTAGTACAATGCAATGGGGACGTTTGTGTTGAGGGGATGAAATAATAAGAATTTTGTATGCGTGAAGTTGGGGAAAGCAATTATCACTCAGTGACGAAAGAGTTTAGAATGGGGTAATGTGAGGGCGCTTGGTGGGGGCGTCGCAAACAAATAAATAAATGGATGTGCTTGCAGAAGAAAACACTGGCACTCAAATCTGTTTTATCTTGGAAGACAATGAACGACGTCGGTCAATGGGGGGGGGGGGCGCTGGGGGGAGATTGGGCGAATATAGGGGGAAGGGCGCGGAGGTAGTGTGTTGAGAAGGATATCAGCAGTCACTTGGTGAGGGTTATCAGTAGAGAGAGAGAGAGAGAGAGAGGGTGAAATAAGTGTAATATGGGGCGGATTGGGTGAGGGGGAAGGGCGGATGGGGTGTGTGGGGCGGGGGAGGTAGTAACAAACAGACCTGCAGGAGATAGCAGGGGCGCCTTTGATTGATGGCGGAGCTACTGGATAACGCGAGGTGAAAATCTCATTATGAATTCTAAATGGATGGATGGATATATGGATCGGGGGTTTCAAAGTAGTAATAAAGAGAAAAGAGTGGCTGTGGAGCAGGGCGCGGGGGTAGGGAGCAGGGGGTAGGGAGGAGAGTTGATTGTGGTCAGGAATGTGACATTGTTGAGTACAATGCTAATGATATAGCGAAGAATAGGGAAATGGTTCAAGCCTTATAGTAGCTCCAATGAAAACACATGATGAATTTAAAACGCTTTTTTTGTTGTTGATCTGAAGACTACTCTAAGTTTTAAACTAAAAACAATAGCACACCACGTTTAGGCAAAATACAAACACGGGAACATTTTGGATTATTAGCTATCGTGGTCTATCAAATATTTATCGCAATAATATGACAAAAAAAAAGACCAGAATTTACAGCAGATAACTTCAGTCATTTTGACTCATTATGCAAAGTTTGTAAAAACAATGTAATAAATTGTTGACTCTTTGAATTGTGTAAACTGATCTTAAAAAGATGTCCATTGCATAACACAGTAGCTATCGTTACTGTCACAGACATTTAAACAACAAAAAAAAGGTAGGACTATTTAATCCATCTCAGAATATATTGGGCAGATTAAAATTGTCCAATGATGAAATATATGCCTACTCTAAAACAAGGGGTGGGCCCCCATGAGGTCATTAGGGAATTATAAAGAGCCACACCCCTTCTCGTGTACACACACACACACACATATATACACATGTATTAGATTTAACCAAATAGTGAAACTAGCACCTACAATCTAATCTCCTACACGTGTAGGATTAAATAAAATATTTACACAGAAGAGCATGGTGGTGAAAACATAAGAACAAACAAACAAACACAAACACCAAACAAACACTAGCGAGTGTAGTATCTTGGACATGTTATGACAAACTAAAATTCACACATTGCCCAGTAGCTGAAAGGGAAAGAAAGAAAGAAACCAAAAAGGTAAATTCTCACAGACTTCATACCTTACACATTTAACTCAATAGGTAAGTGCGATTCACATCATTGAGTTTATTGATATCTTACCTTCTTTATACAACCCTAGGGTTCAAGGGGGTTTAAAGGGGTTTAAAGCATTATAAAAAAAATAAAAATATTTGTGGTTCATTTTGGTGGCAGCGGTAAAGAATTAAAAAAAATGTTTCTTTAAGAAAAGTTGTTTTATCTGAGTGTGAGTATTCTATGTATAACTACGGCTAATTGGTCGTCCTGATGGTGCTTGGATGAGCACCCCTGGGTTGTCACGTATCTGGTAAGTAGATTGAAAAACAGAAATTGGTGAGCGCCTGCGTAAGTGTGGATCGTCCCGTGGGTGTACATAGGTGTCAGTGTACATGTGTACGCGTACTTTTGATGAGCATTACTGTATAAATCTATCAATGCACTGTAATATCTAGTTGTTGTTTAATGTTCTCCGATAGTTGAAAGAACCTGGAGTCGATGAGGTGTTGAGCCATTGAGTCATCGAAGAGTCGATTGATTCTCTTAATTTTAATTTTCTTTTTATTGTTGCTCTGCTTGATAGGGAACGTTGCTTTCTTAAAAAACAACAACCGAGCAGCGGACGAAGGCGGTAATTACTCACACGAGTGAGTCGTTTGGACGGAATGCAAAGTAGAACTGAGATTGTCGCAATGTTCACATGTGGCATCAGTGTCGTAAAATGACAGAGAGAGACTGAGAGAGAAAAAAAACCCAGAGAGAAAGCTGAAAGAGAGCATTGCGATAAGACCAAAATAATTACACGCACACTCGCTCACACATAGCCTACATATATAAGGCATAAGTAAAAAAAAACACACCATAATATTAAAAAACAACAACAACTACCTGTGATGATATCGTAATATGGATATTGTAATATGATAAACGATTATGACGAAATTATTTAAAAGAGTAAAAATATATATTATATAAAGCAACTGCTCACTCCAAACACACACACACACATACAAACACATACACACACACACATATATATATATATATTTATATATATATTTTACAGAGAAGAGAGAGAGAGAGTGAGAGATTGCAATTAATTTAAAAAAAAGAGGTGAAGGGGAGGTAACTTGCTAAAATACTTATCGAGAGTCAACCACCATCACGTGCAATCGAGTATTTATTATAGACTCAGCTACCACGTGACACTACTGATTGACTCCGTGTTGACGGAGACACGGGCACAACTTCATAACATTTTAAACCTCGAAGGGTAAGCCAGGGTGAGTGGGCTGGCGGGGATGATCGGGGCGGGAGTTCTTTTTTCAGCCAAAGTCAGTCTGTGGCTGAGAGTGTAATCTTGTCACACACACACACATACACACCCCTACTTCTACTTGACACCCCTATCCCTCCCCACATGTTTTTCCCTACTCCCTACCCGCACCTCCTAATCGCCGTCACCTATGGTCGATAGAGAGAGGGTGTGTGGGTGAGACAAGGCTGTGAAAGAATGTCAAGTGTAGTTTTAAAAAGAGGATGAGTAAGGGAGGAGGAAGAATGTTGAGGCACCCGGAGGGGGGGGGGGGAGGATGGCACAGTTATCTCCATCAATTATCAATGACATAAACGTTTTCTTCTTATCAAAGTCTCTCTCTCGAATAAAGTTGAAGAAAAAACAACTAACACATATTTAGCCCCTAATGCACGCCGATTGAAAATAAAACAAGATAATAATAATAATAATAAAAAAAATTGTAATATTAAAAACATGTCCGTTATCTAAAGACCAAAACTGAACATTTTAACAAACCCAATTTAAACCTTTTTTTTTTTAAAGTGGGGGGTGGGGAAGGAAGGCGCGAAAGGGGTGGGATTGGGGGGGGGGGGGGCGTTGATAACTTCTTCGTCTTGTTCTTTCCAAAACTTAATTCTACGAGCGAGAGGGTGCACGGGTTACACCCTTGTAATAGGATACACGTGTTTGGCATTTTAAGATAAGAAAAGAAGGAGGGCGGGAGGACGGGGGCAGTGGGGAGGGAGGGAGCAGGATATTTGAGAGATAAATAGAATAATCTAGGAGAATTAAAGAACGATGCAACCTGTCCCCCCGGGGTGGTGGAGGGGCGCTGGTGAGCTAGAGATTTGAGGGGAGATGGGGGTATAACAGTAGCTTGCCCTTTAAATCTTTGTTTTTTTTTCATATTCAAGAAAAGCTGAAGGGAGTGTCTACAAAGATAACATGTCTCGAAAACCTCACACCGAGACGCCAGGATTGTGCGTTTTGCTATAAAACTCATAGACCGAGGAGAGGTGAGTGGGAGGAGGGCGCTGGGGGAAGACGCCCCACAGGCAAGCACGCCTCGCGCGGAGGTGAGCGAATGAGGACGGGAGTGGATAAGGGAGGAGAGTGGGCGCCTTTCGTTTTAGCTTTTTTTAACGACGAGTTTCTTTTCAAAACAAGCATCGCGATCGCACCCATCACCCCCCTTCCCCTCGAACACCCCTCACCCCCTGGAACACCCCTAAGCTCACCCCCCTCTCCTACCCCCCCCCACGCCACCAATATTATTTAGTCTATCTATTTTGTTTTTAATATCATCCACAGACTCCTTGCTGGCATGGAATAAGCCGGTAATTAATTTCATGTTTTTCTTACATTTCTTAGAATAACAGGCCCTGGAATTTTTGTTTTAACATTTTTGACGTGAAATTTGTGTTTTAAAAGTAAATATATAAATACACAGCATAAAGAAAATACAGCGTGGAATATTTATATATTATAGATAATAAATATATATATATATATATTTAACTTTTTTTTATACAAGGGGAGGTAACATCTAAAATACAAATGTGATTGATGAGAAAAGTAATGAAAAAAGGAAGAGAGAGAGAGAGAGAGAAAGGAAAAAAAAGGGTTGATGGAGTGAAAATAGATGAAGAGTATATGAGGTCACGGAGGACATTTTGTTTTAACTGTCCAATCTGTTGGTTTTTTTTTAATCTGAATTTGTTTTTTTCTGACTCTGTAATGGAGTAGAATAGAGTTTGAGTGATGATTATTTTAAAAAGAAGATCTAATCTTGGATTATGGAAGGCTTGATAATCATTAACATACTCAGGGCTGATTTTGTGGAATTGGAATAAGTTTGTGGGTAAGATATTGTAATTCTGCTGGGCGTTGTGATGGCCACACAATCTATTATCTAGCTGGTTGTTTAAAAAAAAAAAAGAAAAATTTTGAAATAAAAAACAACAACAGAATTGATCTTCTGACCTCTAGTCCATGTCCGATGTTTTAGCAGACGATATCATCTAGTGTCATGGCGACCTATCACAGCTGGAAGACTCGATTACGTGCTCGGATCCTGAAGGAAAAAAAGAATGCTTTAAAAAAAAAAAAAATAAAAAAAAAAAAAAAGTCTACAATGTTGGAGAAAAAATGTTTACCTTAAAGTTCCGTAAGCTGTCCTTTAATTTGTGACATAGATTTAATATCAACATTTAATGGGACTAAATGCGTAGACCTATCTATATATCTATCCCTATCGATATCATTGGCTATATTATGTAGTGAGAGAGAGAGAGAGAATTAGACCGTAAGACAGATATACTGATCGACCGATAGACACACAGGCAGATAGATCGATGGACTGAAATTAATAATGTTAGTTAAAAAGAGAGGCAAACTGGTAGATAGATAGATAGAAATAGAAATAAACATAAGATAGACAGATAGACTAACTGACTGACAGATAGAGAGACAGACTAACATATAGATCTATAAATAGACACATACAAATATCAATAGGTTGATAGGTAAAAGGCAGATTAATTGACAGCTAAATAGATCGATAGACATATTGACAGACTGATATACAAATTATAGACAGAGGCAAATAGAAAGACATAAAACAAACAGATAAAAGGACAGACGGATAGATTAATAGACAAAATATGCCCCTCCCCCCACCACGATTCAGTACATTTAGTCATATCCCCCCCCCCCCCCCCCCCCCCGCCTACCTACTCTCACTTCAGATTTGTAACCTAATGTTGTTTTTAAACTAACATTAAAGCCAAAATAAGAATCAGGGAAATTCCGCTCAAATATCTCCATTATATATTCTTTTACCTCCAGGGGTCATAGTTCGCAACCTCCAGCCTCATCAAGTACCATTAGGTTTAAAACAACACTCACTGTACTCAAAGCATTTATAATATAAAGCGCATCTTGCGGAGAGACACGCCTTCCAAATGCACCTTGCTAGAGTCGTTTTATGTGCGGCACTCACCTGAGTTTTACCTGGATGGCTCATTTGTTTTAATTACTCACCCACCTCCCTCCCCCCACTTGTTCATATTTTCCCCCTTTTTAGAGAAGATTAAAATGGAACATAAAATTGACAAAAGTACATTTCAAATGGGAAGTTGAAAGACAGAAAAACAAATTCACCCCCACCCCGGCCTGCTTTTTTTTTACCCATAGAATTTTTTCAGTTACTTCCCCTGTGTTGTTCCTTTAACTTTTTAAAGTCTTGCTGTTTTCAACGTGGAATTTTAAATCTAGCCAAAAGAACAGAGGGTTGATGGTAAAATGGGGTGACGAGAGAGAGAGAGAGAGAGAGAGAAGAGGTGTATCGATGGAGAGAGAGAGGATAAGATAAAGAAACAAGAGAGGTAAAATTCAAGATAACAGGGAAATGTGCTATTTTTTTTTATAAATTCCGTTACATTAGATGCTTCCAGATAGTATATGCGTATGCTCTTTAGTACAACCTTCTAGAAGTTTTTAGTATATAGTTGATAGAAAAAAATAAAGCGCCTATCAAAAGATGCAACAGTATGACGTAAAACGTATATTTCTGCTCAAATCAATTTTTATTGACTTAGCACATTGTTTGCAAGTGGACTATATATAATATATAATGTCTAACGTCTGTATCCTGTAACATATATATTTAGATGCCTGTTTGAACTCCTCCATTTTTAATATTGAGACCGAAGAAGAAGAAAAAAGAAGAATATGCCTGAATTATTATAACAGAGCTAGAATAGAATGTTAGAACTAAGAGAGGACCATGTGAAAACTAAAGGACTTTTATAAAAAGGCTATTGTTATGATAGAAATAGAAGCGCAAACCTTTATAAAAAGGCTATTGTTATGATAGAAATAGAAGCGCAAACCTTTATAAAAGGGCTATTGTTATGATAGAAATATGAGAAGTGCAACCCTTTATAAAGGGCTATTGTTATGATAGAAATATGAGAATTGCAAACCTTTATGAAAGGGCTATTGTTATGATAGAAATAGAAGCGCAAACCTTTATAAAAGGGCTATTGTTATGATAGAAATATGAGAAGTGCAACCCTTTATAAAAGGGCTATTGTTATGATAGAAATATGAGAAGTGCAACCCTTTATAAAGGGCTATTGTTATGATAGAAATATGAGAAGTGCAACCCTTTATAAAGGGCTATTGTTATGATAGAAATAGAAGTGCAAACCTTTATAAAAGGGCTATTGTTATGATAGAAATATGAGAAGTGCAACCCTTTATAAAGGGCTATTGTTATGATAGAAATATGAGAAGTGCAACCCTTTATAAAGGGCTATTGTTATGATAGAAATATGAGAAGTGCAACCCTTTATAAAATGCTATTGTTATGATAGAAATATGAGAATTGCAACCTTTTATAAAAGGGGTATTGTTATGATAGAAATATGAGAAGCGCAACCTTTTATAAAAGGGCTATTGTTATGATAGAAATATGAGAATTGCAACCCTTTATAAAAGGGCTATTGTTATGATAGAAATATGAGAATTGCAACCCTTTACAGAGTTGTGGACAAGTTGGTCTATGGGTCAACATTCAACATATGACAATTATTGACAATAACATACCGAGCAACGTGTGTAAAACAAAAGAAAAGAGATTTTCTCCTTACATATAACCAACTTTTTGTGTCTAGCAGACGAACATGTTTCTTAAACCAAAGAAGTTTACAATGTATCCCCCCCCCCCCCCCTTCTTCGAATCAACATGGAATCCGCCTCTGATTTTCGATTAAAACTAAGGAAATTGGTAAAAGGGGAAGAGGGGGAAGGGGGGGGGAGAACAAAAAAAATCAATAACTTCTGTTTTTCCCAAAGACTGCAATAAAAATGTCTGTTTCTAGATATTGCAATATGCAATGTTCCTGATTTGTTTTTCGACGCTTTGCTTAGAACTGGCGGTCTGTGGCCACTTATATAAATATATTTGTTGCGTCTAATTAAATATTTTTGTCTTAGATATTGGGTTGGACTGGAAATAGGGTTTGAAATCAAAATAGGATTGAATTGGTAATAGGGTTGGAGTAGAAGATTGGACTGGGTAGGAATAAGGATTGGACTAAAACAGGCTTGGACAGGTAATGGGGTTGGACTGAAAAAAGGGTTTGAGTGCAAATATGGTTGGGCTGGGAATCGGATCGGGCTTGAAAACGGACTGGACTAGACATTATGTCGGACTAGACATTGGGTTGCACAGCGAATTTGGTTGGTGATGAATATAAAAGACAATTAGGAAGGTTGTAGCAGCGCTGAGAGGACTACTTGGGGTTTATTAACATATCGAGAAATGGTGGCAGCGAGCCAGCCAACTTGAACACAGCCAAACAGCACATAGAAAGAGACAAGTACTTATGAGCATTTCATTACTAGACTATTAGGTTCTCAACGCATTTCCACCCCAATATACCACACAAATAAAATAATGTTTATCATTACATAGTTATAAAATACCATTTCATAAATATTTAGTTTATAACTAATTACTATAAGCCATTTGAAGGGACATAACTACCCATTTTTAATTCAAACATCAAAACAAAACAAAAAAAAAACACTGACAGGGAAATGGATTTCTCTCCCCCTGTTTTCATGTTATAACTACGTCATCAATGTGACAGAACCATAAATACCGTAAACTTCCTAATCTTCAGCAAATCTCTCTCTCTCTCTCACACACACACTCTCTCTCTCTCTCTCTCTCGTTCTCTTAAATATTACATTAAAGAGAGAGAGAGAGAGAGAGAGAGAGAGAGAGAGGGAGGAATAGACGACAGAATTTGTTAAGAAAAAAAAAGGGGAAAAATTCCAATTATGATTTCTCGTTAATATGATATAATTAGTCCGGCACGAGAATGTTAGAGTCCTGGGAGGGGAGGAGAGTGGAGGGAGGGAGTTAGCGACATGAAAGACTTTGGGATGGGGGGAAAAATTAGGGGGCGGCAGAGAATAGGAGAGGCGGGAGGGGGGGGGGCAATGGCGTTCCGAGGGAAAAATCTAACGTGTTGGGTGATTAGTAATTATATTTTTGTCTCGTTTCTTTTTCTTCCCCGTCAAGGATTTAGAGAAAGCTTTTGATTAGTTTAGACTTGAAGAAATAAATAGAAGAATGTAGGCTCTAATACAAATACATGTATTAGATATTTATGTTTTTGTACCAAATACATGTATTAGATATTTATGTTTTTATACCAAATACATGTAGTACATATTTATGTTTTCTTACAAATACATGTATTATATATTTATGTTTTCATACCAAATACATGTATTAGATATTTATGTTTTCATACAAATATATGTAATAGATATTTATGTTTTCATATAAATACACGTATTAGATATTTATTTTTTCATACCAAATACACGTATTACATATTTATGTATTAATACAAATACATGTATTAGATATTTATGTTTTCATACTAAATACATGTATGTATTAGATATTTAGATTACTGAACAAATAAATGAATTAGAGATTTATGTCTCCACACACAAATAAATGTATTTGACTTATAGTATAAAATATAAAAACAGTTGATTTCATTATAAGTATAAATTTTGTATGACTTTAGGTTTCACGAGAATGTATATATGAAATTATTTTTTTATTTACACACATACAGACACACACATACATATATATTCAGAGAGAGAGAGAGAGAGAGAAAGAGAGAGAGAGAGAGAGAGAGAGAGAGAGAGAGAAAGAGATAATACTACATAATATCAAAGTATAACTATTATAAATTTGAAACGAAACAAAAAAGACTAATAATTAATAATTCGCAGTTGTTGTTTTGTGTTACATTACGAAAATAACGTGCAAAAATGTTCGTGCTAACTTCGCTTGGCGACTATACGTTGTGCATTTTCTTTCTTCTTATTATTCTTCTTCATATTATTGTCGAGTTAAGTTTTAAGTTGTTAAGAAATGGGTTAACGATGAGGTGGGTGGAGGGGAGTGAGGGGGTGAAAGTGAACCGATGGGTGTAATAAAAAAAAAAGGAAAAAACGGGGAGAGAGGAGGGAAGTGGATTTCTAATAATTTCTGCTCTACTTAACATTTTAATCTTCTTCCACGGTAGACTAAACCCATTGATGGAATTATTACGTAGTGCAAACTGGAGGCCGCCCCCACCCCACCCCAGGGAATGGCTAATTAGTTTGGTGGCCGTCACTTCCCCCTGGCCAGGTATACGTAATATTTTGTAGTAAGCTGAGATTACATCCGGGCGATACTGGTAATCTACGGCATACACAAAGAAAAAAATATGTGTGTATGTATGTGTGTGTGTACTTGAGCTTTTTTTAATAAAGTAATTGATTTCGCTCATTCGGACGCTGTAGTAAAACGATCCCAAAACTCGCCACAATAAAAAATGAGTTTCTTTCTTTCTACATAACGTTTTTTTTATAATGTGTACGCCTATATATCAGGCCAATAAAAATTGTTGAATAAAAAATCAATAAATCTTTTTTTTTTTTAAATCGTTTGGGCATTGTAAGTAAAGTAAAGTTGGACCGAATTGATCCACTTCAGTGGCCACGGCATACTAGGTGATTGTGTGGCCAGCACTATGGACAGCCGCTTAGGTTGGGTACCCATCAGACCATTAGACTCAGGGACACCGTCCAGACCCGTGAACAAAAATTCTAGCCTGCACCAGGATTCGAACCCGTGACCGAACGCGCAGCCGCACAGCCACGCTCTATAAATAAAAATAAAGATAAATATATTAAACAGTAAAACATGGTTGTTGGTTATCTCTTATTTATTTGCATTTTAGAAAATTACGCAAAGGGAATCTGAGGTTTGAATTAATTATCCAGGAAACGGTTAAGTGCGAGGGAAATTTAATTCACAAACAGAATAATCATCTGCATCAAAATTAAAGATTACAAAAAGAAATAAATCCTTTCATCTACTTACTTTACTTTCAGCTTGCAAAGTTCTTTTTTCCTATATCCCCCCACTCACCCATGCTACCCCTTTTCACCCTACACACTCAGCCATCACCTTTGGAGGCATAAACGAGTATTTAAATTAATAAATTAACCTGTAATGCAGACATTTTTAGTTAAATTCTAAATTATTTAAAAAAAACTATATAATTGTTTTTCTCATTTAAATTTCTAATTTAGAAATACGACCCAATAACAGCTTGCTGCAATGCTCAGATAAACATAAGGACAAAATACTTTCCTTATCCCTTATGCAAGAACAAATGTATATAAGTAGCCTACTCTTTCTTCACGAATGGCATTAGGGCATGGAATGGGTTGTTTGAACAAACCAGGAAAACAAGTAACATAACATCATTTAAAACATTAATAAAGATGCAAGACTAGACTCGGACCACGGACGAGCGTAGGTCGCAATAATCTTCTTTATAGATGGAGCGACTGTAATATATAAGATAAGAAAGTAATAAAAAATAATAATAACACGTTACAAAAAGGCTAACGATTGTGAGTGTTGAACAAATTGAAATGTTTACAGTAAATTTAAAATCGTTTCGTTTTTGTTTTTTTGGGAAGGGGGGGGGGGGGGTATTCGTCTTCATTCATCTTTAACTTTGAATGAAATAAACTGTTTATATACAAAAAGTGTCAAGTTGAATAATAAAACAAAGAAAACAATTTATGTAGGTCAAATTAAAGATGGCGTCCAGTGCAAGAGGAGATACGAGCATATAGGGAAGTTGTGAGATCCAAATTCAAACCAAATTCATCGTAGTTTTTATTTATTTTTAGAGATAAAGATATAGGCTTAATATACATATATTATATATATAATTTGAAACATGGACAACCGCAAGGCTATATACATATATATATATATATAATGTTATATAATGTTAAATATAGATAAAGAGAGCGAGAGAGATGACTATATTGATTGATACATAGATAGATCGATGCATATTATATTGATAGACAGATGTAAACAGACAACTAGATAAGATATATAGATAAAGAAAATTGAACAGATAGAGATATCTAGATATTGTTAGATACGATATTGCGATAGATATAGATAAATAGAGATATCAGAGGCAGACAGAGATAAAAACTAACAGTTAAGCAGATAGATATATATATATAGAGAGAGAACAATAAATAGCTAGATAGGTAGATTAAAAAAAAAAGGGTCCATCGTTTAACGACAAAAAACGAACAATGAAGATGCGCTATAGTCTATATAAAATTGGTCATCGATTATTTAAACATATACACAGATATAAACGCATAAACACATAAAGATATTAACATACAAACATATAATTACAACAATTATGCTTAGAAGTACACAGCTCGATAACCGTCGCATTTGATATCAGCTTTTCCTTGATACAAGTACGACCCCTCCCCCTTCCACACACACACACTCACACACACACACTCACACATAATGGTGTAATGACGAGCCAAAGAAATAATGTGAGGAGAAAATGTGTTCTATGTTTCGGTTGTTTGTTGGTATTTTGTTGTTGTTTTTTGTTCCGTAAAAATTCTGACTTAATGATTTACTAATCACTTTGTTACACTTGGCATTTCATGGTTAATGGGTTAGTCTGGGGAGAGAGGGGGAGGGGAAGGAGTGGAAATAAGTAGATTGGGTTAGTGGGGCGGGGGGGTTGGGGTAAAACGAGCTAGGAGGGGACACCTTTCCGTCACAACACAATGACACCGTGACACCGTGTCACTGACAGCATAATGACCATGATAGCATAACGAAAAACAACAACGAAAAAAAAATGACATGTGGCAGTTACGAAAGTCACCGTCTTTGTGTGTCTGTGGGTGTTTGTGAGTGAAGATGTTTGTGTCTAATGCGGGATCATTACACCCTGATTAGCTTACCGTACACCCTTTCTCCCGGCGCCCTGCCCTGCCCTCACCCACCCAATCACCCCGACTCCCGGAGCACCTCCAAGCGATACGATCTTCCAGAAAAGTGTGCGGGTGTGTGGAGGGCGGACAAACGAAACGGCCATAGAGTAAATGTTCAAATGACGATAAGTATGATGATAATGTTGAAGATGATAATGTTGATAGTGATACCAATGACGCCATTAAAACCCCACGCCCGTAGCCAGAGAGAACATTACCTGCTCACACTACGCTCATTAGCGCCATTACGCAAAACATTTTTCAGCCGTCTTTACATGCCCCAATGCCCTCGCTGTCGCCTTAAGAACTCGCCTTCTTTAATTTCAGTCAGGCGAAACGATTTTTACGTTGTTTGGTGGTGGTGTTTTTTCCCCTAAAGGCTGCATACCTATTTGACTGCACGTGACTTTGACACTCTAAGTGTACATCTCTTCGCCCTCACCCCAGACGCAACCCCCTCCTTACGACCCCCAAAAGCCTCTAAGAAACACATTATCTGTGCCTGAAAGACAAACACATAAACAGGCATACATAAAATTGTTGTATTGTCCTTACGACTGGTTCTTTAACCCATAAAAAAAACAACAACCAGAAACAAAATACATTAATGGATAAGGGGCGAGGGGGTGGGGTGCGGAGCCTGGAGGTATATGCACGGAAATTGTATCGTTAAGTGAGGCTGACGGGGTGATGGGGGTATAATTCAGCTATAATGTTTAGTGAGTGTGTGTGAGTGTGTGTGTATACTTATGTGAGTGAGTGACTGCGCTACAGATACAAAATAATGGTTGTCACGGTTCAGAGGGCGTGAAAATGAGACCCATTCAAACTTTTTTTAAAAATCTGAGTAAAAAAATAATTGTTCTCACCCTATCTTATCTTACCTACCTCTCTTACTCTCTTCCCTCTCTCACATTCTATCTGTTACTCTCTCTCTCACATTCTATCTGTTACTCTCTCTCTCACATTCTATCTGTTACTCTCTCTCTCACATTCTATCTGTTACTCTCTCTCTCACATTCTATCTGTTACTCTCTCTCTCACATTCTATCTGTTACTCTCTCTCACATTCTATCTGTTACTCTCTCTCACATTCTATCTCTTACTCTCTCTCTCACATTCTATCTGTTACTCTCTCTCACATTCTATCTGTTACTCTCTCTCACATTCTATCTGTTACTCTCTCTCACATTCTATCTGTTACTCTCTCTCACATTCTATCTGTTTATCTCTCTCTCACATTCTATCTGTTACTCTCTCTCACATTCTATCTGTTACTCTCTCTCTCATTCTATCTGTTACTCTCTCTCTCTCTCTCTCACATTCTATCTGTTACTCTCTCTCACATTCTATCTGTTACTCTCTCTCACATTCTATCTGTTACTCTCTCTCACATTCTATCTGTTACTCTCTCTCACATTCTATCTGTTACTCTCTCTCTCTCACATTCTATCTGTTACTCTCTCTCACATTCTATCTGTTACTCTCTCTCACATTCTATCTGTTACTCTCTCTCTCTCACATTCTATCTGTTACTCTCTCTCACATTCTATCTGTTACTCTCTCTCTCTCACATTCTATCTGTTACTCTCTCTCACATTCTATCTGTTACTCTCTCTCTCTCTCTCTCACATTCTATCTGTTACTCTCTCTCACATTCTATCTGTTACTCTCTCTCACATTCTATCTGTTACTCTCTCTCACATTCTATCTGTTACTCTCTCTCACATTCTATCTGTTACTCTCTCTCACATTCTATCTGTTACTCTCTCTCTCACATTCTATCTGTTACTCTCTCTCACATTCTATCTGTTACTCTCTCTCTCACATTCTATCTGTTACTCTCTCTCTCACATTCTATCTGTTACTCTCTCTCACATTCTATCTGTTACTCTCTCTCACATTCTATCTGTTACTCTCTCTCTCACATTCTATCTGTTACTCTCTCTCACATTCTATCTGTTACTCTCTCTCACATTCTATCTGTTACTCTCTCTCACATTCTATCTGTTACTCTCTCTCACATTCTATCTGTTACTCTCTCTCACATTCTATCTGTTTATCTCTCTCTCACATTCTATCTGTTACTCTCTCTCACATTCTATCTGTTACTCTCTCTCACATTCTATCTGTTACTCTCTCTCACATTCTATCTGATACTCTCTCTCACATTCTATCTGTTACTCTCTCTCTCTCACATTCTATCTGTTACTCTCTCTCACATTCTATCTGTTACTCTCTCTCTCTCACATTCTATCTGTTACTCTCTCTCACATTCTATCTGTTACTCTCTCTCTCTCTCTCTCACATTCTATCTGTTACTCTCTCTCACATTCTATCTGTTACTCTCTCTCTCACATTCTATCTATTACTCTCTCTCACATTCTATCTATTACTCTCTCTCACATTCTATCTATTATTCTCTCACACATTCTATCTATTATTCTCTCACACATTCTATCTGTTACTCTCTCTCACATTCTATCTGTTACTCTCTCTCTCACATTTTATCTGTTACTCTCTCTCACATTCTATCTGTTACTCTCTCTCACATTCTATCTGTTACTCTCTCTCACATTCTATCTGTTACTCTCTCTCACATTCTATCTGTTACTCTCTCTCACATTCTATCTGTTACTCTCTCTCACATTCTATCTGTTACTCTCTCTCACATTCTATCTGTTACTCTCTCTCTCTCACATTCTATCTGTTACTCTCTCTCACATTCTATCTGTTACTCTCTCTCACATTCTATCTGTTACTCTCTCTCTCTCACATTCTATCTGTTACTCTCTCTCACATTCTATCTGTTACTCTCTCTCTCTCACATTCTATCTGTTACTCTCTCTCTCTCACATTCTATCTGTTACTCTCTCTCACATTCTATCTGTTACTCTCTCTCTCACATTCTATCTATTACTCTCTCTCACATTCTATCTATTACTCTCTCTCACATTCTATCTATTATTCTCTCACACATTCTATCTGTTACTCTCTCACACATTCTATCTATTATTCTCTCACACATTCTATCTATTACTCTCTCTCACATTCTATCTATTACTCTCTCTCACATTCTATCTATTACTCTCTCTCACATTCTATCTATTATTCTCTCACACATTCTATCTGTTACTCTCTCTCACATTCTATCTGTTACTCTCTCTCACATTCTATCTATTACTCTCTCTCACATTCTATCTATTATTCTCTCACACATTCTATCTGTTACTCTCTCACACATTCTATCTATTACTCTCTCTCACATTCTATCTATTACTCTCTCTCACATTCTATCTATTACTCTCTCTCACATTCTATCTATTATTCTCTCACACATTCTATCTGTTACTCTCTCTCACATTCTATCTGTTACTCTCTCTCACATTCTATCTGTTACTCTCTCTCAGTCTCGCTCTCTAATACTATCTTATTCTCTTACATACACTCTCTCCCTCACTTTCTCTTTCTCTCCCACTCTCTATTTTTACACCCACTTTGAATGCACGCGTTCTCTCTCACTCTTTCTTACTCTTTCCTTCTCTCTCTACCTCTCACTCTCTCTCTCTCTCTCTCTAACTCTTTTTCATTCCATCTTTTTCCTTCTCTTTTACCCATGCGTTTCTCCCTCGCCCCCCATCTCACCTGTAGTTGACAATGTCCCATCGCCTTCCTCCCAAAGCAACGCCTACTGGACGAGACAACTTACTCCACACAAAACAACAGCAGTTAGCTTACTCCGTCACCTGCACACAGACTTACTGCTTACTGCAAATACTTCAAAACCTGCACACTAGAAATGAACCCTAACCCATATAATAGCTATCAACGGATAAAAAAGCACACTATATTTTTCTATCTATACCGATACACATACATTCTAACGAAATTCCCTTATAAGATTAGGCATACTTACAAGATTAGGCATACTTACAAGATTAGGCATACTTACAAGATTAGGCATACTTACAAGATTAGGCATACTTACAAGATTAGGCATACTTACTCTAAAATTAAATATATCTATTTAAATATAACAGGCTATTAAATCACAACGTGTAGTATGCTTAGACGGATTAAAAACACACTTAAACGTTCAAATCTTGTTTATATTAATGCTTATGAACAAGCTTGTCTAGTGGCAGAGCATCCAATGTTGGGTTCAAATCTTGCAAAATACAAACCTAAATCGTTCTGGTGAAAAGATATAAAGGCTCGTGACCACTGGCTTGGCCACACAATCCCTTTTTGGTTTGCCTAAGCCAAAGAAACGCCGACGAAATTAGCCTCATCGGCCAGATCAAAATGGATCTTCAATGACTGCAATAAGTGTGTGTGTGTGTGTGGGGGGGGTAACACTATTTGTAAGAGCGTCAAGTGGTGACTCCAGAGAATAAAGAGAGCAGTGAAATTTACTATAACAACAAGAACAAACAAATGAATATAGGAAAAATGCTCTACCTCAAAGTGAATCACTCTGAAACTGAACGAAATTCACCATTCACTTACGATGAAACAATCTTAATCCAGTGAAATCTTCTATTTTCATATAGACTATGTTAAAGATTCTTCTTCAGCACATAATATTATTTGCGTTCTTACATCTTATCCGTGGCTGAAGTCTTCCATTGAAAGTACACAATAAAAAAAATATTGAAATTGTAATTTGTAATGACTGTGTTGTCATTGGCTTAGAAATAATAAAGAAAAAAAGATTAATTTAATGACAATTACCTTGTTAGTCGAGATTTATCAATACAATTTATACAAATATTTATTTTTAAAAAAATATAAAAGAAATGTCTCTAATTGTTTCTCATCATGTGTCATGGCCTAGTCTACGCCCCCCCTCCTTCCTCCCTTACCCACCAAACACACACACACACACACACACATATACACACACAACACTTAGAGAAAGCCAGCGAAATTGCTGGTAGTTTCACTAAGGTAGCCTTCGAGAGAGAGAGAGAGACGATGAAATGGCGTGGGGGCAATCTTCAGGAAAATGAAAGGGAATTATGTCAATTAAACTATTTAAGATGCCGAAACTACATTCAAACTGTTGTCACTACAACTAACCTCAGAGAGTGAGGAGGGGAGGGGGCTTACGGAGGAGGAGGGCGCTGGCGCAAACTGTCGGAATATTGACCCAAAATGTAAAAGAGGATGAACAGTATTGTGGAGGAAGAATGAAAGCAAGGGAGGTATGGGTAGAGGAGGAGAGGAGGTGGGGGCCCAGGCGGCTGACGGCAATAACTTAGAAAAGTTGAGGAAATTATTTAATAACTGCAAGAATATAATTGATATGTAACCTTTCAGTATGTAGCCACAGGCATCAGATTTAAATACAAAAGAAAAATGAAAATTATGCCATAACCACAGGCAATGAAAGCATACGGCGTACAGCGTACATCATACAGCGAAGAGCAGGGGTCCGCAGCCTTTTCATAATGTTGTGCCAAAGTAGGATTTCTAATTCATCCAGCGTGCCAAAAGCCTAAAAATCATCGTGCTTTAGCATTCACTTTCCTGTAGAAGAGGCTAAAAATTGGCTTTTTGGGAGTCCTTTGCGTGCCATTTGAGATTACTCTGGTGCCAAGTCTAGCATACCAAGTCTGGCATGCGTGCTATAGGTTGTTGACCCCTGGCGTAGAGCATATAACATACAGCGTAGAACATACAACATACAGCGTACAACCCTCTTGCATAGAGCCGCTGCTTTACTGGCTCCGTGGAACAAATCGGTCCTACATGGATAATTTATGTTTACTATGGGTTATGAGAACCCATCGCACAGCCACACCCCAAACTTCGTAGGACGACAAATATGGTCATCGTCGATCGACGGACGAAATACATACATGTTTACTATATACTATAGGCATGTTTTCTAAAAGACTTTTGAGTCCAAGACAAATATGAAAAAGTAACCAGAGATCAGAGACTCAAGAACCAAACACAATATGTTTACACCATTGGATCTTGAAGTGAGTCTTGGTGGTCGAGCTATACAGCTCTGGGTCAATCCGAAAGGTCTCGGGATGGAATCCAGGGTCCAAATCGTCCAGTGTAGGCACTGGGTAGCACTGGGTGGATTTATCGACGAGTGTATCCCAGCTTCTAATGGATGCCTGAGATTAATCAGGGTGGAAATTAAAAGCGGACGTGTCGTTGGGTTTGCCACGCGAACCCATGTATGCCGCAGCTAATGAAACGATGCTTCACCTGTCCAATGGAATAAATTGGTCTGAAATGGAAACTCTACTTTTGCATTAAATTTTTAACACACAAAACAAAAAAAGCTTACAGTTTTTAAATGTGTGCAACTTTTAGAGCTTTGTATGCTTTGGCCTCCAACATCTACGTCACAATTCTCTGCAGTTGTCGCATAATGGATTCCTGTCTCGAAAAATATCGGGAAGTAGGCCCCGGATGTGATGAGTTAATTCAAAAGGGAGGCAAACAGAATTTACTCAAAGTGTTTCCGCAGTCCTGATGGAGGTAAGGGCGATGTTGGGAGCATGTGGGGGTTGGTAGGAAATTAAACACGCACCGATTGCTTTACAATACATGCGTAAAGCTGTCAAGCAATTTGTAAAGCAATTTATATAACTGCGGTAAATATGGTTAAATATGGTGAAAAAAGAAATGGAATGAAGCGAACCTTAAAAAATTAAATGAATGTAATATATAGATCTAATTCCAGTGGAACATTTCGAATAATAACATACAAGTTTGAAGTACATGACGTTACAGCAAATTAATTCAAAATGTTCACATTATAAGAAAACCATCACAACAAACAAGTATTTAGTTCCTGAAACTACAACGAAGATATAATTTTTAGGGCTTTAACATTTAAACTATATCGGAGAGTAATAACTGATGTGGTATTCATATTTGTGTGCCACATTTTTTGGTCACTCGTCCGCAAAGTGAATTTGATATGGGCCCAAACTATCATACAATTGATTTACATTGTTAATACAATGAATTAAAAACAACAACAACTGTCTCTTGAAGCTATGTGGAGGCTACACTAAGAGGCTTGTTGTGACCCGCGGGCCGCGCATTGCATACCACCGTTTAAAGTTTAAACTGTGTCTTTTTCAGAAGGCGCTCAACAATGACGTCCTAAGTAAGATTGACTCTCGTTGATTACTATCGACTCTAGAATTGCAGTGAGTCAAATGTCGGAATAGAGGTCAGCACTAGATGTCATCTTCACTTTATTGACATTCAATAACGGTCGCTTTTCATTTATTTCTGAGATATCTATGTTTATAGAAGAGATCATCACCCAATACAAAAAGTTACCACCAAAACATCACCTATTACCACAGTCAAAACATCACCGAAACATCTCTCATCTCAAACGCTACCGACCAACGAGTGACCAAGTGCAGACCATCCTGCTACTATCCACACGCGCTTTAACACACGCGCTTTAACACACACACACACACACACACACACACACATACACACACAAACACGCACATACACGCACATACACGCACATACACGCACATACACACACATACACACACACACACATACACACACATACACACACATACACGCACACACACACACACAAACACACACACAAACACACACATACCCTTACAGCCCCTAGCATCTGTTTATATGTGCCCAAATGTCTACTCTTAGTTACACGCCAAATCTGTCTCCCCCCACCCCTCAATCCCCCATGGCTAGAACTCCCCCAGTCCACTGTCCAGAGGCACTAAAAAGTCGTCGCACCAGTCTGTAATGTCCCCAGATGACCAGACAATTAGAGTAGATATCCGAGAGCGTGTTACACAGTCGGACTAATGGACGTTATTACACCTTCTAGTCGGACATTCACATGACGTAAATACATTAAGATTTCAAAATACATAGGGGTCGGTAGGTTGCTGCTGGATTTTTATTGTTACTTATCATTATTATAGCTCTCTATCTCTCCCTATCTCTCTCTCTCAATCTCTCTCCCTCTCTCTCAATCTCTCTCAATCTCTCCCCCTCTCTCTCAATCTATCTCAATCTCTCTCCCTCTCTCACAATCTCTCCATCCTTCTCTCACTCTCTCCCTCCCCCCTCTCTCTCTTGTTTTTTTTTATGTAGAGGAGACTAAAAATGCTGATTGATAATAATGCAGTGTCCTCTCGTGGTCAAGCGATTGTGTCATTGAAAGAGATTTATTTATGGATTGATGAATGTATGAATGTTGTCTCTGTATGGGTGAATGGGTAAAAAGGCGAATGAATGGATGGACGAGTAGACAGATAGGATAGGACAGACAGACCAGCATCAGCAGTCTGTTATATATATATATATATATATATATATATATATAGATAGATAGAAAGATATATATATATATATATATATATATATATATATAGATAGATAGATAGATAGATAGATAGATAGATAGATAGATAGATAGATAAAAATTAATATATTTATATACGAATAGATAGACTTAGCCTACAGATAGACAGATAGATGTACAGATAAATATAGGCTACATATATACGGAGAGAAACATATTTGTACCATCCAGCCCGAGGACACACCCACACACAACTTCCTTTTAAATCCATCAAGAAATAAAAGAGAGAGAGAGAGAGAGAGAAAAAAAAAAGAAAAACCCAGATGAAACTCTTCAGTAGAGAAAAACATTTTCATGACCGGGCGGCCATTGATTTTCAATTAAAACATTAGCCGAAAGTAAAACAGAAAGAAGACTGCGGGACCGGAGCGGCACCCGAAGCAATCAGAAGCGATAGATGCGGCGGTGGGCTCGCTAATGGTCCTGCGTCCCCCTCATTAGTCCTGGCGGTAAGGCCAATCAATTCACGCAACTTGTTCCGGACTGGGTCACGGAGGCCCACACTTACGTCGGTGGCGTCTTCGTTAATCTCTTCCTGTATTCTACCGCAATATCCTTCTCTCTCTCTCTCTCTCTCACACACACACACGCGTTTACCCCCTTCCCCCACTCAAACACACCCAATTCCTTCTTCTCTTGTATTCTCTCTCACTTTCGTTCGCACGCAAAACTCTCTCTTGCTCTGTGCCTCGGGATATTTTCTTCTCTCTTCCAGCGCCCCTATTGTAACGGCGCCCCTCCCACAACTACAACCCACATCTACCCCTTTTTTTCATTAGCCACCTTCTCCCCCCTCCCATATCCAGCATAATGTCCTAATGTAATTATTATCTTTTTTTGTTTTGTTTCGTTCCTGGCATTTAAATTTTCTTAAAGCCATTCAGCTTTTTGCACTAACCTGCCTTCCTTATGTAACTATAAAAAATTAACATAAAAAAATAATAAATAAACATAAAAACCTTCAGACCCGCATTCTCTTAGACATCTTTTTATTTATTTTTTTGCTGCTTTGCCCGCCTTTCTTGCCCCCTCCCCTCCCCTCCGGACCTACTCCACCCTCGACCCAACCCTCAGGTCATGTGAATTCTCTCGTTATTCCACCCACCCACCCCCCTCCTTTCCCCTACAATCACCGAACGCTTCTCATTAAGACTCTATTGTTTACCGGGTTTTCACGTTCGCACAATACAGACGAACCAAATGACCGTCTAAAACTTGAGAGAGAGAGAGAGAGAGAGAGAGAGAGAGAGAGAGAGAGAGACGTTTTTTTCTTTCTCTCTTTCATTCTTGTTTATTTTCAATCTGAGCTAATTTCAATTAAAAGACACGGTAGAAGTAACGATTAATTTGACATTAAGGCAGATTGAAGCGGATTATTTTTTTTTTAAATCCATTTCTTTCTTATCGATTATTTTTTCTTGTAAATCAAAAGTAAAAAAAACAAACAACAGATCTGATCGTTGTTTGTTTATTTTTTTATCTTTAAAAAAAATATGGAATCATTTGGAGTTCTAATCTAAAAGCTTGTTGCTGGGTATTTATTTACATTTATAACATGATAACAGTGAAAATTATTAGAAAACGATTATATAATTTGAAGGTATCAATGATAAATGTAACAAAAACTTGGATACGTGAACAAAGATAGTTAGGCCTATATATTACATGGATAATCAACAAGATATTTTTAATGAGTCTATATACATCAACATGTTATAGAACCAGTAGGTCGTTAGTTTGTTCGTTCGCAATAGATTCCTTATTAAAAGAAGTCGACGCTATATCTTGCAATACAACACAGACTATGTGTCGGATAGAAAAACATCTTTCTTCATATTGAATTAAACTTGTAGTATTTATATGTCTATGTCTGAAATTAAAAACCGACCATAAGAAACCTTTTCCCAAATACATGTAGATACTTGATCGAGATACATGTAGATACTTGATCGAGAGTTAATTCCCTTGGATTTTTTTAATTGTATGTGTTTAGTCGTTGGTGCGTTGTTTTGTGTGTTTTTTTGTTTTTGTTTTATTAATATACAAAATTGTTTGTATGCACACATTTCGCCCACGGGTCAACTAGTTCTAATAAAACAAATTTAATTTTGGGTATTTTAGTTGATAGTAAATAGTCAAAGTCATTGTGTGGACTATAATATTCTTGTTCCTTCAGTGACGTCAAAATAAAATGTTGGTGTGCTGTCGTATGGGGAAGTGGAGGCTCATCCTGACCGAGACTTTGGTCGATAGTCAAATCCACGGGGTCGGCAACCTACGGAAGAATGCAAGACTTGGCAAGCAGGGTGATTTTCATTGGCACGCCGAAAGGTCCCGTAAAGGCAATCCAAGTATCTTCTGTAAGAAATTGAATGCTTGAGCAGGATGACTTTTAGGTTGTTGGCGCGCTGAATGAGTTAGGAATACAATTTTGGAACATTATTATTATAAGGTTGCAGAACCCTGGTTAGCGGACATTTTTTGTGGATCGTAGACGTTGCTCGAGTACATTGGGCGAGTAGATTGCGCGAGGGTATTGCAGGAGGGCATGGCGTGAAGACATTAGGTCTATGTCAAGCGCAAGCAATGGAAAAAATCAAGTCACAAGACAATAGATGAAAAATGAATAGGCAAATACTTTCATTAGAATTTCGATCAAATACCGCCAAATGACATCACTTCCGTTTCACACACAGAAACAAATACTTGAAAGAAAAAAAAACTACTCATATTAACCCTAACTCTCTCTCCCCTCCTAACCCGAACACCCCTTCAAAAGTCCTTTTGTCTATGACCACCCACCCACCCACCCACGGGACTGCCCAGGCACCCCCTTCCGCCCGAGTACCGAGTTGTAGTCTGACCCTGTTTCTTCTTCCCACCCAGTCAATAATTATTATTGGCATGAAGCAATTCTTGCCGGATGTCGTCTGCAGTGATTTCCTCACCCCCACCTCAGCCCCCCCCCCCCCCCCCGGTCAGCCTCAATGAGCGGTAGAATCGATTAACTCAGTCTGGAGAGTCAACTAGAATTTCAGTTGGTAGGAGGAAGGGAGGGGAAGGGGGGGGGGAGGCGTATCAAAAAATAATTTTATAAAAACAATAACAAAATAATAGTCATTGAAATAAAATAAAAAATAAAAAATACATTAATACAATTGTGTTTCTTTTTTAAATTTTATTTTTAAAAGGCAGATCGAAGTTTTAATAAGAAATATACAACAAGACTATAAGGAGTTGGAATTGTGAAGAAAATCTGCTCCGTTCTCTTGTTTTCAATTAAAAGTATCTAAAGCAACAACAACGAAAAAAACGTAATAAAGGATAAATTTAGATGTTTTGGTAAAATGAAAATATAGATTAAGTCTTTTTTTCTAAAAAAAGGAACAACCGGAAGTCGGGTTGGATATCGTCATGGCTGAATGTCCAAGATTTCTTTTGTTCTTGTTTAATTAATTTTGTTTTTTCTTCTTATACACCCAACAACGTTAAAATCTTATGTACAGATCTGCGATTATATAGTCTAGTGTTGTGTGTGTATGTGTGTGTGTGTTTGTGTGTGTTTCCGTACTAGTCTGAACCTGTATCAATTAGGACATTTTTATTAAACACCCTGACTTATTGAGAGCGCGGGACACTTCCTCCCTCACCTACCCCCTTCCACATCACATCCACCTAAGCCTCACCCGCCTTCTCCACCTCCAATCGCCGGCTTCCATTCGTGTTCCATGCAGCCATTGTTTCTTTTTTTTTTTAGATTGTAATACTGCATCAGTACAGCGCGTGCGGACAATGAGCACGAGACACGTCTGTTTCATCAAACGTGAGTAACCTTCAATACATGCATAGATAACAGACTCTCATTTACAGCGGCGATAACATGTGTTGGTAAAATACCAAAAGGTATTGTCACCATCGTCTCTTCTCTCTCTCTCTCTCTCTCTCTCTCCCTCTTTATCAATATTTATCTCTCATCCCCTTCTTTCTATCTCGTTTTCTCCTTTCCTTTCTCTTTCTCCTTCTTTTCTCTTTTCTCTAACTTGCCCGCTCATTTTCTCTCCTTCTTTCTTTACATTTCTCTCTCTATCTCTCTCTTTCTCTCCCTTTCTCTCTCTCTCTCTCCCTTTATCTTGTCTCTCTTTCTAGATTATCGTTACCAATTAGCAAGAGCGCCACCTCCACCTTTATTGTTTATTGTCTATTGATATTGTTCGTAAATGATCAAAAATGTAAGCTAAGTATGTGTAGGGGAGTGGGTGGCAGAGGCAGAGGAGTTTTGTCCGGGTGGCCCATGTGCATTTTTCAATAGCGGGTCGCACGTTGACGGGCAAGGTGACCCTGACATTACCGTGCAGGAAACGTAAGGTGAGTTGCAGGGGAGAGCGTCAAATGGGGAGGGGGGTGTCAACGGGTGGTCACAGGAAATCAATGGTTGGACCGTTGTCGTATTACGGGATCGTGTAACATTATCAAATGTGGACACACAAACACACACAAACATACATACACAAACAAACGTACAGAAAAAAACTCACAGAAAAAACACACACAAACACATAAAATAAACACACAGAAACAACGCACAGAAACAAACCCACACTCCTACACAAAGAACGACCCAAAGCTACATTGATGAAGTCGTTGTCCGTCTTGTTGAACTGCATACAACAAAAAATAGAACAAAGAAATCAAGGCTGATTACCTAATCTACTGCGATCGATAGAGTTATCTTCCTTTCTGATCGAGATGTATAAATTGATCGGTGAGGCGATGCCCAGAATATCTATCGATCTATTTACGGTACAAAAAGTATCATTTGTATGGTCATTTGTATGTGTACAGCTTCAACGACATGAAAAAAAACTTGATTTTGGACATTTGGACAACGGGAATTCAGTCAATGGAAATGTAGCCAATGGAAATTTTAGCCAATGGAAATTTAGCCAATGTGAAAATTTAGCCAATGAAACTTTAGACAATGGAAAGTATCCAATGGAAATGTAGCCAACGGAAATTTAGCCAACGGAAATGTAGCCAATTCAAATTTAGCCAATGGAAATTTAGTCAATGGAAATTTTTTAGCCAATGGAAATTTTTTAGCCAATGGAAATTTGGCCAATGGAAATTTAGCCAATGGAAATTTAGCCAATGGAAATTTAGCCAATGGAAATTTTTTAGCCAATGGAAATTTAGCCAATGGAAATTTAGCCAATGAAACTTTAGCCAATGGAAATGTAGCCAATGGAAATTTAGCCATTGGAAATTCAGCCAATGAAACTTTAGCCAATGGAAATGTAGCCAATGGAAATTTAGCCATTGGAAATTTAGCCAATGAAACTTTAGGCAATGGAAATGTAGCCAACGGAAATGTAGCCAACGGAAATGTAGCCAACGGAAATTAAGCCATAGGAAATTTAGCCAATGGAAATTTAGCGAATGGACATTTAGCCTACTTAAATTTAGCCAATGGACATTAGATCTTTGCAAATTTCAGTTCGCTCAATGCTCGGATATCATAAAAGAGTTACGATTGTATATAAAAAAAAGTTAAAGTGCAATACAAACACACAAAAAAAAAAAAAAAAAAAAAAAAAAAAAAAAAAAAAAAAATAAAAAAAAAAAAAAATAAGAAATATATTTCAAAATTCTTCTACATACCACGTCAGTTAGAAAATCATCCATTTTTTTTTCACCCGTCAGCCAATTCCAGTTTGTACTCTTTCTCTCCTTCTCTGTCTCTCTCTCTCTCTCTCTTATTTTCATCCCATTCCTTTTGTGAGTTTTAATTAGCAGATCTTCAAACGCAGCAGGTATATCTCTAGCTGAAGCTTTTGGCGAAGGCATTTCTTTTTTTCCTCCTCTCTCTCTTCTTCCAGACAAAACCAGAGTTATAAATGAGTTGAAAAGGTAATTATACTCCGTCTGTTCTAATTAAGCCAGTCTTCAATCATGATTTTATCGGTAATGTCAATTTTTTTCTTCTTATTTCTCCCTTTCTCCCTCTTTCTCTCTTCCTCTCAAGTCTGTTCGGTTGAGTTAATTGATTATCTCCGCTGCTTTCGTCAGAGATGCCCCCCTCCCTCCTGCCCTTACCTCAAAACCTTTTAAAACATTTTCAAATTGTTTAATTCTATTAAAAGAATTTAGGAGACAGTAAAGAGAGAAAGAGAAAAAAATAACTTGAGATAATTAGGCACATCCTGCCGCTTTTGTCTATTTCCTGTACTCTCTGGCATACACCGATTATTGTAGTTCTGTAGGCACGCGTTTATTTTTTCGGGGCGTGGGGGTGAGGGGTTAATTGGGCGGCACTTCTTACAGAAATGAAACAAACAAACCTGACGAAGTTCAACATTCACTTTCGACATACCCGTCATTTGTCCGGCAGACCCGTCATTAGTCCGGCAGACCCGTCATTAGTCCGGCAGACCCGTCATTAGTCCGGCAGACCCGTCATTAGTCCGGCATTAGTCCAGCAGGCCCGGCATTAGTCCGGCATTAGTCCGGCATTAGTCCGGCAGACCCGTCATTAGTCCGGCATTAGCCCGGCATTAGTCCGGCAGACCCGTCATTAGTCCTGCATTAGTCCGGCATTAGTCCGGCAGACCCGTCATTAGTCCGGCATTAGTCCGGCAGACCCGTCATTAGTCCGGCATTAGTCCGGCAGACCCGTCATTAGTCCGGCAGACCCGTCATTAGTCCGGCAGACCCGTCATTAGTCCGGCATTAGTCCGGCATTAGTCCGGCAGACGTACATACTAAATATGGGGCCACGGTGGCCGAGCGGCAGCGCGTTCGAGTGGCTATCCAAAGGTTCTGGCTTCGAATCCTGTTGCAGGCTAGGATTTTTCCCGGAACTCGAGGCTGCCCCTGAGTCTACGACACTAGTTGGGGTAAAGTCAAGACGGATGGGCATTGTGCTTGCCACATATCCCCTTGTATGCCGTGACCACAAAAACTGGTGAACGCTCTGCTTCACCAGCCTCATGATTGGTTTGGTCCGAAGGTTACTTTACTTACTTACATATAAATATATAATTCATTCGAATTATCTGTCTTTTCTAGCAGAATTCTGGCATGGATTGGGTTGGCTGAAATCGTTTGTGAAATCAGTAGCTTAACCATCCCTAATTTGAAAACCCCGTATGAAATCACTAGACCAAGGAGAAAAACATTGACAATCGTTAGACCAAGACTTAAGTAAATACTTCTCTACTTAAGATGGTCTTCGTTAGACGCAATAATCTTCTGTACATAATAATTCTCTATAGTAAATCATTAGATCATTATTACCATCCTGATCAAGCAGCCATTTGGGCATTGGCCCTTCGGCCCTCAAATATAAGATAAGCGTAGTCTTATATTCATAGAAAATGTAATTGGCCATGATGCTAATTGACAAAATCGACGGACACACGTTTTAAACCAATTCAATGGGTGATTCCAGTTTTATTGAAATATTTATCAATGGAATCTTCCAATTTTTCCTTCTTCATGTTACAGTAAAAATTTCTCTTCTTAATGTTATAGTAAAACTTTCTCTTCTTCATGTTATAGTTATAATAAACCTTTCTCTTCTTCATGTTATAGTTATAGTAAAACTTTCTCTTCTTCGTGTTACAGTTATAGTAAAACTTTCTCTTCTTCATGTTATAGTTATAGTAAAACTTTCTCTTCTTCATGTTATAGTTATAGTAAAACTTTTTGTTATTGTTGTTGTATCTGTACACGCCACCAGTTCATAACAAGAAAATAAAAATAACGACATAAAGATTTCCAGTAAAGACAACCTCACATAAATAATGTGTAATCTAAAAGTGTATACACTAATGCTGGTCTCTTCCACCCAATGCCTCCCCACCCCTCTTTCTTTCTATCTACAAAAAAAATGTCTTCCTCTCTATTTCCCGCCATTTCCTTCCCGCCTCGACGGCGCCTGCATTCTAATTATTGCAGAATTACTTAGTGCTATGTGTTGTTGTGGTTTGGCAATAACAGAGATAGAGAGAACTAGAGAGAGAGAGAGAGAGAACTAGAGAGAGAGAGAGAGAGAAGAGTAATGTATACTTCTTTCTCCCCCCTCCCCTTTAACGCCTATTTCTCCATTTTGTAATCGCTTTTTATTGCAAATTGGATATACTGTAGATATCTAGAGTTCAAAGTTCAAATCCCTATTTACTATTGAAACTAAACATTGAACTATATACTATTGTTATTATTTTCTATTTTTTTTTACATTATATCTAAGCTTATGTTTTTTTATTTATCCTATTATTTATATAGTCTAGTGCAGGTGTCTGAACCCTATAAAACGCGTGCCATACTTGGCACGCAGAGCGATTTTCAACGGTACGCAGAAGACTCCATAAAAGGTAATACAAGATTCCTCTACAAGAAGTCGAGTGCTAATCCAGGATTCCAGGATGACTTTTAGGCTGTTGGCACGCTGAGTGAACTAGAAGTCCTATTTTTAGGCTGTTGGCACGCTGAGTGAACTAGAAGTCCTACTTTGGCACACTATGATGAAAATGTTGCCGACCTCTGGTTTAGTTTTTATCTATAATCAAATAACTTTTTTATTTAATATCTTCTAATCGAAACATTAATTCTTTATTGCATTTTTCATTTCGAGCTTCTATTTGGTCAATGAATTAACCTTTTCTTACTGTGCCTACGAAAATTTTAACCCCATTATTTAAAAAACTCTACCCTCTAAAACAGAAGATCTATTTCCTATTGTGCCTCAGAATTTAACTTTTAACCGTCTAATTTTGTATAGGATCTCAAAAAAGATGTTCTCTTTCTATTTAACTTTAGAATTTAACTTCTTACCAAAGAGTAGTCATTGCTTCTTACTCTTAAATTCTCTCAAATGGAAGTTCTATTTCTTATTGCGATTCAGAATATAACTTCTAGCTTCTAAAACCTCTAAAATGGTTCTATTTTCTATGGTGTCGCAGAAATTTAAACTTCTATTTTAGTATAAGATCTAAAAATAAAACATCTATATTCTTGTATTGAGTCTAGGAAACATATAGATCTAGATTATAGACAGTATACTAATGAATTTCTTTCACCGATATTCCGTTCACCTGCCGTCTATATTTCATTACTTCCAGCTAATCATTCTTGATATCGGTATCTGGTGATCAGCCCCCCACACTCTTCAATGTAATGAATATTTTGTCTAAGATAAATTGAATGTTGTTTAGTAATCCTCTATGTCTATATAAATATATTTAATAAACTCTTGCGTCTGTCTACGACTATTCGCCTGTCGGTCTGTCTATCTTCTACTGTTAAGTGTGTTTGTGTTTTAAATCACTAGGAAATCTAAGACTTTGTTACAACTGTGTGTGTGTGTGTGTGTGTGTTAGTGGATGTTATCATTTCCTCATCGCGGTCAACGAGAGTACACTATTCTATCTCTCTACCCGTTCTCCTCTTTCACACACACACACTTAGACCCGGCACCCCCCCCCCCCGGTCATATCACCCTCCCCTCCCCCTAACGCACCCCGGCCCTTTCCAAATCATTTCTCCGCCCCTGGTCTAGAGTCGTTGACTCTGTCACTCATAATTAACTCGGCCTCCGGCTCGATACTAACACGTAGTTGTGTGTGTGTGTGTGTGTATGTAAATAGTCGTCAGATGTGGGGGTGGGGGGAGCATCCCTGGGTCTACACAAGTTGGATCATAATAAGCACTCTTGCACGTGCTGCAAACAACCAGGAACTCTTTTTACTCGTTTTTGAGGCATGTTGTTTTTATTACAAGAACACACATAAGGCTTGTATAAAAGTTATTAAAGTATAAATTCGCCGGTACCGGGCGTTAGGTCACGGATGCCAGGTTTAAACCCAAAATATATTTTCTTTAAATTTTAAGAAAACTTTTACAAAAATGTATTTGAAAAAAAAAATACACCGTATATTTTGAACATTTAAGTTCAAGAGTTCATCCATTAAAAATACAATAAAAACGTATATAGGGAAATAATCTTATATGTCTTACTCTTCTTCTATAGAGAAGATTACTTCTCTTTAAGTTTATTCGTAGCTAGTCTAGATTTGCACTTTGACTAGGGTGTTAAATTGCCTTAAGTTTTTGTTGTTTGTTCAGGTAGCCCATTCTAAAACCAGATGCCAATCGAGAAGTAGGCCTACGAGAATTCACCCGTATTGTGTTTGTTCTTGTACAAGGTGTTCTTATACCTATGCCTATCTGAGATTATTGTCTTATATTTTCTAAGTTAGAATCTAATGCTTTATGCAGGCTTAATATTACAACTTTTCTAGTTATCCTTTTTCCTGTGGTGTTTATAGGTTTAGTGATATGACTATTGGTGTTACTGTTTCCAGATGTTTCACAGCCGGGTACCGGATTCTTAAAATACCGGCGCTACACAGATACCCGGTTCTCGGACACCAGAGAATTACACGGAGCTAGCAAAATGGTCGATCGTTTGACCAGTTCCTCGGCTCAACGGTATGATATGCAACGGAATAATCTTTCAACTATGGGAAACATTCTTTAATAAACTATGGCAAACATATTTAGAACATTCTTTGTGAAATATGGGTGGGGTGGGGCGCAGATTGAAGCATTCAACGTGCAAATTGAAAATAAATACTATGGCCGATGGGGGGGGGGGGGGGGGCGGGGGGCCGATTCAGAGAACATTTCTTTTTAAACAATAAGAAACATCAGTGGAACATTCTTTAATGAACTGTTGGGTACATTGATCAAAATATTGCAATAAATATAATTGTAAAAAACATGCACCTCAACATGACAGGACCCACAACAACATCAAAAAATATCAACACATTAAAAAAAAGACAAGATGAGATAACTCGTAGCCATCAATTAGCTTTAAAATAACACAACAAAATGCAAATATTATTTTTTTTAAAGAATGTACCCGAGAAAATCCATATCTTATTATTTATAACATTTTTCTGAACATTGTTTCAAATTAAACTATATATATATACAATTCACTGGGCATTCTTATATTATTATAATCTTAATAGAACATTTGTGGATGAATTTCATTTCCGGTTTTCAAAAAGCTAAAAAAGACAAAGAAAACAACCGACAAGTATAGCCTACATCTATATATACGCATTATTTCAATAAGAATATTGAATTTTGAAAAACCTCCCTTTATGTAAACTTAGATGAAGTGATGGGCCTATGCCTCTGCCTCATGACAGTAACATGCTTCCTTTCTATTCCTTTTTTTGTGTCTTATCTTCTTTCTATCTATATGTCTATCTCTCTCTCTCGCGCACGTTCTTTTTCTGTTTATGTGACTCTCTTTCTATATGTCTGTCTTTCCCCTCGTCATCACCCCCCCCTCATAGATATTGACAAAGTTAGTTTCTTGCTTTAATTACCATTTGCTCACTCCCAGCGCCCTACCCCCCCCCCCATCCCCTCACTCCCGCCGCGCCTCATAACTCTCACATTTCAACCTCCGTGTCTTTGTATTTTCATTTACAGTCTCTTCCAGCCTCCACATCCCTCCCTCCCTCTCTCATTTTTCTCTCTCTACCTCTTTCTCTCAATCTCTTCCGCATCACAACGTCCCCCCCTCGCCTCCCCGAATCCCATCACCCTATTCCTCCCTCTCTACATCTTCCACCACCCTCTTCCTACGTTCTGGGGTAGCACGGAGAGAGAGAGAGAGAGAAGGAGATGGATGGCAGTTAATTACTTTTTTTGTGTGCTTCCCGTAGACCGCTCCCTCCTGGCACCCCCTCCCCACCTCGCCCCTCTTCCGTCCGCCCCCAGAAGCCAGTAAAGGGGAAAGGCCCCTGAATGGATTTAAGAGCATCTATCTTATTTAATTATACAGCGGAACGCAATGGCCAAATTCGACTTCCATAGATGCACAGAACTCTGGACTTTCTTTTTTTTCTTCTCTCCCTTTTTTCAATCTGTCTGCTATCCCATTAACTTTCCAATTCTCTTCCCGCCCACCTCTCTCGCCACAACTCTTTTTTTTTCACAAAATATATTTATATCTCTTTACTCTATCTCTCTAACTCTCTTTCGCTCTCTCTATTTTAAAGCTGTATATTGTATCTCACTCTATTTTCTCTTCCTTTTCATCTTTTTTCTTATCTTCTCTATTTGCTCTTATTATGTGCTCTTTATATTTGCTCTTTTCTCCCTCTCTTTATGTACCTTCACACCTTCTCTCGTCTCTTATTTCTCTTCGTCTTTCTTTTATTCTCTCCTCACCCCATCTTCTCCCTCGTCTCTCTTCTCTTTTCTCTATCTAATCAATTACCACTCTCTCTCTATCTCTCTCTGTCTCTCTCCTATCTCTCTCTCTCACTCTCTTTCACTTTCATTCACTTCACCTTTACTCTTCTCTCTGTCATTTCCACCTGTCATTTCCCTCTCTCTGTCTCTCTCCTATCTCTCTCTCTCTCTCTCTCTCACTCTCTCATTATATTTCTAAAGACTTCCCATTGCATCAGATCTACCCACCTATAAACCTGCACCTCAACATGACAGAACCCACAAAGAACAAAAAAATCCAAACATAAAAATTAAACCAAGATGAGATAACTCCCAGCTCCCAATTAGCTTTAAAAAAAAACATAACAAAATACAAATTATTTTTTTAAAAGAATGTAGTCCAGAAAATCCATTTCTGATTGGTTGGATTTTACACCAATGATTATTCTCCGCCGCATTCAACCCCTTCAACCATTTTTTTTTAAATACTAAAATTAAATATAAAAATGTAATTAAAAAACAACAACAAGGAAACGAAAGGGTTAAAAATAGAAAGTACTTATGTTGACTTCATCGTTGGCCTCTAAAATTCCGGCCAGTGGACGTTAAAAGAAATGATTTCACACGCGGTACACAAACAAATGAAAACACATAGAGACGGATCCAGATGTACAGGACCAGGTCAAATTTGTGTCTGTCGTTGATGAGCAAATAGCAAGCGTGTTTCATGGAGTTTTTTTTTTTTTTTAAAAGAGAATATACAAGACATGCTAAGATAATTTAAAAGTTTTTATCACAAAGATAGACAGACAGATTGTATAGAAATGGTGTGCTGACCTTTAAATGACCTTTACACTTCCGATGCCTGTATCTGTGTTTGTTGGAATTTCTTTAAAAACAAAACAACAACAGCCTATTTTTAATTGGTTCAGCTCACAATGTGCGATGCAGACCCTCTCGTGTGTGTCTAGAGTTGTGGAGCTTAGACCGAGTGTTGAAACCTGTATACGTAGGAATAGACGAAATTGACAAGATGTAAATATCGAGTCTAGAAACGAAAACGAAGAATATATGACATGTAGAAGAATATATGACATGTAGAAGAATATATGACATGTAGAAGAATATATGACATGTAGAAGAATATATGACATGTAGAAGAATATATGACATGTAGAATTGTGTTTGTATTGTCATGTGTATAATTATGTTGGACTTTATAGATGTTAGGTGTGGAATTTGGTTGTTATTTTTACTGTTGTGTGTGTGTGTGTGTGTGTGCGTGTTTTTCAGTAACAGTGAAGAACAAATTAAATTTGATTGGTTAAATGAAGTGTCGATAAAAGAGAAAGAATGTTTTTGGGTTAACGTTATAAAGTGATGCCAGCAGCAAATGTGATCTTTATACACAGTTAATATTGTTTGAATATATATATTGTCATTGTAATAAACCTGATACATATATTACTCCCCCCTGCCCTTACACCCTTACCACTACCAGCACAATATATATATATATATATATATATATATATATATATATATATATATATATATATATATATATATATAACAAAAAAAAGACATGTAAATATGTTTGTCTCGCATTGACTGCAAGAGAGCATACAGCTCTACGAACCGGTTAATAGAAGAAGAAATATATGTGTGTATGTGTGTTTGTATGTGTGTTTGTGTGTGTGTGTTTGTGTGTCTATACATAATCCCTATACACATACACGGAAATGACCATAATTATCACGACTGGATATTCTGACTAATTGAGTAGTGGTTAAATTTTAACATTCATCTAATGCAAGGGAATCGGGTGAAGCCTACCGATCGATGCTAATAAATCAATACATACTAATTAATGACAGTCTCAGGTGACATGTAGGCCTACTGGGTTGACTAGGGACACACTAATTTTTGGCACGTGGCATATTAAATTGACAGTTGACATTGTACGCAGGGCATGCGTCGTGGTGCATTTTGCGGGTGCATTGTATATTGACAGATGACATCTATATTGACAGGTTACATTGTGGATCCAAACAAATGACATCTATATGTGACGCATACCGATGACACGAGGCACAGTGACTGACCAGTAAAAGTACCCTTCGGTCCAAACTGACCATAGGGCTGGTGAAGCAGCGTTCACCAGTTTCTGTGGCCGCGGGATACTAGTGGATGTGTGGCCAGCACAATGCCCAGCCGCCTTTACCCCAACTAATGTCAGGTACCCATCAGAGCTGGGTAAATTCTAGCCTCCACCAAGATTAGAACCCAGAACGCGCTGCTGCTCGGCCACCGTGCGCACTGACTGACCAGTACTGTGTACTTAATGCACGTCAATTGGTCAGCCAGGCACTATAGTTCACAATGGCATAATACAGTCGCTAATGACAGAACACTGCCTCTATTAGCATTACAGCATTCCGCTCACGGCATAGCGCCCCTTCCGTATTTCACATTAATACCCGCCCCGTGACATACCACTATACACATTCACAACAACAAAGATACAATCACTAATGACATACTACCTCCACCTAATAGCATTCAGATGCCTTAAATGTCAGCTTATATAAAAATCACGTGACGAGGGCGCGCGCCAAAAAAAAAAAGAAAGACAAAACCATAATAATAAATAAAAAAGATTGGAAATAGTTGTTTTTTTTTAATTTGCTCTTTACGAAAACAAATTTCCCGATTGCATGATGGGAAAAAGTCAATTAAGTTCAACGTCCAACCCCTCTGCCCCCCCCTCCCACACACACACATTAACGTTTTTTTTAAAACGTGTTAATTAAATAAGTGGTTGCTTCTCTTACAAAAAAAAACACCTGAAATCTCTGGAATAAAGTACCTTGTGATCCTCCGCCGTAGACGGTAGGCATGGTCACGTGGTACTGGGACGCTGTGACATGCTGGTCGGTGCAAAGGCTGTGTGTGTGTGGAGGGGGGGCGGTCGGGGTGGAGGGGAGTTAAGGGCGCGGCTTTGTCCCGTCTGCATTAATTACGTGTTGGGCAAAAAAATAATAATTGGGCAACTCGTTAAATCAGAGCTATGGATTGTGTTGCCCTTCTTAAGTGAATTATTGTTTTCTGGGGGGGGGGGGGGGGGGCAAGGGGTTTATACATTGTCCAGGCACTGACCTCTAACCCATTTGAGGAAATAGCACTATTTAACCAATTACAACTAACGGATATGGTTGGATGTCTTAAGACACTGGATGTTTTGAAAGTCTTCCTGTCTTAAGACCCAGTGTGTCTTGATGTCCTGGACCAAAGGCAGTCTCAGTGACTCAAGCGGCGTTAAAACATGTGACAATGTGTGCTTATGTGTGAGTCACTTGTGTTAGTCAGCGCACATTTCATGCATGACAATCAAGAGAAATTCTTAAGTAATGTAGCCTAAGTCATGTTACTCAGTCATGTACATCAATCATTCACATCAGTCATGCACATCTGAATCAGTCATGCACCTCAGTGATGCACACACTCATGTACAAGCCACATGTTCCATTCATTTAGCATCCACAAATATAGACCCTACAAAAGTATAATATCCACTTTATGTTAATATATTGCCACCCCCCCTACTCCTAATTCAGGCACGCCTATGGTAGTCCTACCACGTCACACACAACCAAAATCACATCCAAATAACTCCACGAAATCAGATCGCCATTTTCTCTTTATGTTGTGCTGTGTTGTTCCTCGTCTCCTTCTTCTTCTCCCCCGTGTCCGCCTACAATCACACCCCTTCTCATTTTACCCCTAGGCGCCCTTCTCTTCTCCTCCCCCCCCCTCATTCGCCTCACGAATGTGCAGCGTCCTTCTTAGAGGAGTCGCAGAGGGTGTGAAGAAAGCAGAGAGAGAGAGAATGTGTGGAGGGGGAATAGGGGGGTAAGAGAGAACGAGAGAGAGAGACAGAGATGTAAATTGGGGTACAGATAAAGGCAACACAATAAGGAAAGAAAGAAAATAAAAAAGAAAAAACGAGAGAGTGTGAGATCGATGGAGTTTTTCGATGCTGTTCCTTGGAATGGGGTTAAGTGGTGTCATGAATTAGGGGGGAAAAAGGGGCGACGGGGGCAGATGTGAGGGGAAGAAAGGGACGAAGAGTCAGACATGTGTGGGTCAGCCATCTAACAGGTTAAAGTGAGCAGTAGGCCACACAGATGTGTGGGGTCAGCCATCTAACATGTTAAAGTGAGCAGTACACAGATGTGTGGGGTCAGTCATCTAAAAGATTAAAGTGAGCAGTACACAGATATGTGGGGTCAGCCATCTAACAGGTTAAAGTGAGCAGTACACAGATGTGTGGGGTCAGCCATCTAAAAGATTAAAGTGAGCAGTACACAGATATGTGGGGTCAGCCATCTAACAGGTTAAAGTGAGCAGTACACAGATGTGTGGGGTCAGCCATCTAACAGGTTAAAGTGAGCAGTACACAGATGTGTGGGGTCAGCCATCTAACAGGTTAAAGTGAGCAGTACACAGATGTGTGGGGTCAGCCATCTAACAGGTTAAAGTGAGCAGTACACAGATGTGTGGGGTCAGCCATCTAACAGGTTAAAGTGAGCAGTACACAGATGTGTGGGGTCAGTCATCTAACAGGTTAAAGTGAGCAGTACACAGATGTGTGGGGTCAGCCATCTAACAGGTTAAAGTGAGCAGTACACAGATGTGTGGGGTCAGTCATCTAACAGGTTAAAGTGAGCAGTACACAGATGTGTGGGGTCAGCCATCTAACAGGTTAAAGTGAGCAGTACACAGATGTGTGGGGTCAGCCATCTAACAGGTTAAAGTGAGCAGTACACAGATGTGTGGGGTCAGCCATCTAACAGGTTAAAGTGAGCAGTACACAGATGTGTGGGGTCAGCCATCTAACAGGTTAAAGTGAGCAGTAAAGGTCTGTGTCTATGTGTATCTGTCTACCTATTTGTCTATCCAACTATTTATCTCTCTATCTGTTTACTGATCTACATATCTACCTAGCTACTAACCTAGGCATATATTTATCCATCTGTCTACCCTACTACCTATCTATTCAAATATCTCTTTTTTCTTTCACACTTTTACTCTGTACATTTATGTGTGTCTCTGTGTCTTTCTACGTTGGCTGGTGTCTCAATGTGTCTTTACGGGGGTGTACGTATTTGTGTCTTTAAGTGCGAGTGTCGCCTAAAGGTAAAGACGTGCAGAATGCACGGAGAGAAAAGAAAGAGAGAAAAAAAACGAACAATTACACACACTGACATAAACGTTATTGACAGACAAAAAAGATTGAAGAGATCGAGTGAAAGAGATAGAGAGAGAGAGAGAGAGAGAGAGAGAGAGAGAGAAATAGAAAGAGTGATGCCCCCAAAAAGACGACATAAAATGAGCATTCAGGAATGTACACACACACACACACTCAAGTTTAAATCGTATTTCTTACAAGCACAATTTTATTGTCAAAAAAAAAAAAATGTGAAGAACGAGACCAAATAATTTGTTGACTCATCACGAGGCTGCCCTCGCTATACTGGCGCTGGAGATGAGGGTCTGTGTGTGTGTGATGAAGACAGAAAACTCGGATGGAAATTCATAAGCTTAATTGACGAAAGAAGAAAGAATGGAGGGGGGGGGGGGAGAGCAGGAGGATGGCTTGGAAAGAGGGGAGGGGGAGGCCACAAAACAAAGGGAAGAGCTACAGCCTCTCCATTTTTTTTATTCAAATCCTCCATTTATTTTAATTTGTTAAACGTTTTTCTGTTTATTTCTTTCTCCTTTTTCGTTTCTCTCTCTCTCTCTCCCTTTTCAATCCAGCAATTGCCCATTAACATGTGGGTCAAGGTTGGGGTCAAGGGGACAGAAATGTCACTGCTTGTTTAATAACATTGTTACCATATTTTTGTTGCAACGAAAAAAAAATTTTTTTTTAAAGTAAGGGCGTAGTTGTCTGTTGGAAGGGAGCTAGGTCTCTTCCTTGGAAGTCCTGGGTTCAAATCCTGAAGGAAAAGATCTGCACAGCTGTACCGGTACTCGATTTGCAAGGCGAGGATTGGTGGGATAGTACGTGGCTGTGTGCTGGCCACACTATCTATCTCTCTCTCCAATTATCTGGATGTGTGCTGGCCATACTATCCCCTAGTTGACAGTGTCTATTTTAGCTTCATTTATAGTAGAATACTAATGAATAGTTGTGTGTTTGCACTACGCTAGTTGTATCAATGAACTCTTCTCCACGTTTTATTCTTGTTACAAATATCAGCACCGTTTGACATCACGTACAACACAATGCCAATATTCGTCGTGACAGAAACATGTCTTTTTACATGGACACACTTAGATACACACACCCTCACACACACACACACACATACATACAGACACACAAACAGAGCGCAAAGTCAATCTCTATCTCTCTCTCTCTCTCTCTCTCTCTCTCTCTGGTGTAAAGCCATCGCTCGCCCATATCTCGCCCAAGAGATAATCATTATTACGGAAGTTTTCCTTGTTGGCTTTAAACTCTGATTAAGAAACGTTATAAGCCTGACCCCTAACACAAACCCCCACCCTCCACAACGGCTACCCTAACCCCCACCCCACCACAAACATTCCCTGGCCCTAGCCAATTTACCAGCCTTGCAAGCCCCTTCCTCTTATGTTTCCTCTCTCTCTCTCTCTCTCTCTCTCTCTCTCTCTCTCTCTCTCTCTCTCTGTCTGCCGTCCACCTGACATTGTCAATGATAGGGAGGATAATGAGACTGTTTTTAGTAATTAATAACAATGACCACGCGTAGCGTGAGGGACTGATGGGGTGTGTGCGAGAGTGATTGAGGCAGTGTGTGTTAGTGTGAGTATGAGTTGCGGCGTCCAGATAATCTTGCATACCCCCCCCCCCACTCCCTCCCTTCCACGCCACCCCCACAACAGAAGAAAGACTTAGTAAATGAGTGACTCACACTCTGACAGAATCAAAATGACCTCAAATCACTTTTACACTATTGCATCTTTGTATTGTTATGATTGATATAGACAATTATTATAGTCTGTTTGTCCATCTATTTCTTTCTCTCACTCTCTTTCAGAATTGTAATGTTTGCATGCGTGCGTATAACAACATATTAGTATAGATCTATATATATTTAAACAGGTTTATTCCACTTTCGTTTTCTTTATACATTTCTTACATTTTCTCACTATTCATTTATCGATCTATAAACCCATATATGATTATCTATTTACCTATCTATCTATCTATCCATCCATCAATATATCTATCTGCCTGTTATCTATCTAAATATCTATCTATCAACCCACATAATATGTCTATCTATCTATTTACCTATCGATCTATTTATCCTTCCATCCATATATCTATCTGCCTGTCTATCTATCTAAATATCTATCTATCCATAAATCCATCTATCCATCTCTCAATCTAACTATCTATCTGTCTGTCTATTTACCCATCTCGCTGTCTGCCTCTCTCTTTCGTTAAATGTGTAGCTATACTCTATTAGTTTTTTTTTTTTTCTCTAATCTTTTTCAAACTAAGCAAAGTCTGAAAAGTTAATTTGAAATATTAGTCAATTAGGTTAATGAAGAATTACTATTTGTTCGGTTATAATGGTGAGATATGAGGGGGAGAGAAAGAGGGAGATAGGGAGGGGGCGTAGAGGAGATAGCTAGAGACAGGTGTGATATTGTGGAATAGAACAATGTTAGAAACGAGTTCTGGCATATGTGTCTGTATGTATTAGTGTGTGTCTGTCTCTGTGTTTGCCTTAGTGAATGTGTTGGTGGGTGGCTGGATAGAAGGAGTGATGGATGGATGGATATATAGATATAGAGGATAGATAGATGGATGGATGGATGGATATATAGATATAAAGGATAGATAGATGGATGGATGGATATATAGATATAAAGGATAGATAGATGGATGGATGGATATATAGATATAAAGGATAGATAGATGGATGGATGGATATATAGATATAAAGGATAGATAGATGGATGGATAGAAGGTGGTTGATGGTGATAATGATAACGTGGGAGATAATGAGAGAGAGAAAGAGGGAGAGTGAGTGAGAAGGAGAGAGAATATCTAGAGAGAAAGATGAAAGATATTTAAAAATTGCAACACTAAATGACAATGGTGGAAGCTTCAATGCAAGACTATGTGAATGATTACTTTTCCTGAGGATAGAGCAGGCCATTGTGGTGGTTTGTGGGGGGGGGGGGGAGACAACAAAGCCATCACTCACCACCATTCATACTTACACTATACACGAGGCCAGTTGGAGGGACAGTTACCTAAATCCCTGACACCATTTTGCTCATCCAGCCACAAAAAAAAAAACAACTGACCAGCTGACCAAGTCTGCACGGACTGTGACAATTGTGTCTGCTCCTGGACCTATTTCTCCCCCCTCCCCCCATCCCCCCAGCCTACTCTTTCTACAAGTCTCGCTCGATGGTCAATGTCCATAAATGTGTTGGAGTGGCGGGAAAACAAAGGAGGGATAACAAGGGAAGGAGATAGAGACGGTTTAGGTCTTACCTCTGCTAGACTAATACTAGGTGATGGGGACTGGGAAGTGGAGGGATGCAGATTTTCAGCACGTCGGGATACGGTCGTAACAAGCTAGAAGGGTCAGAGGTCACCAGCTTCTGTATTTCATTATTTTTTTTTTTTTTTTTAAGCGTGCTAATAATGTAGAAGGTGGGTGGGGTGGTATAGATAATTGTGCAGACGAATAATTAGGAGGATGGTATGATAGATAATAATTATTTCAGAAGGGAGAGGGGAGGCGGGCGGAATGGGCATGTGACATGAGATATGTTAATTGTAAGCGGCCATTGAGAGTAATTGGGATAATTAGATAAAGTAGTAGTAAGAATGGAAGCCATTGCGAGAAGCACAACGCCAACATTCTGGTGTAGAAATTATAAATTTTTTTTTAGCATGGCATTTGACGTCATGGTTGTGTGTCGTCTAGATTTTAAATTATGCACGGAACAAACGATACACTTGCAGTTTCAGTGACATTCAATTATTTATTTTAATGGCAGGTTTAATGTTCCATAGAGTCGTGGTTTCGGGTAGCGGTGCTTGGCATATTTCCTTGGTCGTGTGCTTATTTCAAAGATTCATTGGAATTATTTAACTTTAACAAAACCAATGTCGGGTTTATATAACCGAAATTTAACCATCTCAGTCCCGAAAACAAATATTAGCCTTCACCAGGATTCGAACCCAGAACCTTCGGAGCGCCAGTCGAATGCTCGGCCGCCGTGCCCCATTCTACAAAATAGCTTTCACAAGTTTCCGTGGCCACGGTATGGCCGGCAAACCGCCCAGCTATCTTTTACTTTCTACCAACTCATGTCCATTTAATCACATTTAGAATGTCTCGCGTGCAAAATTCCTATATTATTTATCATCAAATGGTTCTGGTGGGACTTAGATCCATAATAGCGAGGACGTTAAAAGGGTTAATGAAATTTATTTAAACTGATTTCATTTTGGAGGTCATATAAACATTTGATATTTTGAAAGGCGGTATAAGCCACACACAAAAAAAAAAAAAAAAAAAAAAAAAAAAAGAAGAAAATTATAACGTGAAATGCAGAATAACAAAATATCTTATAATCTTGGAGTGATTTCCTCTTGTTCAGAGAGTATTTGCAGCGTACCATCGAGAAAAACGCTTCTGAATAAAAAGAAAGATTCCTTACCGACCCCTCCTTCTTGTATCGTTCTGCAATTTTTATACATTTTGAGTTACTCTCTCGTAAATTTAATAAAAAGGTTGGAAACTCGGTACATGCTAAAAAAAACCAAGGGCGCCCAATCATAAACCTTTCCCCAAATCATCCAAATGAAACAAAACAACAGCGTTATAGTTTTCAGAACCTGATTTTGATTTAGAAAAAAAAACAACAACGGTAAAACAAATAAAAACTGGCAAGATTTATAATAAAAACCCATTTTCAAAAAATCAGCATCCTTTTAAAAAGAATGCAGGTGCATTATGGGTCATCCATGTTCGTCACGAGGGTGCCCAGGGTGCGGGGCTTTGGGAGAAGAAAAAAAAGCAAAAGGGCTCTCTGGCAAAAAAATAATCAAAACGAAACAAATATAATATGAAAAACAATGTAAAGAAATGATTTGAGGTGTAGGAAATGGGAAAGGGGTGCAGGACGGTTTGGGTGGAGGCGGACATGAAGGCTTAGGTGATTGGAGAGGCGGGGGGGGGGCGGGGGGTTAGGCGATTGGAGGGGCGCAGGGGGCGGTGTCGGTCGATACGTTCACAAAATCGTTTTTCTCACACCAGTGTCACAATCTCAGAAATTGGCTGCCAAGCTCGGTGCAAGTCTTGTCACATTGCCGCGAGTAGTGTCTGGGTTCAACTCCGTGAGGTTGATTTAATTTGGTGACATTCTTAACAAACAAACACACACACGCACTCACATATACACACAAGCACACACACACGCATTTTAAAACAATAACACAAAACAAAAACAAGGAATGGACAAAGTTGAGGAAGGACAAGTCCATAATATTGTCAACGTCAAATCTCCAGCTATCTTTAAATCCATTTGCTTAATGTGGTGTATTGTCGCTCTTCTTTGTCTTTCTCTATAGGCTATATCTTTTTTTTTTGTTCTGCCTATTCATCTATTTATCGGTATTGTCATTTAGGCTAAATGTATTCTTATACATTAATGTATAGTTAGACTTTTTTTTTCTAAATAGATCTTACTGGCACTTCCAGACGTTTCAGGAATTTTCAATATAACATAACTAAAGTTAAATTGTTAATTGATTGTAGATTGTGTGATAAATTGGCTTGCAATGTAGCTTTTTTTAAATAGTCTAGCTTTAAAAAAAATATAGATTAACGTTAAAAAATATATATAACGAAATTGTTATAAAAAAAACACTTACACGAGAAATGTATCCGAAACAAACTCCAAAACGCCAAAAATGTATCCGAGTTTGAATGAATCTTGCAAGCACTAACCTATTTTAAATGAACATGTGTAAATCTATCGCCTTTCATAGTTAGGCCTACACGTTAACGTAGGCTCTATATCCAAAAGAGAAATAAATGAACATGTGTTGGAGCGTTCGTGGCTAACGAGGGCAGAAACTATGGCCAATTTTTGTTGTTGTTAAAGAGTGAAAATGAAATTTCACGTGCATGGGGTTTAGAACCACAACTTGTAATCACGTGACATAGAAATGAAATCGAGTCGTTATCAAAAAGATTCAAAGAACGTAATCAAGTATTTTCCCATTACGTTGACCACTTGACAGTAAACCTCGTCAGAATGAAATATCAGCGTTAAAATGACCATGGGACGATGTCCGAAGTAGAAAGTTCACAATAAAGAAGTCTGAATGTACTGGACAGTTATGGAGTTTTGAAACTTGCTTGTGAAGGGGAGACAAGGGTGGTGGGGAGAAATGGACAACTAATAACCAGCGGGGGGAAATAGGGGGTGGGGGCGGGGGGGAAATAGGGGGTGGGGGCGGGGGGGAAATAGGGGGTGGGGGCGGGGTAAGCACCTTGTCCGTAGAGGGTCCGGGAGAAATAAAATGGACACGCTGAAGCTTTGATCTTGTCAACACCGCGACAGTTGGGGGGTGGTAGGGGGGGGGGGATACACAGTGCCTCCCCCCACCTCCCACTAATGGAAAGCCACAATGCCGGCCCTGTTCACGCCACGCAATATTCTTTGATAAACTGTTTCCCCCCCCCTATTTCCTCCCGAGTCTTCCTTTAACATCCCTTATCCCCCCCCTTTACCGCACACCTGAGACAGGTGACCAGAGAGGAGGGTGCACATTATCACTGACCACACAAAGTGGACAACGCCCAATTGTGTAGTCGACGCCCCACCTCAGGGTGCGTAAGGGGGGGGGAAGGCTTTATCTTTTCTTTCCTTCCATTTCCTCTATTTAGTTTTTTTAGTTACGGTTAGAGTATATACGTCGCGTACCGGTCAGCGTTAAAGTCCTTAGCTACGAAATAGAAACAAAGATAATAAACAAGAAAAGCTTCCCTATATGTACACTATTGAATCTATGAGTCAATTTTTTTTTGCTCAAAGTTTACCTTCTTATATGGAAAACAATGTAAAGAATGAAGAAATGAATATGAATACATATTTGAATTTTAAAAATATATATATATCTAAATGATTCAAGTGACTTTCTTTGAAACATAAAACTAGAAGTAATATATTTTATGAAAATTATCAAAGTAATTGAGAAATTTTTATAACCATTAGTCTAATATCTATGAGAATTTTGGTTTTGATCAAATAAATGTATTTTTGATTTCCTTATATTGATTCTATATTAAAAAAATTATTTACATAAGCTTTCAAAATAAATAAAAAAACGGGGAAAATCCTGTAGGTATTATAGAGTGTTATAACAGTTTTACGTTGGATGCCCGCCACCCACACCCATCCCCGGGGGCCATACAAGCTTGTAAGGTCAGCAGCTTTACGCTGAGTGTATAGAAACAAAAGTCCTCCAACTCCCCCCAAACTAAGGCCCCCATTTACTGGAAATGCCAGACAGTTGCAGACATTTGTACTTCTCTCTCTCTCTCTCTCTTTGTGCTGTCTCACAGTTAAATTAACTTTTTTTTTGCAAGTTGCATTTCGCTCACGTAATGTATGCACGTCTGTTAAACCAGAAGTCATCAAACCTTTTTTTCTTCAAACAGTGGGGGACAATCGTTGTTCATCAAGCGCCGTTGGATACCGTACGTTGTTGTTTTTAAATAGTCTAGAAAAACAAACAAAAGTGACGTTTCCCGAATTCCACGAACGAAAAAAAAATAGTGTCGAAAAATGAAGACGATTTTTCGAAAATCGTGTGCAAACTCATATCTTTAATAAGTTTCTTATATGCTTTTAGGCTCTTATATACGATATAAATGTTAATGGGTCAGGAAAAAAAGTATTAAAAAATAACTAGGTCACACACAAACACACAAGTTAGAGAAATGCTCTTATATTGCATATTAGATGTTAAGGGATCTGATGGGCCGAATTCGGTCCGCTGGTCGTAGTTTGGGAACCTTTTGTTCCAAGAAATCTCATTAGCTCATCTGAAATGCACAGTCAGCCACACACATAGAATCATGTATAACACACACGTAAACACTCGAAGACACACTCTTTTATCATCGTAGAGTCAAATGCTTTACCGCCTTTTCCACTCGTATGCGCGCACGTTGTATTGTGGGTAAAAAGACTTTTTAAAGGCTGACATTAAACAAATGAACGGCGGAACATTCCTCCTGGAATCCATTCTGACATCGTCACCTTCACCCAATTCCCCAGCACCCCCCTCACCCCCCTCCCATACGCACCCCAAACACACGATCCACTGATCTGATGTGTTCGCCCTAACAAATCTTGAAAATTTCCAGATCACACAAATATATATATATAAATGCTTATAGAATTAGAGAGAGAGGTGTGTGGGGGGGGGGGGGGGGGGAGAGAGATAGCGCAATCTCTGCATGAAACGGTTCCCTAAGCATCCCAGCATACATATAATTCAACAAATCTCTGAAAAGGGCGCAAATGCGTTTATAAAACTCTATTTTACATGTAAAGACTTACTTTATTAATTTAAATCAAGCATGTAAATTTATAATTGAGCGCACTACAGGATAGACACACTGGGTATAATATATGCTTTGTGTATATTCAAAGATAGCCACGACGAAACCTTTTGAAATACATGCGAGTTGGGAGCAAATTCAGCGATATTTTCATGGCTTTTGTGGCATCATGGGAAAATTTAAAGACTTACCCCGTGTCACGTATTTAAATGATGATGGCTTATAGAAGTATTAGAAACTGGTGACCATAGTTCGTTTTCTTGACGATCGTATTGTCGTATTGAGAGAGAGAGAGAGAGAGAGAGAGAGAGAGAGAGAGAGAGAGAGAGAGAGAGAGAGGAAGAGACAAACAGACCGACCGACATACATATATACATACATACATACAGAAAGGCACATTGATAAATAGACAATAATAAAAACAAGATAAAAAGATTGTTAGATAGAAATATAATGTAGAGCATGGTACACATTTACACTAGAAATAAAGAGCTAGCAGCTACAGACACAAGTTAACCCCAACAGCTCCAGATAGAGCCCCGCTGATTTGTCCGTGTTTGGGTTAATCTAGTGAAAACAGTGTCCCATTATGTCCCCGATCAGAGAACGGAATGACGTCATCAAAAAATGTGTTGATTTCTGCGAAGATACCTTTTGTGTCGTGGTCAGAGAAAATCTTTTCAAATCTCCAAGCGGAGTACACAAGGTGACAAGATCCGGTGGGTGCCCTCCAGGGTTTTGTGGGGAAGGGGAGGGGTTTAAAACATTGGGGGTGGGGGGGGGGGAATTAAGTACATGGATGGACCATTGAAGTGGGAATTGGAAGTCCGAAAGCGGCACCATTGACCACAGGGAGTCTATAGTTAATGTATTACGGTCGGTCAGCGGCGGTCACTTCAGAGAAAAATAGCAGAATTGGCCTTTTTTTTTAATCACTGTACTTTTAACTGCCATTCAAGACAGTGGGATGACCATAATGTGGTGTCTTTGTGGTATGGGTGTCGAGTTGAGTGGGGGGGGGGGGATGCTAAGGGTGTGAAAGATGCTGCGTGGTTATATCTGTTAGTGAAATTGGACGCCAGTAAATTTCTATCAGAAATTATTCAGTATAGTATGACAAGAGTTGTGACTTAAGACAAGAACAGAACGATTTAAAACTTAATAATTATAAGGTCCTTTGTATAGCGCCTCACTCCATGCCAATGCTCAGCGCGTTCATAAAAGCGAAACGACAATAACAATGGCATTCTAAAATTAAATGGTCAGAAGTTAAGAATTCACAATCATGTAAACTAGAAATACAAAGTATTTGAACCCACAGGCCACAGAAACCAATATTTTAGATAGTCTTGTCCAGGGATCCGCAACCTAAGGCAGGCGTGCCAATCTTGGCTATGTGAACATTATTTATTGCACATGAAAGCTGTGTTAAGCATTCAAAGAAGTCACTTATACTTCACTACATTAGACTTAGAAATGACTAAATATGTAGACATATCTGCCATTATAAATTAGCGAAGAGAATTCAAGATACGGCGCTCAGTAATTGGTACAGACTAATTTAGCTTATATTTAAATTAGTTTTATGCTCATCTTCTATAATTAGCCGAAACATAAATATAGCCTAAGTAATTCTAAAAAAAAATTGTTTTAATTATTAAGAGACTTTTTAATAGCATTTTATTATGCAATTGTTTTAATTAATAAAGTTTAAAAGATAAACTTTTAAAGGTTAAATGGACAAACAATTAATGCAAGAAAGGTTTATTTACAACTGTTTAACGTAAATTAATTTTATACCTCTAATAATTAAATATTGTAATGAATACTATAATTTATACTGGATTTATATAAATAAATAATAATTAGTCATTAATATTTGATATATTATAAAACATAACTTTTTTGGCATCACTATTGAATCAATTTTAGACACTTTATTTTAATTAAAGGGAGATAATTGGCCCGTTTTATTTGTGGTAATACTTATAATATTAAATATTATGTTTCTTATTTTTCTTTTTTTTTAAAGAATAAACGGTCTAAACTTATAACTTTATAATGATCAAACTGTAAAAAGTAATTGAAAATTATATAAATATTATATGACTTAAAAATTATATGCACATTTTTCAAACATTACATTAGCTACCCAGTTTGTATGATTACTACGTATCTATTCCGCTTAATGATAATAATGTTATGATCCGATCGAAACAAATTAAAGAAAATCTCAGTTAAACTGAGAACAAAATACAATCAATATTATCAGTTGCTAGATCCTTATATTGACAATCGAATGATAATAATTACAAAATAGTTACCAGTTACCATAAATGTGAAAGCTTGGTAATAAATTTTTTTATTTGGTATAAATGCAAATAAAAAGGATGATAATCACAAACACGTTAATATATTTAATATAAAACGCTTTAACGATTTTCTCTATAATCTAAATTTCATTTGCTATTAGCCTTGGTCTTGCTACGGAGTTAAATTAATTGTCTTTAAAAAAAATAATAAAACAAGTATAATAGAGCAGGTTGACTTTTAGGCTGTTGGCACGCTGGATGCTTTAGAATCTCTAGTTTGGCACACTATCAGCAAAAGGTTGCCGACTTCTTGTCTATTCTATATTTTATATAATCTTCATAGCATCCATATTAACGTAGTTCATGGACATTAAAATTGAAGGCCTTGGCGTGGGGATGGTTAATTGTCCACTATTCCTTAGATAAAGAAATTTATTTACTCTCCTGGCGTATTCCATTGGTCAAGGAGGGGTTACTAACTAGCGCAACAAGGGCGTTTTTTGACGAGATAACTGGGGCAGCTCATTAGCCTGGAGGGATCAGCGAGCCTGTACGGGGTCGCTCAAGCGCATCCAGACGTCACATCCACCCGCCCGCACGCTCAAATGATCAACGGCGCCGCCCCTGTTTGGTCGTAAGCAAAAAATTACACGGTGTGTCGAAATGACACTCCGGGCGCTCTCTCCTGGGGATGGTTTTGTCCAAGAACCGGAAATGACGTCGCTTCACGGTATCATGGTCGCCTTATTATTACCGGCTTTTAACATAGTACATAGTGTTACGAAACAGAGTTTCCAATAATTATAATTCACGTAGATTTCTTATTAATAAATAAAATCGAAACGCGAATCAACTGAGGGAAGATAATAATTATTAATAATTAGAACGAGGCTTGACAAATAGCTTAGCATAGCGTTGGGGACAATTTTGATACCGTTGTCTGATGTATTCGATTACTATAGGAGGTTAGAATATTTCTTCATTGAACCTTAGTGACGTAAGCAGTCCTAGTGACTTCTAAAGTAATTCCGATTATAAGGCATAGTTAGCCCACATTGTTGACATGAAAGTCTATAAAAGATCGCGCACTTGTTTGAGGCGTTCTCTCCTAATTTCGCTTGCTTAATGAAAGCATGTCTCTCCGAACTTAACTTGCTTAGTGAGAGCATGTTGCTTCAATTCAGCCTTGCCCGATAGATATCGTTCCTTCTTTGTTCTGAGTTAGCCTGGATAACAAGGATAATGTTTGTTAGCCTGGATACCAATGATAATGTGAGTTGGCTTGGATAACAATGATTATGTTAATGCTGTGTAATTGTTTATTCCTCATTTCGGATGTAAAATACTGTGTAGGACTGCCACGCTTAACTATTGTGTTATTGGCATAGTCTAACAGTCTAACAGGAAAGTATTCTTTTTAACTACACACTTGATGACCCACCAATATTATGCCTTTTATTGAAACTCCCCTTGTAAATCACCCAATAAATTATTATTAATGTTAATAGACTTATTCTCTTATTCACGTTGGAGTTTTTGTGTTGTGATAACCTTACATGGAGGATTTACTTCAGTGGTGGATGGTCTGATATTTTCAAGATAAATATACAACCAACTTGAGCTGATATATATATATTTACACATGAAACAAAGGTGAATTACACTTATACACTATTGCTGCATAACAGATTTCAAAAGGATCTACAACCCAGGGCATACTCTAGACTATAACAACAATAATAACAACAACAACAGTAACTCAACTCATACTAATTAATGAGATAAACATCAACTAATTACTAATTCTGTCATAAGATGAACTGTTAATAATATATATTTGAATATTGAAACAACAGCACAATTGAGCTGGAATTCATTTTTATTAAGAGGGGCTCGGAGTCAAAAAACAAGAATAACATTCTTAATACAGATTAGTAACTAAGTATGTCATCTAAAATAAACATAATGGACAATATAATAAACTGACTTGATCAGGTATAAATAAATAAATTATAACTCGGCGGACATGAAAGTGTTGGATGACCACTAGTGCTTGCTGAAACAACACCTCATAGCTGATTAGGTAAGCCCATTACTTACTTCGTTGATGGTCAGTGATGTTGAATACACGGACAGTAATTACGAGAACGAAATGACTGTTGGTTTCTGTTCGAAGGAATTGTGTCACGTAATAATAGTATACAGTAAGCCTGCTAAAATTTGGTGGTTAATTATTATTTTTTCTTTGAGTTAAAGGTTGAAAAATGAATCCGCGTAGAATTATTACTTATTGAATGCTGGTGATACATTTCAAAACGTATAAATTACATATGCTTCGTCTTATTATAGGTAAATGTTTTTTTCAACGATTATTCGTGGTTCGAATAATGGTTGTTATTATTATTTACGTGTTGGTTTTACAATTAGTCCAGGCTGACCATTACATGCCAGAATGCCACTAGAAAAGAGCGGTCTAGGATATATATCATTACTTCTATGCGAATGTTTCCCTGGTATGCCTATATATTAGTCAGTTCTAGTTTTATCTTGTATAGACTCGTTCAAAATTATAAAATAATTCTACTGAAATAGAAAAGAGACAACTTTTAAAATATTGTCTGTAATCCAAATTATTTGATTGGTATGTTTAATGCTTAATTTGGCACCATTTCCTCTTTTTCAGATAGTTTCCAGCTCCATTTATTTTGTTTTTCTAACAATGTTTCACCATAAATGCATGAGTACTTGGAGTACTAATGCATTGTGTAAAAAGAGTGAGTCAAAGCCAGCTATGTAACGTTTTTTTTTTCATTTTTCATTCAATCAATGATTCAATACTTTTTTCTTAAAAAAAAATGACTAAGCAATAATATTTTTTGAAAAAAAAAAAAAAAGCATTTTAATGAATAAAAAAAGGTAACCACATAGAGACAGTAGAAATTGGATTCATGACATTTTTGTTGTGACTAAATGTGACTCATCCTATGCTAAACGGGTATTGAGCCTAGTGATGCCACCCTCTCTACCCTCATACACCATCACATTATAATACTTTTATCACGTGGGACGAAGCGACATCCAAGACTGAGGAAAGGGGTGGGGAGGGGAAACCATCCCGGTGTAATTTTAATCACGGTAATTACCTCCCATGTTAATCACCAGGGCAGATAACTTAATTAATGCGCAAAGCTAATTCTCTCCCTTGAATTAAAAAAAAAATCAAATTAAAAAATGTAAACAAAAAATAATATGAAAAAAAGAAATATTTAAAAAAAATGCGAAAAAATCAGGTCTATTGCCAGTACAATGGCCCCCTCCTACTCTCTCCTTTTTTAAAGACCATTATTTCAAAACATAATATTGTCCCATATTTGTCAAATTTCTTTTTATTATACATTTTTTATCCTTTGAACTTACAGTTAAAGTGGTGACATGTATGATTCAGGACAGACACTTACACTGACGTTTGTTGGCACTTCGCCATTATAAGTGGAGTCATTTTCACTCCCGCGACAAATGCAGCAATTAGTTTCCCGAAGTGCATAAGCCAATGTTTGGATATAGTTAAGACACCTATTTCCCAACTGCATTTATTGTTTGTTTCAATCCAAGACACAATGATATAGAACAAGGGTCGTCAACCTTTTCATAATCGGGTGACAAAGTAGGATTTCTAATTTATTCAGAGCGCCAACAGCCTAAAAGAAGAAGAGACTCCAATTGTCTTTTTCGAAGACTAAATAAACATGTAAAATTATATTTAAATATCTAAAAACATTTTTTGTACGCATAAGGATCTTTGTTATCCAACGACTGTCTGACTTCACTGCATTTCTTGGACTTTTGTTACTAGCATCAGCCACATAGTCGTTGAAAACCGAGGCAATCGACGATAACCGAAACACATTTTGTGCGGGGAAAATTCGACGAAAACCGAAGCTAACGAAAACCTAGATTTGACTTGTGCTTACTTTTTGTTTAACGCTTTTCTCCTAAAGTGTTTCTAAATATAGTGATTGTACTAATGGTGTTAACTATTGTATTATTCTGTAACGGGTCTGGCATCGTCTGGTGATAGTCAGGTATCGCGAGCCACTAAGTGATGCTACGTGAGGGGGCCAGTGAATGCAACGATTAGCGATGGGGCTATTTTTGGAACATGTCGTCTGCAGCCTACTTTCCGCTCCCCCCCCCTTTTTATTTGTTTGGGGTGGGGGAGGTCTGTTTAAAGCGGGGTTTTCAGTCTTGTTTATTTCAAAGGAAATTGTGCGGGAGAGTTAACAGTAGGCCTGACTCATGTCAATGGTCAACTCAGTTTTCTTTTGATTGGTTGGCTTGTTTGAGCCTTTAAAAAAAACTGTTTAGTTACCAAAAGTTTTATGTTGCAGGTTTTATTTTAATGGACGGACATTATGCCAACGGACATTTGACACTGTAGATCTGGGGTGTGCAACAGGCCACTATACCGCCCGCCTTGTCTTTTACCTTCTAGCGGGGGATTTCCCTTTTTCTTTTCTTTTTAACTCAACTTATAATGTTAATACATTCCCAGAATATGTTGCCCCTCGTGTTGTATCTAATTCTTTATGTCGAAAAGTGTTGGTGTAGATCAGGAGTCGGCAATATATTGATAATAGTGTTCCAAAGTAAGATTTCTAATTCATTGAGCGAGCCAACGGCCATAAGTCATCCCGCTTCTGAACTCTATTTCTTTTGCAAGACGCTTGATTTGCCTATTTTGGTAGTCTGCCGCGTGCCATTGAAAAGGGCTTTGCGTGCCATGTCTGGCAAGTGTACCGTATGTTGCCGACCCCTGCTGTAGAGGATCTAAAATTGTTAGTCCATCAAGATTTAAAACTGGCGAACACAAAAAAAAAAAAAAGACAGCACGTAAACAATTGAAGATAATGTAATCAGGGCCGTGTTCACCTACCCCTCGACCATCCAATAACTACCATGGGATTTGGTGTAGGCCTATATGTACAGTAGAACCTATGTTTAACCCTTCCCGTACCGACCTACTTCTATCTATGCTGCCTTCAGTTCCGCTATATACGCGCCCGGGACTGTAAGGGTTAATACCAATTAAATACCGTGGACGTCACTTCGGCGTCATAAATGAATAAAGAAATGATTTAAAAAAATATGCAAAGTCAGCTAATACAAATATATTAAAAACATGCGGTAGTTAAAGAGTTAATATTCATTTATTGTAGATTTCCAAAACAAAACAAAGACACATGCAGTGAAGTGTTGGACGGGCGTGGGGCTGCTGTGGCCAGGACGCCTCCAATAACCTAGAAGTAGTTGCCACTACCCGCTACTGTTTTTGAATATTAATAAACTTATTATGAAAACAAAATGAACACATAGTTATATTCTATATCTCCCCCCACCCCCCACTACCCTTCACCATGTTGTAATTCGAGGAGAACCCTACGCACCTGAAGACATCGAGCGTGTAGGCGAGGGCTTTTTTTTTATTTCAAAAAGAAGGTTATCTGTGTTGTTCAGTCTGGCGTATATTAATCCCTGTTACCCCTATAGATTAGGAGGGAGGCGCGAGGGTTGGGTTACTAAGTGCACACACAAACACACACACACATACAAACCTACGATTAAAAAAACACAATTATATTTATTACACTAGCCTTACATTGTCGAGTTCAAATGTTAAAAAAAGGTCGTAAAAAGCGTAGGTGGGAAATGGGCCACAAAGAATTATATTCTACTGTTAGAATTGTTGGTAGTGTCGAATTCGCGTCGCCATTATTGGAATTTTTGCTTTGTCTTGGAGGACTTCCATTGGATCTTGTCACCTGTATACTCCGTTTGGAACAAAACCGATTATGATGGTCATTTGTATAGTGTGTCTCTATCGCTATCATATTATTTAGCTGTCTCAGTGTGCTCTTGTGCACAATTGTGTGTTTTGATCCGAATGTTAAATGAAATTCATGCGCCATCTTGCTTCCGGAAGTTATGAAAAGATATGAAATGTATTTTCGCATAAATCGACACATTCAATGATGCCGTCAGTCCGTACGCATTAGGCCTACCTAACAAACGTAATTGGTGCAGGTCTAAATGTCTATCTTTCTGTTTGACTGTTGCTTGTCTGTCTGACTCTATTATGGTTGCAATCTATTTCAATTTCGATTACTAGAACATATTTAAAAAAATAAACTCAGCGGTTTTCTGTATCCAATCAATGTTTTTATACTCACATTAATATTCAAATATTTAATTGTGTATATCAAGGACACTGACGGTGAATATTAAACAACATTTCTGGAATTATGTCTAGTCTTTATATTTTTATAGATCTGGGAAAACAACAGCAGAATATCATGCAGCACACGTTGGTATAAACAGTGGAGCAAAGAAGAAAAAGAGATAAAGATTATTGAAACAATTTCCAAACCAGAGCCAGAGCCATATTCTTTGTAGGAAACAATTAGCTAAAATTTAATTCTAAAAATAAAACATTGTAATACTCAAAGAAAATAGGCGCAGAGTGTTTCTGTTCGCAAAATTATTTGTATCTAGACGCATTCCTAATACACCTCCAAGAACAACCAATGTTCCGCCCACGTAACCAGGTCCATTAAGACATGGCCGGTGTCAGGAATTCCGTGAATATATTCCACACCGTCCTGATTCTTCAGAATTCGGCTTTTTTTCTATTTTGTTTTCTTCCCCCCCCCCCCCCCCCCCCCCACGGGGGGCTATATCTGCTTTATCAAACTGAGCTCACTGAGAATATTCTCGTAGACCATGATTTTAAACAAACCCTACTAAACTTACAGACTTCACCCCCCCCTCCGCCCCCCCCCCCCCCCCCACCAATCTGACCTAAGAAACCAAGATGATAAAATATAAAAAAAATATAAAAACGCTTTAAAAAAAAACGTACAAAAAAAAAAACGATTAAATGCAGGCTTCCAATTTAAACTCGTTAATCTCCTCCTCTACCCTCGTTCCCCCCCCCTCGGCCAACTCACTCTTCTGTTCGCCACCATATACATAATACATCTACCAAGCGGGGGTAACTCCGGGCCAAGCACTTAGCGCTTATCTCACCCGCCTTATCTAACCACCCACCATTTTGGGTTCTTGGTTGACGCTTCACGAGAAGATCCCGGAGAAACTTGCAGGAGGCGGGAAATTATCCGTTTTTTTGTTTGTTTGTTTGTTTTGGTTTACGCTTATTTTTCTCTATTTAATTTCTTTTTGCCCTCAAAACAACATGACTTCGCGATAGGGTTTTCCGTATGCCCTATCGAATTTCTGTTTTTTTTTTCTCCTTGTAACTACCCGGTACTAGATAAAATTTAAAGAACTGGGGACTAGAGAGCTTTCAGATGTAACTAAAAAAAACACTTAATAACTTATTATCTCTTTTATAATATATATATATATTTAAAGTTTGAAGAAAAAAAAGTTGTATATAACTGTTGGTAGATAAATGTTGGCATTTCATTAACTCTTTCCAAACGTTTTGCCATACAGTGTGCCTGAACAGTATGACTCGGCTTGATTTTACGTATGGAAAGGGTTAAGATGATCTTTGGTAAAAAGTAGAAGTCAGGAATTTATGGACGCAGTAAGTTGCTTCTGCTAGAACTTTAAAACTCACGTGAGGCGGAAGAGAAAAGTTGAGCTTTAGATTGAGGGGTCTTGCATCTATTTCTTCGTTGTCCATGTTCTGACTGGTCGGCTGGAGGAATAAATCAATGGGTCCAGTGTTGGTAGTCTGCTCAGCGGGGTTGAGCTCTAATGCGACTAATTATAAATAGTGTTTTATTTTAAGGATTTAAATTGGGAACAAACGGCGCATGGATACTTCAATTGGGAAAAAAAAAATGGCAAGAGGAAATTTAGTTTAAAAAAAACATAAGAAACTGAAAAAGAAAACGTGTAGGTCTAGGCATTAGTTGTTTTTTTTCAGTGATGCATAACTGGATAGATGGATGGGTGAATGGATGGGTGGATGGCTGGGTAGATGGGTGAAAATATGGATGGATGGAAGAGTAAATATAAATGGGTTTATGCATTGGTGGATTCATATATGCGTGGATGAATGGATACATTTATATATTTATATGTATATATATAGAGAGAGAAAGAGATAAATAGATTTTAAAAAAATGTAGTTAGATAGAGAAATGTTTGAATTTGTGATTGCATATATTGAAGTGTACGGTTAGAATTTAGAAGAAAGGAGAAAAACACGGAGAACATAGGCCTAGTTAGAGGGAAAAATATTGCAGATAGAAAAAGAGAGAGAAAGAAAGAGAGAAAGAGAGAAAAAGAGTGGAAAAGAAAGAATACAAATTAAGTGAACAAACAATGATCAAGACTAAATATGATTAAGTTAAACCTCTAATTAATATATAAATATATATATAAAGAAAGATGAGTGTCAAATTTTAATAATTAAAAAAAACGATAGACCTAAAACTGTAGAACATTTTGTTTAATATTAAATTGTTGAACGTAAAGAAAATCCGTAGTATGAAATTAAAGTCACTAATCTCTGACGCATAAAGTAATGGAATAAAGTTACCGAGTCTTCTATTATTTCAATCATTACTTCAGTACTAATTTGATTAGGCTACTCTATAGGATCGAAATGGCAGGAATCTGTGCCAGAGTTAATTAAAAGACTGGATTTTTTTTTTTTACAAGGGACACTACTTCCTCATACTAATTTGATCGCCCTTGTTATAGACCAGTGGTTCCCAGATCTGTGCGCCTCGGCGCCCTAGTAAGGTGCGGCGCATTTTTACACAGGGAGATGGGACGAGTATAAGTGCAGCGGAAAGTTTGAATTATTATTTCTTGATTTTGGTTTCTGGTGTGTTGTGGTAGAATGCGAATTCTAGGGTGCCGCGAGTAGGTAAATAGTGTGGGAACCACTCCGGTGGTTAAAGGGAGACCACTGGAGTAGATAAAGGGAGACCACTGGAGTAGATAAAGGGAGACCACTGGAGTAGATAAAGGGAGTCCACTGGAGTAGATAAAGGGAGACCACTGGAGTAGATAAAGGGAGATCACTGGAGTAGATAAAGGGAGACCACTGGAGTAGATAAAGGGGGACCACTGGAGTAGATAAATGGAGATCACTGGAGTAAAACATGTGTTTAATTTATTTTTGTTTTCTCAATGTTTAATATTTTAAGGTAATTTTAGAAGAAAAAGAAGCCACAGACAGTTAAATATTTTTTTACGTATATTTATTGACTTGACTAGACTTGACTTATTTCAATGTATACTTTGCAGCAGTACATCAATATAATATTTTAACTTTCGAGCCGAAAAGCAAGCAAAAAAAATAAATTTATAAAGAACACAAATAACCCCAAAGAGAAAAATACAGCAAACAAACTCAAAACAGCAACAAAAAAAAACGCATTTAAAATTAGTGGAAAAAAAATAGGCCAAATTGAAACAAATTACAAAATAGCCAAAAATAAAATAAAAAAAACATCAAATAAAATAGCGGCACTTTTTTTTTCGACAAGATCTTCCAAATAAATTCCGCCTGAATCTGAGTTGGCTGATGATGGGCGGCGCAAGGAGATTTAGCGCGAGACGGGGTGATGATGTAGGCAGGGGGTTATGGGGTGGAACGTGCAACAGGCGAGGTGTTCTTGGGAGGTGTTCTCTGCGTATCTCACGTAACAAAGAAACATGACCCATGACCCCCGACCCCCTCTTCCCACTAAGACCTGGGTTTACCCGGGGAGAAGTTATTGTATGATAGACGTAAAAGTTTATTTACTACTATAATATATTATACAAAGTTTGTTTTTTTTGGAATGGGATGGGGGGAGGGGGTGGAGGTGAGTGGGCGGGGTACATGAGCCCCTGGGCCTCGCCCTCAAGGAGTTGGCAAAGGTTGGGGGGGGGGGGGGTTTGGATTATATTAAATTGGATTTGGGTTTATGTTTTGCGATTGGGCGAATGACGTCAGCGCGAAGTGGAGGGATTAATTGTGTATGGAGCGAGAGAAAAAGAGAGAATGAGAGAGATAGAGAGAGATAGCTGTCACGAAAAGATAATCTGTAGATGAGTCAAACAGGTGTACCCTATATACATATTATGGGAGAAAGAATGGGGAACGAGGCGAGGGAGGGGGGGGGCGTCCAACTACCTCTATCCAGCACCCTGGGTGTTGGGGCGCCGTAGACAGATTTTAAGAAGATGGTCATCGCTTTTCAAGATATCAGACGCACACTAAATGGGGAAATTTTTTGAAGGGTCGATAATAATATTTTTTTATCGTTGTTACCCCCCCCCCCTCTCCTCTTACGTTTGGGTTCATCTATATATTTTTTTTTATATCTCGCCCCCCCCCCCCATTTACTCTTTCAATTTACTTTCATACTCCCATACTCACACACCCTCCTCTCCTCTTACCTTATCTTCTCACAACCCTCCCGCGGAAATTTCTTTCTTTCTGAACAATTTTGTTTTATTAAAAGAAGACAAGGGCAGGGTAATAGAATGAACTCTAAATATTTAGAGCTTTGCTAATTGAGTTTCTTCCCCTCGAGTTGGACTGCAACCCCCCCCCCCCCCCCCGGCCCCTCACCCTTCCCATTCTTATCCCACTTATTCCAGGGAGCAGCCTTTTATTTCTATAAATATATATTTATAGTTTCTTTTGTTTTCTTATATATTTCTTGCCTCCCTTTTCTCTTTCTCTCCCTCTCTCCCTCTCTCCCTCTCTCTGGCTCCAGTCTTTAATTACATTTGATTTCATTTACCGAATGCTCTATGAATATCCGTGACACGTTTGGCAGGAGGAGGGGGATGGGGAGGGGTGGCGTATTTATTTTAAGGGGTGGGGTGGAAGCAGGGGTGGGTGAGCCTCGTGTACGTGTATCTCCCCCCCCTTCCTGGCATTGATATGGCTGATGATACGTCAAGTGTTATTTTGTTTTTGTTTTCTTAAATAACTTTATTTCATTCTACCATATTATAAGTATATCTCCTCCCTCCCCCCCCCCACACACACACAACAGTTTTCTTTATTATAAATGTTGATTTTTTTGTGTGCTTCGTTCAAAGAAATGATGAACGTAAAAACAAATTGTTTGACTACGCCCACCGTGTCTTAGCTCGCTCTATAACGTGTTTAGAGCTCTTTGGGCGGGGGGGGGGGGATGCGAGAGAGTTAATGGAGGAGGGAGGATGGGGGGTGTTGAGATTTCAAAGCACATATAGGTGTGAGTCCCGAGGGTTGATATGTGGTTCTGACAGGGGAAGAAGGGGGAGAGGGCTTCGAAATATTTACACCCCCTCTCCCCGGTCTAGCATAGATAAAGGCTCCTTACACGGATGTAGGATATTAAATGAACATATCATCTCGACGCGGGCGCCTTAAAGGGTAAACAGAGACCAACACCTCCCCATCTCAGGGATCCACACACACCCTCCTATCCTTTTCTCATCTCTAAATAGGACGGACGGACCAGTCATCTATTTTTTTTTAAATAGATAGAACCTCCTTAATAAAAGTGTGTGTCAAAGCTACATTTTTTTTACAGTTTGTATAATTCATGGGGCACAGTACATGAGGTACCTAAGGTCCCGGGTTCGAACCCTGGTAAAGGCTAATATTTGTTCCCAGGACTAGAGGGTGTCCCCTAGTCCACCAGGATCGGGCTTGAGTTGGGGTAAAGTAAAGGCGACTGGTCAATGTGCTGACCACACAATCCCCTAGTATGTCGAGGCCACAGAAACTGATGAACGCTGCTTCATCAGCCTCAAGGATCAATCTGGTCCGGTGGGAATAATTGTACATTGATCCATACTAGCAAAGGAAAAAAACACACTAGAATTAGAACAAAATTTAACCAAGTGTACGTTTTCATTAGTTTAAAAGATAACTCTGGGTGAAAATTTGGTGAGGACTTCTCAAAACGATACAGAGCAAATAGACTGCAGTGAATTACAATAGAAATAATATTACCGTTTTTCAAACAACAACCATTGTTTATCAACAACTAAGAAACAAAAGAATAAAAAAAATAGTTATAAATTTGAAAATGAATTACCTCCCTTCCCACCACCGAAAAGAAAACTCTTTTTTTCCAATCGATAACACGCCATTAGAAAAATTAAAAGGCTGTTTAAGGGGAGTTTAAATTACGGCAGACAATAAAAATGAATTTGTTCCAAGCACACACAAACACACACACACGCGCAAACAAGACAGAATAAAAACATAACAGTAAGAATCATCATATAAAAACCATAATGTAACAAATAAAACAGCACCACTGGTGTAATAAAATATTTTAAAAGTCTGACTTGGTGTAACCAGATGTCACGTGATATAAAATAGAAGTATGACCAGTTGTTGTTGCTGTGTACGTGTTGTTATATTTTTATTTTAAACTCTAATTAAAAAACAAATGGCCGCTCCGGACATATATGAAAATTTAAAACTAAAAGAATTCGGCCGAAGTAATTTTGTTGATGTCTGCTGAGTGTGCAGACGGGATGATATAAAAAAAATATGGCCACAGCGGCCCCTCTATCGTCCACATTGTCTGATATCGATTCGCATTGCTACCCTCCCCCTTTCCTACACCCCCACCGCTCCTTTGTTCACTTTTATTTTTACCTTTTCGGGACGTTATATAATATTAGTAATTGTGTGGCCAGCGGGGGCGGGGGGGGGGGGGAATAAGGGGGGTATGGGTAAAAAAAAGTAAAGTGTTTGAAAGCCATATCTTAAATAATGTGTCACAAGCAGAAATTAATGAATTCATGAACAAGGGAAAGATAATTCAATTTCGTTATGATTTCAAAGTAGCGAATTAGTTTAGACATTATGTTACTTTCTCTAGACTATTGGCTTCGGCTTTTAGCAATTTTTTTTAGCCGACAATCGGATTTGTATAAATGTGTTTCCCATACAGCTCTACTAAATCTAATGGAAGAACCAGAGTATTGTTTTCCACCAAGGCAAAGCCAACGCCGGACACGTAGTGTTTCTATGTTTAAAAAATATAATATAGTATAGAGTGCACGGGTCGGGAACCTATGGCTCGCGAGCCATATGTGGCTCTATTGATGGCTGCATCTGGCTCGCAGACAAATGTTCGATTATTAAAAAAAAAAGTTTCTTTAGATTCTTTTGATCTACATATTAATTGCATATCAATATTTCATTCTACAAATTAGCTAAAGTCTACTGCAGCTCAGCATCAGAATAATTCAGAGACATAATTATTGTACTTTTAGTGTTGAAATTACACAAAATGCACACATTCACTTGAATTTTTAGTTTAAAACATAATGTATGGCTCTCACAGAATTACTTTTCAAAATATGTGGTGTCCATGGCTCTCTCAGACAAAAAGGTTCTCGACCCCTGGTAGAGAGTCTAGTTCTTTACTAAAATTGTGTGTGTCTATTGCTAATTTTTCTGCTGATAATTTTGTAGTTTGCTCCTAAATAATGAAAAATACACGCTAATAATATCAGGAGTCGGCCAACCTTTTGATAATTGTTGTGTGCCAAAGTAGGATAGCTAATTTACTCAGCGTGCCAACAGCCTAAAAGGCATGTCATTCTGCTTAGCATTCAATTTCGTGTAGAAGAGACTTGAATTGTTGTTTTTTAGGGAGTCGTCTGCGTGCCACTGAAAATCGCGCTGCGTGCTAAGTATGGCACGCGTTCTGTAGGTTGCCGACCCCTAATCTATTTCATACACCTTTCCCTCTTATCTTTGCGGTCAATATCAACATTGTTCTTACACGTTCAAAGCCCACACACTCCGAGTCTTCGCCCACTCGTTACCTTAGTGTTACTCGCTTGACCAAGGACCCTAATGACCAGGTGCTGGAAATGTTTTATTCCTTTCCGCTGGCCAAAATCACGCAATGACCTCTTGTCTTTGGCCATGACAGTGTGTGTGTGTGCATGTGTACGTGTGCGTGTGTTCGGTGTGCGTTTGTGTGCGTGTGTGCATGTGTATGTGTGCGTGTATGTGTGCGTGTGTGTGTGGTTATGTTGAAGTGAGTTATTTTTGTTTAGGGTGAGTAGAATACTAGAAAGAGAGTGGGATGAATGAGTGAGATTGAGGGCGAAAGAACCGAAAGAGTGGAAGAAAAAGATAAAGATCAATAAGAATATTTTTTTAAGGAAAGAAGAAGAATGAGTAAACGAATACAAACAAGAGTTTATGGTCAGCGCCCTAACAAGCTGACCCTCCTTGCCTGTATCTATTTAGTTAATGCTGACCATTGTCCAGAAGGTTAGTCAGCTAATCTCCATCATTACCAAGATTAGTATAACAAAATCCACCAATACTCTTTTCTTCCCCGGGTCCAGCGGATTATGGATTATGGATTATCCTTTTGTTTAGTTCGAGATAGTCCAACTCACCTAATTCCTTCAAATATTACTTATTAATTTTTAAAAAGTTATTACCTCTAAGTGGTGCCCGTTGTTTCAAAAAAATATTCTCGTCTTAAAGTTTCCAACCAAAAATGTCTACAGCCAAAAGTTTACCGCCATAAAGTTTCCCTTGGTCAAACAAATTCTGAGTTTAGTGAAAGCCTTCAAGCTGTCACTGTGGTCTAACAGGTCAACGTATGCGCTTGTATTCTGAAGAGTTCCTGTTCAAATCCAGTCAAATCGTTGTCTTTCACGATGATCCCGATGCTTCACCAATAGCTGTGAAGAATACGCCACCGCTGTCCACGGTCTCTTGCTATTCGCTTCGGTTCTTCCCAGCTCTTTCCAGCTCTTTCCAGATCTTTCCAGATCTTCGCGCCGCATCCAATATGCCTCGTCTCCATGTAATAATTCAATGCGATCCGCCCATTACATGACGAGGCGGACACGAGTGTTTTTTGTAAGAGACTATTCACTCAGAGTGCAGTTGGTAATAATCCGCCACTAGACAAACCCTATCGTTGTGGTTCTCATCATTTCTCAGTTGGCCCACTTTTTATCATTGTATCTTCCCTATGCAATCTCTGCTGGTCGTTTTAATTTATTTCTTCAAAATAGTTTAGAAATTTCCTTTCTTTTTTAAAACAATTTAAACCGTTCTACTTATGCTTAAATCTCTCTATATATTCTACTGATGACCATGTACGAACACTCCAGGATAAGGAGGGTAGTGGCAACCGTTACCACCGGCTGTGTAACCTTTGCACTATCAAATTTTTAAATCGTTCCCACACTGCACTTAAACAAAGACTGAAATTCAACAAAAAAAAAGTTAGTAAGGACGTGGGGGCTTTTTATATATATAAAAAATCTGATGAAATTTTATGACAAGTTTTTGTTTATGATTTGTTTTTGTCTATTTATAAACTCCACGTTTAAAGGCGGTCTTAAGTTTGATAAAAGCAACTGAAATAGATAAAGGAATTTGACAGATTTTATGTTAACTAAGAGCGTCTCTGTTTTTATTGCTCAAGATTTTCATCGCTTTGGGGATGTTGAGCACTCGCGTAACGATAGGGAGGAAGAAAGCCTGGCTCGCATTGGATGGAAGGCCACGAGCACACACATACACACACGCCCTACCATTGGCTGCTGATGAGACTCAAGATCAAAACTTGAACTAATGAAAACAAAAAGGAAATTCTTTTTTTTTAACGAAAAAATAACTTAACATATTGGTTGATAAAAACATATTGCACTTATATAGGCTAATCTTATATTTTGTCGCTATAATGTAAAAAGAAATATATTGGAAAGTAGTAAAATTTTGATACAAGATAGGAAATTTTTGCACTGGATCTGCGGGGGAATATTGCCAGGCCTGTTGCGTTGTCGATAATGGGTGTGGGGTGTGGAATGCAAAGTGTTATTGCATTGTACTGGCAACACAATCCTCGTTGTTGCAAACAATAACCAATGTGCTTTTGTCCCCTCCTCATCACAATTAGTTAAGGTCTGCTAGAGGAAGGGGGGGGGGTAGGACAGATCTTCATTAACATCTTTGTGTATATATTTATAAGTATTTATGAGTAGGCCTTTCTTTTCAACTCTGACCGCTATTCAAGTTCACCTCACTGGACTATATTTAACTAATAGATCAAATAAATTTGGGATGGCACCTGTTGGTGTGTCTGTCTGATTGTCCGTGTGTGTCATAGATGCAGCAGTTGATAAAAACACTTCATCGCTATGTCAGTTGACCTTTCAACTCGCTCGTTAGTCCTCAACATGGCGGGCCGTAGGTCGAGAGTAGAAAGAAAAAATAGGGCTGCCACCCAGTTGGTGGGCGTGTCTCTGTTTTACTTTTGGCGCTTGGCACTTTCTAATTTACTTTTAAATCATGTCAGATAATGAACTCCTTGTTACATCTTTGTGCTGACAGATGCCTCATCATACATCTTACTCTCTCTCTCTCTCTATCTCTACTTTGTGCTACCTTTTTATTTTGTTTCTCTTTCACCCTCTTCTCTCCTTTCTCCCTTTCTCTTTTTCTCTCTCTCTCTCTCTCTTGAACTCTTTCTAATTTCCAGCTCACCATTAGCCTCTCTCTCTATCTTTCAATCTCCCCCCCCCCTCTCTCTCTCTCTTTAAACTCTTCTCTCCGTCTCTACTATTATAGACCAACCCTAATTCCCCCTTCCTAATTTTTTTCACCACATACCGTTGCAAAAGAGGCTTGATGGCCATTCGCAGGACACCATTAGCTATATCTAGATGGATAAGAGTTCAAATTTTGCCAATGATACGGGGGGGGGGGGGGGGGGGGTTCCCCCAGTATTTACACACAAAAAGGAAAAAGAAAATATAAACACACTATACATCTTGTCGTGTATATGACTGTTTTGTTAGTGTCCCACCAAACGCCAAGATAACTCTTTTCCCCAACACCTACTCCAGACTTATCTCCCCCTACTTTCATCCCCCCCCCCCAAACACACCCTCATGTCATTTCCTTCTCTTCATATCATAAACATATTAATGCCAAAAGCTATCTAAGGCTGAACAAAAATTTCTCCTCGGATCGCCCAGATGCTCTGTGAACGGGATTTGAACTCAGGGCTATCACATTTACTGCCCGGTAGTTTTTTTTTAAGTAATTTTTTTTTTAGCAAAATAATAAAATTCTATGACTAGTCACACAATACATATTTATATTTAACATTTATATGAAGGGAAAGAAGTAAAGTATGACAAAAAAACTCCCGGTGAGCTAAAAAAAAGCTGTTAGCACTTAGAAGAGAGACAACTAAGAAACATATAACAACATTAAGAAATTTGTCGAAAAACAAAAAAGCACTAAGAAAGATGGCAGAAAAGATGGCATGAAACTAATTAAAAATATCAGAGTAGTTACTAAGTTGTTAGACAACTAATAAAATATACAAACCTTAAAACGATTGTAATAAAACTTAAGAAAGCTAATAAAACTGCCCATAAAACTAAGAAAGCTGCCAGAAAAGTAAGAAAGCTATAAGGAAAAGTGAAAGAAAGCTATAGAAAAAGTAAGAAGTAAGTAAGCTGTGAGGAAGAAAAATGACAAGGCTGCTTTAAAGCTTGTATGTTTTTTCTGAACAAGAAGTGAGGGTTCATGTGTTAGCCATTTAAATTCAAACGAAATATTTAATATGCAGAAAGCTGAACACTGTATCTAGATTGTAAATGTTTTTCAACCCGGGTTTACTCCCTTCAAAAAACAAAAAACAAAAAAAAACGTATTAGGCACGATAAGGTAACACTCGTACTAATTTTAAATCCATTACCACACACACGCACAAATACATAAATAAACGCTCACACACACCTTATACTGACATTAATATTAATATTTATATTTAAAAAAAAAAAGAACATAATTTTTTTTTGTTATCAAAACTCCAAGCGATGCTGACGGATGGAGAGAGAAAAAAAACAAAAACACCCCAAGCACCCAGAGTTATCTTACGTGGAAACATCACAGGCGATGTTTAATTATAGGCAGGAGATGAATTTAATCTCATAACCCACTCACGCCCTCCCCACCTCCACCACCCTTTTCTGGCGCTCGCACCCTCGATCTAGAATATATATATATATATATATTTTTTTTTAGAAAAGCATTTATTAAGCGACCTATTCACACTCTTTGTTATGTTCATATAGAGATATCTGAATGCTATACATTATTGTACAAAAATAAAGCGGATTTTTTTGTTTTTTTTGTTTGTTTTTTTTCTATTGTGTGTCGGTGGGTGGTGAAGGTATGAAGTGGGAAAGGCGCGAAGAAGGTGGAGGAAAACGGGGGAGAGGAGAAGTAGGGAAAATGGTGCGGGGGGGGGGGGAGTAACGTGCGCCCTAGGAGGTTTAGCCCATAATTCACATGGAATGGATGTTGGGGTTATCTAAACATTTCTCTCGCAGCCTTAACTCGGGGAAGGGGGGGGGGGAGAAAGATATATCTGGCATCTGCAAAGAAATTGTCACAAATTATTAAGGATTGGGGGGGGGAGGGGAGAGAGATCGTGATGCTGGCCGAGCTTCATCGAGAGCTGGAAGTATGTCGTGTTTTTTTTTTTTTTTTTTTTTTTTTTTTTTTTTTTTTTTTTTTTTTTTTTTTTGGGGGGGGGGGGTATGTGTCGTGAGGGAAGGAAGAGGCAGGAGTGAATAAGAGGTAGGCCTATATTATAGAAAAGATGTAATGTAGTGTTATAAAGTTGCACCAATGCCCCTTCCTGACCTTTTAAACTAATCTAGATTCCAAGGGAAAGTTTGAGCCCGTTGTGTTTTTATAAACTAATTAGATTTCCCACCCTCCTTTCCTGCTATCAATTACAAATTGTTTAGCCATCGTAATAAAACTACACTGGCACCTACAAGTCGTGACACTGAATTGTAATCGTAACTACAACTGCCCCACCTACACCCCTTCTTCAATTACCTCTCTCCTCCCATTCCGCATTTTTCCCTGAAGAAAACACATATACGCTCACCCACTTGCATAGATACTTTAATTGGAAGCGTCTCCAATAGCGCCTTAATGTCTATTTTGCTAAGGTTTAAGGACACCCTGAGGTCTGGCATGATTGTTATATTGTGGGAAGTTTAATCAATGTACTGTAATTAAGTAAGATTAATGTTTTCAAGCTAAACCCTGACTTAGCCCCGCCCACCTAGTTTTCGAACAAAGAGGAACGGAAATGTTGTTCTATTAATTAAACGACATTCTTACCAGACTTGTGTCTGTGTTTTTGGGAGTGGAAGTTTTTCCCCTAGTTACGATTGGCTGTACCCTAACCAATGAGTACTTCTGGGTAATGAGAAGATAGACTTTAAAAAGCCATGTTTCTCCCTTCAGACTGGAGTTGAGTTTAAGTTCAGTTGAGTTCCGAGTTGAGAGTTTATCTCCGTAGTAGGAACATTACTTGTACATAGTGTTTATCAGGATTAGTTTTGGACTTGTATTTTTTCTTATGTGTCTTCGTCTTGTATTCAAGTGTTATACTAAATAAAATCACAATTGTCGTGCAACTGGTGTTGATCTCAATTAAAATTCAAGGTATTACATGGAATTAACATTGAAATAGAATCATAATTACTGAAGTAATCAAGCCCATATAAAAACAAACAACTCTTGGAATATTGAGCCTACACCTAGACAACAGCCAAATACACAATATTGCACGAGTACGTAACATATTTATTGGGATCTCGTGTCCGGAATATTCCAGTTTTGTCTTAAAATAACTTTGCTTCAAGACTCTGCTCATTCAACGTTTACTAATAATTAGTGTCAACTTTGAACTGTGTTTTACACTGGACTATATTTGATCTGTGGTGTTTTATTTTAAAGAACTTTGTTATTTTTATAACGACTCAAGTAAGTTGGACATTTACTTTAACAAACTTTTAACATAAAAAAATGGAATCTATTGCAAACATTACAATCAGTGAGCTAGACAAAATGTCACTCACACAACTTAAAGGACTTGCTCAATCTTTGGGCATAGAAGTATCAGAAACAACACCAACAAGATTTAAATTAGTAGATGAAATAAAAGAGTGCCTGATAGCACAGGGTAAACTAACAACTGATACTGTTACAGAAGAGCGTGATGAAGAAGATACAGTTAGTTATCATGAAAGAACACCTGATCGTAATCGAGAATGCCCTGTAATGAATGAACAATTGAAGTTTCAACTTGAAATGCAGAAAATTGAAAGCCAGGAGCGTATCCAGATACAACAAATACAATTGGCTAAAATGGAAGCTGAAAGTAGGGAACGCATTGAAATGGCACGCCTGCAAGGTGCAAGCATTAGCAGAGAAGGTGTTAACGTTGATCTTATCAAATTCAAGAAGCATATTCCAGAATTCAAAGAAACACACGTTGATGAATTTTTCTTGCTGTTCGAAAAGGCATCTGAAGATTACAGTTTTCCAACGGAAAAGAAAGCCTTACTACTCCGTTCAGCCCTAAATAAAGGTCGAGCCATGGATGTCATTCTAACCCTGAAAGCTGAAGAAGATAATAACTACGATGTCATCAAAGACAAAGTACTTAGAGCATACGAGATGGTGCCAGAAAAGTACCGGAAGCTGTTCCGAGAAGCCAGAAAAGACCACGATCAATCACACGTAGACTTCCTGCGTGTGAAAGAAAAACAACTTGATCGTTGGCTTAGGTCAAGGTACGTTTCAAATGACTTTGAGAAATTAAAAAAACATTGTCTTGTTAGAAGAATTTTTAGATTGTGTTCGAGTGGATGTTAGAACCCATATAGCTGACAGAGGCGTTGAACAGGTGCAGGCAGCAGCTCGATTAGCCGATGACTACGTTTTAATACACCCAACAGTAAAAACTTATCAAAATGACAAATTCAAAAGTACAGTAAAGCAGAACACGAATGAGTCTTATAGACAGAAACCCATTAATACTATTCACACCAGTATGAGCAACACCAAGAAATACAACGAAACACAAAATACAAAGCCGTATTGCCAACACTGCAAAAAAGAAGGGCATACAAAACAAAATTGTTGGACCTTAAACAGAAAGGTCAACAAACCTAAGCAAGAATTAGCTGGTTGCTATGTCTCCAGATCAATGATAAACACTGCTACGTATAAGAACAACCCAGAAATAGAACTAGATATACTCAACTCTACTTGCCAGACAACAGCTAGCGCCAGGAAACATTTTGAGAACAAAACTAATTCTCAGAAAAGTGCCAGTCGACACAGTACTCCGACAGAGAGCACAGATCAAGACGTTTCAAGTCACCGTTCGTCCATGAGAAAGGCCATCTCTAAGAGACAAAAGACGGTTGTCTTTGAAAACAGTCTGTTGAACCCTAACCAGAGTTTACAAACAACTCCCGTTTGCAGCCTAGCTTCAAGTTCGTCACAATTTGGCAGTAATTTAGAACAGGTCACCAATAAAGATCCTGAGAACACAAACCTCAAGGACTTTATGCCTTTCATTTCAGATGGCTATGTGTCGTTACCAAACGATACACTCGGCAGAAAGCATATCAAAATCCTCAGGGACACAGGTGCTTCCTTAACTGTGATCCTAGAAGGAACCATCCCGTTGTCTGAAAAGACATACACAGGACAAAATGTACTGCTGAGAGGTGTAGAAATGGGGAACATGGAAGTTCCTCTACACAGGATACAACTTCAATCAGAGTTGATATCTGGACCTGTTACTGTAGGTGTACAGCCTGCTTTGCCTTTTGAGGGAATATCTCTACTCATAGGCAATGATTTAGCTGGGGGAAGAGTAAAACCTGAACCCATCATGACTCGTGACCCCGACCTGAATGATAAGCCAACAGAAGATGCTTACCTATATCCTGTGTGCGCTATCACCAGGGGCATGAGCCGAAACAACGTTGAGTCCAACGAGACAACCACCAAATCCTCACGAGAACTACCCGAAGTAGACTTAAGCGCAACATTTTTTGCCCGTCTCCTCGAAGGTCCGTCGTTAGAGACCAACGAAAATAGTCTGTCCCCGAGACAGCTATTGATCCAAGAGCAACAGAACGACGTAGAACTCGCCAAGCTCAGGGAAGAAGCAGTTACTGCTGCTGAATCAGAAAATGTAGCTGAATGCTATTACCTAAAGGGTGATCTCCTAATGAGAAAGTGGAAACCACGAGAAGCAACAAGTGACAGCAACTGGGAAAACGCCCACCAGATTATGGTACCAGCTAGATATCGCAACGATATTCTACACATCGCACATGATCTACCGTTTGCCGGTCATATGGGAGTCAACAAGACGTATCATCGGGTCCTCCCCTACTTTTATTGGCCAGGCCTACGCAGAGACGTCGCATCATATTGCAAGTCTTGTCACACCTGTCAAATGGTTGGCAAACCGAACCAAACCATACCTGTTGCCCCACTACAACCAATCCCAGCGTTTTCTGAACCGTTCAGTAAAATACTGATCGACTGTGTGGGACCCCTACCTAAAACCAAGGCGGGTCACCAATTTCTGTTCACTATAATGTGTTCATCAACCAGATTCCCTGAAGCCATTCCGCTGCGTAGCATAACAGCTGACAAAATAGCGGACGCCTTAACCGGTTTCTTTACTCGGTATGGCCTCCCACGGACTGTTCAATCGGACCAAGGGACAAACTTCACGTCGAAACTGTTTGGTCAAGTCCTCAAGCGTCTAGGTATCCAGCACAATGTGTCTAGTGCATACCATCCAGAGAGCCAAGGAGCCCTTGAAAGGTTCCATCAAACACTCAAGTCCATGTTAAGGACTTACTGTTTCGAACATTCGAAAGACTGGGACAGAGGAGTACCCCTCGTACTCTTTGCTGCTCGCGAGGCTGTACAAGAATCCCTCGGATTTAGTCCTTTCGAACTAATATTTGGCCACACTGTTAGAGGACCTCTGAAATTGCTCCAAGAAACTTGGACGACGTCAACAGAGACCACGGGACTGTTATCTTATGTTGACAAATTTAAAAACCATTTATTTGATGCTTTTAATTGTGTTAAATCTAATTTGTCACAGGCTCAAGGCACAATGAAGACCTGGTATGACAAGAAAGCAAGAATAAGGAGTTTTGACCCCGGAGACAAGGTTTTAGTTTTCCTTCCTATCCCTGGTCAACCACTGAGTGCAAAATTCTCAGGACCATATGAGGTTGAGAAAAAAATCAGTAGTGTAAATTACCTGATAAAAACCCCTAACCGCAGAAGGGAAAAGAGGTTATGTCACATTAATATGTTGAAACCTTACTTCCATAGGGAAAAGGGTACACCTCAGGAAAATCCTCCTATTGTTCCCATGACCCCTATCACTCAGATACCTACTGATCTCCATAAAATTGAACACAAATTTGCAGAATGCAAATTGCAAAACTCCTCTACCTTGAACAATTTTGATGCTAAGATCAATCATTTATCTTTGACTGAGAAAAGTTCAATAAAAAATTTGATTGCAGATTTTCCACAGCTATTTAGTGATGTTCCTAGAAGGACTCACCTCATTGAGCACGACATGGTTCTTGTTGAAGACTGCAAACCGCTTAAACAACACCCTTATAGGGCTAACCCTTTTCAACTTCAACACATAAGGCAGGAAGTTGAATACATGCTGAAGCATGACATCATAGAGCCCAGTGCTAGTGACTGGAGTTCCCCATGCGTGTTAGTCCCAAAAGCAGATAACTCCCTCCGCTTCTGCACTGATTACCGGAAGGTAAATGCGGTCACTAAAACTGATTCCTACCCAATACCCAGAATAGATGACCTCATTGACAAGATTGGTGATGCAAAATTTGTAACCAAAATTGACCTCTTGTCTGCATATTTTCAAATCCCATTATCTCCTAGGGCCCAAGAAATTTCTTCTTTTGCAACCCCTGACGGTTTGTTTAAATACAAAGTAATGCCTTTTGGTTTGAAAAATGCACCAGCTACCTTTCAAAGATTAATCAACTCAATTGTACAAGACATTTTTCAATGCAATGCTTATCTAGATGATATTGTCATATACAGCAATGATTTTCCAACCCACGTAAAACAATTGAGACATTTGTTCACCAAGTTAGACAATGCAAACTTAACAGTAAACTTAGCTAAAAGTCAATTTGGGCACGCCACAATTGAATATCTAGGTCATATTGTTGGCGGTGGAAAAATTAAACCAGTCGATGCCAAAATAACTGCCATTCAGAATGTCCCTATCCCTCAAACAAGAAAACAGGTTAGAAGTTTCCTTGGGATGGCAGGGTATTACCGTAAGTTCTGTGCAAACTTTTCTACCATAGCATGTCTACTCACAGACCTTCTGAAGAAGAACTCTAAGTTCAAATGGGCTGACGAGTGTAATAAAGCATTTGAACAACTTAAGCTTATATTGTCCCATGCTCCTGTGTTAGTAACACCTAAGTTTGAAAAACCCTTTAAGATAGCAGTAGATGCATGTGATACTGGAATGGGAGCCGTCCTATTTCAGGAAGATGATGACAAGATAGAACATCCCATATGTTATCATTCTCAGAAGTTTAATCCCCATGAGAAAAATTACAGCACTATTGAAAAAGAACTGCTAGGTATTATACTTGCTCTGAAGCATTTTGACTTTTATGTGAATGGTTCTCCATATCCCATAGAGGTATTTACTGATCATAACCCACTAACCTTTTTGACTAGGGTTACTCAGAACCAAAGACTTCTCAGATGGAGCTTGTTTCTGCAGTCATATGATCTAATCATAAAGCACATTAAAGGCAAAGATAATTATATTGCCGATGCTTTATCTAGAATGTGATTTATGCATGTTAACTTTTACCAGAACATCTATGAATTGATTTACAGATGTGTATTATATCAAATGAATCATTACTTATTTACTGAAACCTTATCAATATTTTTATATTGGTAAGATGCAATTTTAACTTTTTCTTAAAAGTTTTGATAAATATATATATATACTTCACATTTATTGGTAACTCAGAAAAATATATATATCCCTCATCTTACATTTAAATATTTTTATGCATGACTACATTATTAAGTCATTGATATTCAATTACTACAAGTACTGTTGAAATAACTATACGATTTTTCTTTCTTATATAATTACTTTACATGTGTATTATGCAAACTTATATGTTTTTGTTTTTTTGGAACAACTAGTTCCCACCTATCTTGTATTTTTACAGAAAAATGTAACCTTACTTTTAAAAGCCTTTGCACTTTATGAGTGAAGCTACAGAAATAATATTAGTTTTGTAAGGGACTTTTAAAACTCGACATGATTCCCAATTCCTGATTTGAATTTTTTTATTGACTTTTGTAAACTTTTTGAAATGTACATAAGTTTGACCAAAGCAAATTTCCCATTTTAGATTATGGTTAATTTCCTTTTTCCTTTAGGATGGGAGGTGTTATAAAGTTGCACCAATGCCCCTTCCTGACCTTTTAAACTAATCTAGATTCCAAGGGAAAGTTTGAGCCCGTTGTGTTTTTATAAACTAATTAGATTTCCCACCCTCCTTTCCTGCTATCAATTACAAATTGTTTAGCCATCGTAATAAAACTACACTGGCACCTACAAGTCGTGACACTGAATTGTAATCGTAACTACAACTGCCCCACCTACACCCCTTCTTCAATTACCTCTCTCCTCCCATTCCGCATTTTTCCCTGAAGAAAACACATATACGCTCACCCACTTGCATAGATACTTTAATTGGAAGCGTCTCCAATAGCGCCTTAATGTCTATTTTGCTAAGGTTTAAGGACACCCTGAGGTCTGGCATGATTGTTATATTGTGGGAAGTTTAATCAATGTACTGTAATTAAGTAAGATTAATGTTTTCAAGCTAAACCCTGACTTAGCCCCGCCCACCTAGTTTTCGAACAAAGAGGAACGGAAATGTTGTTCTATTAATTAAACGACATTCTTACCAGACTTGTGTCTGTGTTTTTGGGAGTGGAAGTTTTTCCCCTAGTTACGATTGGCTGTACCCTAACCAATGAGTACTTCTGGGTAATGAGAAGATAGACTTTAAAAAGCCATGTTTCTCCCTTCAGACTGGAGTTGAGTTTAAGTTCAGTTGAGTTCCGAGTTGAGAGTTTATCTCCGTAGTAGGAACATTACTTGTACATAGTGTTTATCAGGATTAGTTTTGGACTTGTATTTTTTCTTATGTGTCTTCGTCTTGTATTCAAGTGTTATACTAAATAAAATCACAATTGTCGTGCAACTGGTGTTGATCTCAATTAAAATTCAAGGTATTACATGGAATTAACATTGAAATAGAATCATAATTACTGAAGTAATCAAGCCCATATAAAAACAAACAACTCTTGGAATATTGAGCCTACACCTAGACAACAGCCAAATACACAATATTGCACGAGTACGTAACAGTAGGGAGAAAGGAAGAGAGGATGCGAGTGTAGGCATGACGAGAAGGAGATTGGGAGAAGTGAGTGGGGGTAGGGGGCGTGTCAGATAACTCTCTGCCCTACCGTCGGTGTCAATAAGGAGTAACGCCCCTTACCAAAAACAAAAAATGAAAGGGGTTGGGGGAAATCGGGGATGGGGTAGGGAATAAAAGAAAACGTGAGAAGGAAAAGTATAATATGTTATTCCCTGATTCCCGAAATGCTAATGGAAATAAAATTTTCTTGGCATAAAAATCATTACACGTTTCAATTTGATTAAAAGTAAATATGGATAAGAAAACACACAAAAAAGTAAAGAAATTGTTGATACGTATAATTTACGTGTTACGTTTTTTTGCTTCTTTAATAGATCTAGGCCTGTATGGTAAAAAAAAAAAATGTTAAGAAAAAAAAAAAGATTGATAGATAGAAATCCGCGTCTAATGTTTCGCAGCAGGGAAAGATAACTCCCCTATAAGAGAAAGAAGTTGTTCAGTGCACTAATTGCGATAAGACAAGTTTTTCAGTTTGGTCTCAGGTACACGAGAGAGAAAATGGCCTGGGGTCGGTGTTGTGTGTGTGTGTGGGGGGGGGGGGGGCGTTACTGGCAGATACACACACACTTAGTGAAGCAGGAGGACCCGGGAGGGGGGGGGAAGCTTTTAGTTTTATCATTAATCAAGGGGGGAATTGTGTGATACGGAATTATCTCCCCTCCCTCGGTGTTTAGTATATTATCTTTTTCTCCTGGGATAGAACCAAACGTACTCACGCCTGGTAGGAATATTCAGCTCAATTCTTGCACCCCCCTCCCCACAGCCCTTCCCCTCACTGCCACCGCCGAGCCCAACTCGTACTGGTATCTCTCCCCCACCGTTCCATACCATCCCTATCACCCACCGTCACACAAGCACTATATTCTTGACATTGTGTTTGTTTGTCAATGAATGAAGCCTCCCGTAGTTGAAAGAGCCTTGAAGCCCCACTCCTTCAACTTTCTCCTCAAGCTTATACGACGCGGTGGCCTAGTGGTAACGCGCTGAAAAGCCAAAGAGAAAGTCCTGGTTTCAAATTCAGCTATAAAAAAAAACAAAAAAAACTTTCTATAATGGATCAAGAGAGTGATTGTGTTTCTGAGTCTTTGGTAGGCCCTACCTTACCTTTGATGGGTGGGGGATGGTGGAGTACAGGTAGCTGGACTTTGTGCTGGTCAAAAGAATAACAGTGTATGCTGTGGCCCACGGAACCAGGTGAAGGATGCTCCATTATTCCACTGGACCAGGATTACTATAAGTGAAAGTTCGTATCTGTAGGCCTACTGTAGTTGAAAGATAAATGACGTCTTATTTGGACAATGCTTCACCTCAACAGGACTAGATTTATTTTCTTGCGAAAATGTTCAGTTGCAATTTTTTTAATAATTGCAGCATAACCGAGACATTTTGAAGGTTATTTGATACAAAATACAACAAAAAACGCGAATTTTTAAAAGATGAATTGATGCTAATATAATTATTAAAACTAAGTATTTTATGTAATGTTCATAGATTTACATTTTTAATGATGTATTTTTAACAATTAAAACATTTTCAAATATTTTTAAATAATTTTTTAAGTAATGAAATGTATATTATTTTAATGGACAACAAAAAAATATTGTTGAAATATTAATGGGAATAAACGTTTTAATTACCTCCTTTTATTAAATTAATGTTTTTTGTGATGCCAAACATATTATGTTTTGTAATATAACTAATATTATTAATTAATTAACATTTCTTTATATAAATCCAGTATTATGATATTTTTTAATCATGAAATAAGAGGTATAAAATACTTTTAAGTTAAATACTTGTAAATAAAATATTGTAGACTAGTTTAAGTCTTTTTAAGGAGTTTATTTTTCAAAATTTTTGAATTTCAACAATCACGTTATAATAATATATTTTAGTTATCTAAGTTTGCAATATTCAGGAAAATAATACAACAAATATATTATTTCTAGAATTAATTATAGTTATTTTTAGAGATGGCGAATAAAAAAAGGTTCATTCGAATGTAATTGCCATTGACTGTATAATTTGAGGTCTTGTCCTTAAATCTTTTTTTAGCATATTATTCCAAGCCTGGTAGACTATATATTTAGTCACTTCTGAGTGGTCAAGTGTATGTGAACTCTTGGTTGGCTTAAAACACATTTCATGTAAAAAAAACACAACAACAACAGCCTTTTCGCGTGTGTAAGTTGAACCAAAGGACAAAGATTATCTGTAGATAATCTGTAGATTTCTTTGTTTTTAACTTAGGGTTCCTACTCTAAGCAGCGGTTAACCAAGTCCACCGTGAACGCGATGGTCTTGGATTAACTCAATACTAGTGAGATTTAATGGGACGAGAAGAAAAAACAAAAAGGGTAGTCAGGTTGAGGGGTTGCTCAGATAAGACGTCATAAAATATCAGACGGAATTTTTGCAGCTTTTTCTTTGGCTCTTCATAAGGTATTGTAAAGGCAGAGCACCCCCCTTCTCCCCCCCTCCCTCCCACCTCCAACCCAATCCAAACCCATCTCCCGAATCATATTATAGTAGCTACTTAAATGAGGGAAACTGTGGCTAGCGTATCAAAGCTCACGTGTTCGAATGATGGATAAGGATATGAATAATTCCCTTAACTGGAGGGTTTCTCTGTGTCTTCCAAACTCTGATGGGTACCTGACATTCGTTGGGTCAAAGTAAGGCGGCTGGGCATTCTGATAGCCACACAATTCCTTCGTATTCCGGGACCACGGAAATTTGTGAGCGCTGGTCTTTTTTTTTTTTCTTACTTAAATTAATTTTTAGCTAAACATAAACGCTCGATTTCTTGTGGTCTCGGCACGCGCTGCCTACCACATTTCCTTAAAAATTTACAACATGACACAAGTGGCACAAGTTTGACTCATGGGGCGGGTTAGTAAGGAAGGCGTAAAATAATATTTGTGTCTGAAGTCTGAAGCAATCGCTTACGCCTAACTTCATTACGTCCTGACGTAAAGGTTTCTACAATTAACTATGACGCTGTATTAAAGATTTACAGTACGAAGTACCAACAACACTCGAATGAGCCTCAATTCAGATGTACAAGATAAAAAAGCTAAACCTTGTTTTGAACTTAAAAAAAAATCTCCCTTAATTAGACCAGGTCTAATCAGTAATAATTCCTCTCGATTCAGAGAGAAAGAGAGAGATAGAGAGGGGGGAGGGAGAGACGAAGGGAGAGAGATAGAGAGGGTGGAGGAAAGAGGTTCCAAGAAACCTAGAATTACAGAGAGTGTCAAAGAAAAAGAGAAAGAGCCAAACATAGAACGAGACAGAGAGAGAGAGAGAGAGAGAGAGAGAGAGAGAGAGAGAGAGAGAGAGAGAGGAGAGAGAGAGAGAGAGAGAGAGAGAGAGAGAGAGAGAGAGGGAGAGAGAGAGAGAGAGAAGAAATAAAGAAAGATTAACAAAAATGGTCCGCTAATAAAATTATAATTAATTATTTAACCGAAAAAAAAAAACGGAAAATTAAAGTAGAAGGAAGTAATTTTTTTTTTAATGTCAGAGACGAGTTTCTGGTTTAATCCGGCTTTAGTGCCGGGAGACGGCGAGACTTAGTCGAGGGCGGGAAAACTTTAATAAAGACAGACCTGAGACAAACAACAAGGATACAATAGTAAATAAATAGATTGGGTGAATAAATATAGATCTGTTAATGTAACAAAATCTGTAATGTTACAATATAGAAATATACTGGATATATTATTATATCTTGACTAAGATTTGATATATCAAATATATATAAATATTTATTTATTTATATAAAGTTTGCTAAATATACTATATGTACAGTATACGCTACTCGAGTATAGTTTGATATATATGCCGCAATATAAAAATACTGTATATATTTATATATTATTATTTAATTATTAAATATTAATAAAGTAGTTTAGTACATGTATGTATTGATTAAAGTTTATAGAATTTAGTACATGTATTTTTACTATATAAACGTGTATATATATATATATATACATATATATATATATATAAATGTGTGATTACTGTAAGAAACTATAAAAGTAAAAAAAAGATCAGCAATTCAGGGGGAAATAATAATAAAAGGGGACATAATTAGTTGTTTGTTCTGCGTAGTTGTCTTTCAAAACTCTTGGTACAAATTTAAATTTCAAAACAGAGTACCACTACCCTACTGGTAAAAAAAAAGCAAGCAACAACAAAAAAAAAAAACGGGGGAAAAGAATTGATGGGGAGAAGAGCGGGGGGGGGGGGGGGGGTTAAAGTTAGTGTGGGAGGAAGTTATGTTAATTCCAATAGTGAAGATTAGAAGAAAATATTATTTTAATATCGGGTGAAAAGGTGGGGCGGGGGGGGGGTGTAGTGAACACAGAAATGAAAAGGAAATAAAAGAAAGAGAGAGAGAGAAGAATAAAAAAAATGCAACACCACTATAAAGACAGGCTTATGAGTTGAAAGACAACGGCTTTGGAGGGACTTTTTAATCCACAGACAACTAATCTCTCATTGAACAAAAGCGAAAAAGGGGGTGGGGGTGGGGGCGGTGGAGGGAAATAATTGAAACCAGAAACAACCATCAGAAATAGCCGGTGCAGGGGGGGGGGGGGGGGGGGGGCTACTCAAAAATGTACTCAGTGAGGGAGGCGGGGGTCGAAGAGTTTTTTTTAATATTTATTTTAACGGATATGAAACTCAGAATCTCTCCTCCTTCTCATCCCCCCCTCCTTGTCTTTCCTCCCCTCCTCTTCTTCCTCCACTCCTCCTACGTCAGTTAACGTAATGGCCAGCATTAACCATCAAATTATGAGTTCAAATCTGTTACTGGATCCCGAGAGAAGACTTGGGTCGATGGAGGGCGAAAAAAAATGTTAACCTAGAAATTGTTAATGTTAAAAATTGCTAATGAAGAAAACGTTCACAATTCAAATTGTTAACAAAAAAGTAAATAGGCCCTATCTTTAAGGTAGAAAGCGTTAATAAAAGTAAACTCCTTTTTTAGTTACAAAATCTAATCATAGAAATTGTTAACGTACAAAATGTTGCATTGAAAATTGGTTACCGCAGCAAATGTTAACAAAAAAAAAAGTGTTAATTTATAAGTATATAACGTATCTATCTATCTCTATCTAGATCTATCTCTTCTTATTATCTCTATCTCGATATATATCTATTTATATCTATCTATATATGTCTATATATGTCTATATATGTCTATATATGTCTATATATGTCTATATATGTCTATATATGTCTATATATGTCTATATATGTCTATATATGTCTATATATGTCTATATATGTCTATATATGTCTATATATGTCTATTTATGTCTATATATGTCTATATATGTCTATATATGTCTATATATGTCTATATATGTCTATATATATCTATATATATCTATATCAGTATAGATGAGCATTATTGTGTGTGACCCTGCGACTAAACACTATACACGGCGTCTACATAGGCCTACATTAAAACATGAACACGTTCTCCGTTAGTCTCATTCTTCCGTTCCGTGATTCGCCGAGACTTCACACTTCGAGGGATTATAAATCTTCGAGTCGCTTGCACTTTTTAATGCACTGTAAGGCAACGGGGAGCGCTGGGGGGGGGGGGGGGGGGGAGGAAGGGTATGAATCAAAATGGAAGCTTTAACTTATAGTACAGACGGACTTGTATATCGCAGGGGAGCGGTTAGATCATCATTATCATTGTTTCTGTGTGGTCATTCGAGCCTCAAAATATAATCTATAAGACTATGACAGCTTCGATCAGACGAATGTATGTGCTTTATAAAAAAGATAGGCAGGTTAGTTGGTATGCGGGTTGTCATATAATTAGACTAAAACTAGTGGTTATGCCCGTCAAAATGACGGAGAAACGAATGACTACAATGTGTTTTGTTAAGAGAGAAAGAAATTGTAGGCCTACAGCCTTCATTCTATTGTGTGACCAAAATAGAAATGTCATGTCCTTTTAGGTTCAGTTTTCGGTGTCACTCCATTGCCCAAATAGGAAAATAGGAACACGATGGTGCAATCAGTGTTTAGGAACATTTTCAAACTCTCTAATGTTTCAATAGGGAAAGAACTGCATTAGGCCTATACAAAAAAATTGTTCAAAGTTCAAACTACAAACTTGCCAAAATTTTTTAAGTTTAAATCAATCCGCAAAGAGTTGACGTGGAAGACCTAGAAAAGGTCTCTAAGTCTGTGAAACGGTTGACCAAGTTCAACCAAAGTGGCGATGACATAAAACACTGCCCATTATAGTTCACGCGTCCACATTTGCTGGTCCAGCGGATCATATATTACGATAAGCTTTCAAGTACTACTTATATTTAAAAAAAAAAATTAACCCTACCCGGCCGTGGATGAGGACAGCTAATATTTAAACGCCTCTCTCGCCTCCCCCTTTTCCTTCCCCAACACGCCCGTTCTATACCATAAAACACCCTTGATCACTCCCAAATGGCGACATGGCCTTCAGCGTCAAAATTTACCATAGAATACACTGATTAAACTCTGGAGTTTTAGCTCTTCGGTCCCGTCTTGTGTGTGCCTGGACCCCACTCCCCCTTCCCCACCAGTAACCCCTCCCCCTCATCCCCAAACCACCACCGCCACCACCACCCCGACCCCTCAGCGATCTGCGAGCAAAAGGACCCCCAAACCCCTTGGGGACAACGGCACTCCGAGGACCCACGTGCTAATGGCTTAACACCCTGCGCTAATCGCGCCTGCAGTTATTTCGAGGCCACGCGGTGCTACCCTCTTCGCCCTACCCTCCTCAGACCAGCGCCCCCTCCCCATTTTCTTTTCTCTCTCTCTCAGATTTAGAATAAAAAAATAAAACAACAGCCAAGTAGAATCTACATCAATCTACATAACGGGAAATAAAGAAATAACAAAGAGAGTGTGGAATTAAAAGGAGGGAGGAGGGGGGAGAGTAAAGAGGGAGAGGGGTAGAGAAGGACACATTGTCGAAGCTTTGAGTGTAAAACTGTAAATTTTTAGATGAAGGTTTTTTTATATTTTTTTTGTAAACCCCAAATTACTCGTAGACCTTTAACAGAGGGAGAAAGAAAGTTCGGGTAATCTTTTTCCAACATAACATAAAATAATTACATTTGATTAATTCCAAGAGCATTAACTCTAAGCGCTTTCTCCCCCCCCCCCCTTTTTTCCCTTTCTACCGTACTCGCCCCCCCCCCCCCCCCCATGGTTTCACAAGTTTGTTTCTCTATTAGTTTTATTTCGGTTTATATCAAAACTTTAATTTTTATGCTCTCCAGATTGTAATTTGATGTCAAAATAATTTCCAAATGTGAGAAGAAAAAACAACAACCACGTTGGGGTTTGACAGACGGTTGTCATGGTACACTTTACGATAATATATATAGATTGTACACTGCACGTCAATTTGTGACACAACTTTACTGGCAACCCAATCCCCCCTTCCACCATTTGTTTAATCAATTTTGGTTTTTAATTGTAAACCTTCTATCCCCGCCTCTTTACTTTTCAGTGTAAATTAGTTGAGATTTGTGTGTGTTTGTAATGTGTGTACATAGGCCGTGGCAGGAAAGTGTGTCAGCGTTTGGTGAAGTGGCCTCCATGAGATAATTGCACCTGGTGGACTAGGCTACGCCGATGTTTCTCAATTTCTTGTTTTGTTTTAATTTTTTAATTAATTTTTGTTAAGTTTCAGGTGTTGAAGAAGCTCATTTCACTAGCAGGTATCGGCAACCTTCGGATGGCGTGCCAGACTTAGCACACAGAGCAATTGTCAGTGGCACGCAGAAGACCCACACACATGCTATTCAAAGTATTTTCGACAAGAAATTGAGCTGTGGCTCTCGATGACATTTTAGTCTGTTGGCATTGATGAAAGAATTAGAAATCATATTCTGGCAGTCTGTTATCAAAGGTTGCTGACCCCTGCACTAAAAAACATCGAGATTTGGAAGTACTCATTCCTTTGAGCCATGATGAGTCAACCCGTTACGTTGACCACTACATGCTATGTGATTATTTCAAGACGCCCTTTATATCCATGCAAAACAGAATGTTGGGGCGAACCGATCAGACATCTGGGTAAACCTGGAGACACCATTGGAATTGAATGGGGAAAACAAACACCACCCTCACTCAAGTACAGACACACTCAATAAGACCTTCAGAGAGCCAGTCTAACTACATATCGATAGACCACACCGTCCGAAGATCTAGGTAAAAAAAAATGTGAATTTATTTTTTTAGAAAGAAGTTGTTTCCATTGTTTGTGTGTCATTCAATCAATGACATTCCTGTAAATCGTTGGCTATGACATATGACATATGGCCTCGACTATGTTGAGCCAATTATTTCGGTCTTGTGACAATCTCTTCATCTCCTTCCACTTACACAAGCTTCTTTCATTACTTATACTAATCTGTCTAATTGTTGTGTTGCTGTTTCAAATCGTCCTGGATGGAAGAATTGTTCTCCTCAATAATAGAACATTACAGCAACTACTGTGATGCCTACCTCCTCCTTCTTACTCCGGCCCAAGGGTTTTAATTTGAGACCAACACTGCCAAAACTTGAGAACCACCCAACGTACCTATTTACGACAAAATCTCCAAGCCGAGAAAGATATAATTAAAACGACATTCATTTGCAATAGCGACAAGGGCTAGTACAAGGGAGGGTGAGGTGGGGAGGTCGAGGGTGGGGGAGGGTGGTGGAAGGAGCAGGAGGGGGGCGTAAGCATAAAGAATAGAATGGACGAGAGGAGAGCTGAGAGTGAAATTGTGAAGCGCTGTTTTGGGCCAAGAGGTGGGGGAGGGTACAGTGTAGATTAGTGGCGTACACCGGGTGAACCCTTGGGGGATAATAATACATGTACACACTTGCACCCACCTGTACACACCTCAAGGTGTTTAGGGAAAAGGGTGGAGGAGGGAGTGGGGGCTCTGGGGATATGGGGCTAATTACTTTGGAAATACTGGGGTGAGGGGGGATAAAGTGGTTTGAGAAAAATAGAAAAAAGAAATCCAGGTAGAATGGAATTAAGGACAATTCTTCTTTGTATGAGCCATCGAGTACATTCGATGTGTCTGTGAATGTTCGAGTACAATTACTAAGCATGCCTTTTCCATTGAGACACGACATACACGGATGATTGTGTGGCCAGCACACTGCAATGACGCATTACGTTCTAAATTTTATGCAGCGATTTTTTTAAACAATGATTTAAACTACATACCTTCTAATACGATCTCTGGCGACCTGTTGCTTGACCACGATCCCCTATTTTTCTAAACGCTGGAGCATATTTAGTAACAAATATTGATATTAGTTAGCATTTTCTGGCTTTAAAAATATTATGGCAGTAACATTTGTCATCAATATTAATGCAATAATAGTGAAATAGTTTAGATTCATACTTTATATATTAGACCAGGGTTCGGCAACCTACGAAACGCATGCCAGATTTGGCACGCAGAGCCTTTTTCATTGGCACGCTGAAGACTCCCAAAAAGGCAATTCAAGTCTCTTCCAAAAAAAAAAAATTAAGTACTAAAGCAGGATGACCTCTAGGCTGTTGGCACGCTGAATGAATTAGAAATCCTACTTTGGCACACTATTAGCAAAAGGTTGCCGTCCCCTCTACTAGACCACATACAGCGGCTTATGATATTTTAAGTTCATTTTTTATGATTAAATGTTTAATTTACAATCAATCAACATAATGTCATTTGTGCAACATTCCGATATTCAGATACTTCTTCTTCTTCTTCGTTATCATTATTGTCAATGGATGGGTTCAAACAACAAGGCCTTTAGGTAGGCTATGGCGAATTGCACGGTGGTTTCCTGGTCTGTCTCTTTTCCATACAGTTATGTGTCGGTGGAGGTCATCTGCCGTCAGAACCTATTGCGAGCTGTTTCATAAAGAGGGTTCAGGCTTGGGGTACATGTTATGTGTTCTCAGGACATCCAGATGACTATGAAACAAAGACATTTAATCTAATCGTAAGCACCGATACTATGCGCCCCGCGCCCTCTCATTCGCACTACATCTCGTCCACCCCCTCCTAAATCAAGAGTAATTATTTCGCAATAACCTTTACTCCCTCCCCTCCGCCCCATTCAAAGTTTCGTAATCCCCCCCCCCCCACGCACACTTCATATTTGATACTTCTTAATTGAAATAATTCACATATTTTTCTTTTTTTTTTCCCTCTCTTTTCTCTCTCACTCTTTCTCTCTTTCATTCTTTCTACATTAATGGCATCTGAAGAATACAAAGTACATCGCTCACCATTTAAAGTCTCCGAGCACGAGGAGGGCGAGTTGCGCCACAAAGATCAGAAAAATACTCTCAAGAAGAACTCTGCGATTTCATGGAATAGATCACGAGCTCTCAAGAACTCTCGAGGTATGTGACTTGTATGATCTTATGGCACTCCACCGGTATGAGAACTGGTGAGATCTCGGGCATCAACGGTTCCCCAGAGTTCCCAGAACTAGTCTCTAGGATCAACCCGAACGATGCAGCTCAAACGGAAACGAAATATAAACAAGGGGAACAAGTCTTTCACTTAATGCAATTAACTCCCCTTTATCTCTGTATACAGTAGAGATTAGCTTACACCAGAATACCTCACAAGATTTAGAACCACTGCACTCTCTCTCTCCCTCTCTCTCCCTCTCTCTCTCTCTCACGTTCTCTCTCTCTCTAACGTTCTCTCTTCCTCTCTGTCTCTTCATATCTTGTCAAATCTTTTTTTTTCCTGTAGTGGATAGTCAATTAGTCTACGATAATCAGGCTTCGGTATGACCAACTACCTGTTGACACTAGCACTCACCTGTGTCGATAACGTCATTGGCACGCTCACCTGACCATGTTTTCAGTCATTATACTACCGGGTCAATGGCACCGTGGCACACACTGACGTTGTGACGTGACGCGCGCGTACGGATGACGCTGAAACAGGAAAGCAATTGGAGACGAAGACGTTCTGCCAAAGTCCATAAATCGGCTCTTTAAAGAAAAAGGTCAATGAGTCAAAACGATATGAGTTCAACTGGGGAGTAGTTCGCGTGCTTTAGGCGAGTCCCGCCCCTTCAGATTGATACAAAATGTGGGAAAACCTAACTTGGTACGGTAAACTTGCCCCTCGCAGTGGCGCCATTGCAATAATTTGCAATAACAGTATGGAAAGAACCGTCCGTTGCCCCAAAGGGTTACTTTGCCAGGATTAAGTTTTGATCAAGGTGTGGCCACTGTAATTGAGAATATATAAAGCGAGTACTAGACATGACGAGTCACGAAACCCACTCTCCGTTTATCTCTACTAGGAATTAGTCTAACTACGTACTTTTACAGGCTCAGGTCGAATTTTTATAACAGGCGCCGCCACTGTGGCGATGATGAGGAGATATGAGACAGGGCGCGTCAGGAAACTCTCCGATAATCTCTACAACGCCCAACCCTCTAAGGATACTCAATGGATGAATTATCTAAGGTATCATTTTAAAAAAAAACAGTTCTAGTCTATTGAAACAACACAACATCGAACACAAGACACAACGACTGTGACTGATCTTACATTAAACTGTGCCTGGTCTCTCTCCAAAACTTCTTCTAGAACGATTTTAACCCTTCCCGTACCGACCTACTTCTATCTATGCTGCCTTCAGTTTCGCTATATACGCGCCCGGGACTGTAAGGGTTAATATTAAAACCCGCGACTTTCTCGTAGCAACTAAAAAATATGAAGCGGACGCCCCCTCCCCCACTTCCGCCACCTTCCCCCCGGAAGAAAGAAACTGTATCAAAGTGACCATCACTACTTTCAATCTCTTTCTCCTCCCCTTCCCCTCCACAGTCCCGCGCCCTCGTTTCCGTCTCAACGCTTTTCTGGGGGTATCTCCAGAACTATCTCGTCACTTAGGTCTTACTCCGTACACATTCTCTGGAGCAGGACTTTTTTTTTTAAATGACCAGTGTTGGCCATTAGTCCACTAAGTGTCTATCACTCCTGGGATCGGTCAACGAAGTACAAATAGCAAACTTCGCCATCTCTGCTCTCTTTCGTTCTCTCATTTTCCACTTTCGCTTTCACTAAATCTTATCACGTCTGTTTCACCAAACACTTTATCCACTCAGAAAAGGTATAAAAAAAAACTACAAAAAAAAAAAAAAAACATAAAGAAAAAACAAGCCCAAAGCCGTACTCTTTACGCCGCCATCTTGGAGCTGTCAAATGTAACGATTTGCGTTTAAATGTTTTTAGTTTTTTTTTTCTTCTCTCGTTGTTGTGTTTTCTATGTACAGTTCAGGGCAATAATTTTGAAGTCACAAAAAGTCGACGCTAGTAGAAAAGGATAATTGTTCCCTAAGTTGACTTAATTCCGAAAACTACTTTAAAATAAAATAAACAGCAACTATTGTCTAGCAGCAAAACAAAGCAGAATTTTAACTATTAAAAAAAAAACATGTAAAAAGATAGAAGACAAAAAAAGTTAACAACAAACGAAAAATAAAAGTTGGCAGCGAAATAGATTTGAAAATGACAGTGTGATTGCCAGTAGTATTATTATCTTTTTTTCCTCTTTCGCGTAATTGTTTGTTACTTAAACATTTCTTAATAGTGATTGTGTGTAGGCTACGTACGTGTGGGTGTAGACCCATGTATACAGTATATAAGCTTGCATACATATAGATATATGTATAAGCCTAGATCAATCTGTATACTTTTTGAATGCTTAATTTAAATATTAAAGTATGATACTCGAAAAGGTTGCAACAGGGCGGTTCGAAATTGGAGTAGCTCTTAGAATACGAATACACCCCGCTCCCCAAACATTCATCTACCCCTCTCCCTGACATACTAACACGGAAAAGCCATCAGCGCCCCGCCCCCTTCCCAGCCCGGCGCCAAACCGTCTTAAGTTCTAAATAATCATTTTTTTTGTTGTTTTTGTTTTGTCGTAAATTTTCAGATGTAACGGATTTAATATTCCACACCAGACTCGTCGCCTTCACCGCACCACCAACTTTGTTCCTCATTTCCACACCTTAATCTCCCCCCCCCCCTTCCCTTTGCAAGCTACTTCGATCCGAGACCCCTTATCCCCCCCCCCCCCATACCTGTTCCGGTCGTGATTCCAGCATTCTGGTCATTTTAAAAATGGGGCTACTCTTCCAGGGATCTTTACGGGTACCATTTTCTACCTCAGAGCTTATGCCCAGAGTTGAATAATCTTATGCCCAGAGTTGAATAATCTTATGCCCAGAGTTGAATAATCTTATGCCCAGAGCTGAATAATCTTATGCCCAGAGCTGAATAATCTTATGCCCAGAGCTGAATAATCTTATGCCCAGAGCTGAATAATCTTATGCCCAGAGCTGAATAATCTTATGCCCAGAGCTGAATAATCTTATGCCCAGAGTTGAATATGTGGCACGGTAGCCGAGCGGCAGCGCGTTCGACTGGCGAGCTGAAGGTCCCGGGTTCGAATCTTGGTGCAGACTAGGATTTTTCCCGGGTCTGGAGGGTGTCCCTGAGTCTACCCAGCTCTGATGGGTACCTGACATTAGTTGGGGTAAAGCAAAGGCGGCTGTGCATAGTGCTGGCCACACAATCACCTAGTATGCCGTGGCCACAGAAACTGGTGAACGCTGCTTCATCGGACCTATGGATCAATTCGGTCCGACGGGTACTTTACTTTACTTACAGAGTTGAATAATCTTATTCCCAGAGCTGAATAATCTTATGCCCAGAGTTGAATAATCTTATGCCCAGAGCTGAATAATCTTTATCTTATCTTATACAGTATAGACGCTCCTTCTATAAAGAAGATTATTGCGTCATACGCAATCTTTGGTCTCCGTACAATGGAATATCTAGAAGATCTAGTCTAGTCTGGTAGTAACACACAGGGTCGATACTACGTAACCTCATAGCGGTGACTCTGTGTAACGGAGCACAGATCCGAAAAGTTCCACCTAGGAACGTCGTGTAGCTGGACTGGTGAGGCCCGCATGCGGGATTCCCGGGTGAAAAGGCAATGCACGATAGGACTCTGCTCCGGCTAATAACGTAGGTCCCCGGCCCTTCATGGCCGGGGAGTGTCTCCTAGCCTCCGCAGTAGAAGGTTATGGTCCAGCGCGATGGAGCTAGTTTCCAATACTGCAGCATTGCAGCCAGCTGTCCTCTGATGGCTAGCTCAGACTTTAGGAGAAAGTCGTGCTAAACGTACCTCAGCGACATTGAGGACAAACACCAGCAAACGGTTGACTTGACCCTTTACTCTGGGTCTTGCAGGTAGTGCGGCAGAGGCACTGCCGATCGTTTGTTTTGCTACGTCACTTTAGCCCCCCTGGGCGATCGCTCCCCCTGGAGCAGACAAAAAACATGGCTTGTACAACCGAAACGAATACCCCGAGTCTGGGTATTACTCAGTTGAGCTGCCCCGGTCACTTGCCAACTCGCGTTGGGGCATTGACCGATAAGTCCGCGACCAACGTGAACTGTCAGTTTCCAGTCTCCATCTCGGATGGAGGAGAACCACGCGGTTCTGAAGTCTCAGGAAGTGGGACCGCTCATATGAGGGTAGAGGTATTAGCTTGTGACCCTTCTAGGGCAGGACTGCCATTGCAGGGGCCCAAGGTGTGCACTATCTCTGTCCGTACGGGAAAAGCAAAGCCTGGGAATGGTGAAAACCCGGGCGCTGTTGTTGCTAAGCAGCAGTCGAAAGTCACCCTCTGCCAAGCGGAGCACAGATCCGACAAGCCCCACCTAGGAGCTTCGTGTAGCCGGACTGGAGAGGCCCGTTCGCGGGATTCCCGGGTGAAAAGGCAAGACACGATAGGACTCTGCTCCCAGGATAAGCAGAAAAGCAGCTGCCATTTGCCAGCCAGGAAATGTAGCCGCTCTAGACGGGAGCATTCCTGGAAGACTGGAGGCCCAAGCGGCCTACGTAATGGCAGTAAAACCAGGGCTGGTGGTACCCTGTGTCCCGGTGTACATGACATACATCCGGGGAATCCCACCTTGGGTGGTCAGGTCAGTCACAATAAGACCGCGTTCTGCCAATCCCCGACGGTGACTCCTGTGACTAGTGATACGGCGCACAGATCCAACAAGCCCTTAGGGGTTTCGTGTTCCCGGTTTAGGGGTGCTCGTGCGCGGGTATCCCGAGCTGAGAGGCGTAACACGATAGGACTCTGCTCCCAGCGAAAGCGGAGGAAGCCCGACGGTAGACGTGACCTAGGCAAAGGCTCGCACCAAAAGAGCGCCCAGCTCCGGGTGATGCACCTGAACGTGTTCGGCCTGATCCCCAAGTCTCTAGAGATCCTAAAACTCTTGCATGAGTATGATATTGACGTAGCAATGTTCCAGGAGTGCAAAATTGGTAAGAAAAGGGTGGCATCCTTTTCGGGATATACGATCTTCCGATGCACCTGCTGCTTGGGAGGCAGTGGAGGGTTGGCAACCCTTGTCCGAAGTTCACTACAAGCTCGAGTGGTGAACCGCAGAACGGGCAGTTGCAAGACCGATATCCTAACCCTGGAGGTGTTGAAGAATGGGAAGGCTTATACCCTGACCAACGTCTACAACCCTCCGAAGAAGGATTTGGACCTCAACGTGGAGGCACATCTTTCTCGCACTTGTATTGGCGGTGATTTCAATGCGGCATCACCGGCCTGGGGCTATGCTGTCGCCAACAACTCAGGACGACTGGTGGAGGAGCTATGCAACAGCACGACGCTTATCCGATTACAGGGTACCGATACCCCAGCTACCTTTTTCCACACGGGAAATGGCAGTGAATCGAGGCCGGATCTCACGCTCGTGAGTGCTGATCTGGCTGCTAGCACCTCTATGGAAGTCTTGGGTGATGTTGGGAGTGATTATTTGCCCGTGTTGGTCACTATCAATATAGGAAAAGCAAGCAGCGAACCTTCCGGGCCCAGGAAGTGGATCTACTCGAAGGCACGATGGGACGAGTACAGAGTGCGCACCGATCGCGCTCTTGAAGAAGTGCTTATCGAGACTGGGCCTATCGACTCAGTGTATGGCACGATGGTCAAAGCCATACTAGGGGTTGCCAGAAAGACGATACCAAGGTCACATGAGAAGCACAAGTTCAGACCGTTTTGGACAAAAGCCCTAGGAGAGTTGGTCCGCAAAAGGAGGGCTGCTCGCAAGCTCGCGAGCAGGCGGAAGACGGCCGAGAGCCGTCGGGAGTACAACCGTTTAACGGCGGAAGTAAAAGGGGCTATCGCGGAGGCAAAGTTGTCGAAATGGACTGATACATGTGCTGGATTGGACCTTGCGGATAGCCGGCAGGCATGGAACCTAATCAACCACCTTGAGCGAGCTGAGGTAGCTAGCAGAGCACCAGCTTCGTTGGCAAGAGCAGGGGCAGGCCCCATGGTATCGGATACCAAGCGGGCTGAGATGCTCAACCGTCACTTCGTAAGTGTCGGAAAACTGGGTGGAAGAACGAGTGTGTCTGCTGGGCTTGATAAAGTCCGGAAGGCAAACGAACGCCACATGACGGGAGAGGGTGAGGCTAGCACATTCACGGTGCCCTTTACTCGGCAAGAACTGGAGTATGTTTTGAGACGGTGCAAAGCGAAGAAGGCCCCTGGGCTGGATGGGATCAGCAACGAGCTGATCACTCACCTTGGGGCTGGTGGCAAGGGCAAACTCTTGGAGCTCGTAAATCGAACATGGTCTGAAGGTGTCCTACCGAAACAGTGGAGAGAGGCCTTGGTGGTACCCATCTTGAAGAGGAGTAAAGACCCGGGTCAGGCCGAAAGCTACCGACCGATTTCCCTAACATCGTGTGTAGGGAAGGTAGCTGAGAGATTAATCAATAGGAGGCTTGTGAGGTTCCTAGAGGATAATGGACTGGTTACCCCCACTCAAGCAGGCTTCCGTAGCGGAAGAAGCTCGATGGATCAGGTGACGCTCTTGGTCCAGAAAATGGCTGACGGGTTTCAGCGGAAAGAGTCTACACTAGCAGTGTTCCTGGATTTTAAACAGGCCTATGACAAGGTCTGGCGGCCGGGGTTGTTGTTGAAGCTACAGAGGCTAGGAATAGCCTCTAACATGTACAATTGGATCAAAGGGTTTTTATCCCGAAGAACAGTTGCAACTCGTTACGGGAAAGCGGTTTCTCGGAAGCGCGTCCTGGAGCAAGGATTGCCCCAGGGCTCAGCACTGTCCTGTACATTGTTCCTGGCTTTTATCAACGACCTGCCGAACTATCTGGGAAGCTCGTCGCTGCTTTTCGCAGACGATCTTGTGGTCTGGTCGACCGGGAGGGAAGCGCGTGCTCTCGAGCGGGCCCTCCAGCAGGATTTGAACGCAGTAGCCTGTTACGCCAAGCTATGGGGTATGGAAGTAAACTGCCTAAAAACAGTTTACTCGCTCTTTACCCTCGGAATCGATATCCTCAAAGATCCGATCGAGCTGAACATTGACGGCCGCGCCCTGGCATGCAACCAGAAGCCGGTCTATCTCGGAGTGACACTGGACCGAAAGCTAACGATGTATGACCATGTGAGGTTAGTCCAAGAGAAAGCATCTTCTAAGCTGAACATTGTCAAGAGACTGGCCAGTACTGGCTGGGGTGCGAAGGCGAGTGTGTTGAGAAATCTTTACCTAGGAGCGGTAAGATCTCAGATCGATTACAGCCTCCCGGTGCAAATCTATGCGTCTGATACTGCTTTGAAGACGTTGGACTCTGTACAAAATCAAGCCCTCAGACTAATATGTGGAACGTTCCGAACCGCCCCGACATCGGCTGTTGAAATCATGGCAAACGTGCCGCCTCTGAATGGGAGAAGGAAAAGGGCCGTTATTACTGCTTACGAGCGGTATAAGCGGTTGGAGGAAAGTTCCCCCCTCAGGATGCTCGTGGATTCCTGGGTGGGAAGAGCTCGGATCTCAATGCAGTCCTTCATGCACCACGCACTGAAGCTCAGCGCAGAGATTGGACTCCCGGTCGACCGCATGCCCATGCGGACGGGAGTGGAACCTCCTCCTCACCTATCTTTCAACCTACCAGAGATACGGGCGAACCTGATGGAAGCAGTCGGACCCAGCGCTTGCCTGACTGAGAGGCGCGCAGCTGCTCTAAGGACGGTACGGGCATACTCGGGATTCGTTGAGGCATACACTGATGGGAGCGCGATCAGTGGCACCGAAGCGCGTTCTGGGTATGGTGCTCTTGTGTCGTACCCGAAGGCAGAAGAAAAACGGGCTGAGCTAAGTGGGCCGTGTGGAGCAATCTGCATCTTTGATGCGGAGATGGAAGCCATCAGAATTGCCGTTGAGGCAATTGGGAAAACGTTCGAAGAAACACCATCTGCTCGTGATGATGTGGTTATCTTCACTGATGCACTTTCAGTTCTCCAAGCCATCGACGGCTTGGGGAGTTGGCCCGAACTGCTTGTCCGACTATTAGCTGCTATTTCCGATCTGATCCTCAGGTACGAGGTGAAGGTCATCTTGCAGTGGATTCCAGGTCATGCAGGAGTCCCTGGCAACGAGATAGTGGATGCCTTGGCCAAGAAGGGATCCCTGACACCCACTCCGGAGGGTCCGTCCACCTTCGCGAGTGCCCGCAGATCAATACGTGAGTGGGAGACAAGACAATGGAACAAGAGTTGGGACGAGTCTGACAAGGGTCGAGGTGTGTGGCAGCAACTAAAACGGCCAAATCGAGCTGATCCGTGGTGGAAGCTCCGCAGGAGAGAACAGGCTACGATAGCCCAGTTCCGTACAGGGCACTGCCCTATTGGTGCCTATTTCGGACGATTTAGGCCCAATTTCGATTCGCGGTGCCGACATTGCTTTGAAGCAGAAGAGACGGTCGAGCATTTGCTTTTAGACTGCCCTGCCTTGCAGGAGGAAAGAGTAGATGGGAATGGTCAACAGTTTGCACCATCCCTTTATGGGAACCTGGCTGTGCTACGTAGTACAAGTGTGTTTGTCCTCCGAATCCTAAGAGATTAGTCTCGATTCGATCACTCCGGTGAGTGAGGTTTAAAGTCTGGTAGTAACACAAAATGGGGAATAGGAAGGGAGTGGGTAAGTTCTTAATGGTCGCCCTACTTTGAAGGTAATTTCGAAAGAACAAAACTATCAAAGATACTAATAAAATATAACTTTAGGACATTTTACTATTAAAGTTCAAACAAGACACAATAGCAATATGTTATAATGTTCAGATAAACATAAGGATAAAAAGATTTTCCTTATCCCTTATGCGAGAGCGAATGCATATTATAAGGAGTCTTTGTTCCCCGAGTGGCATTCGGGCATCGAGTGGGTTGCCTGAACAAACCAGGAAAACCAGTAACTTAACACCATTTCAAACACTAATAGAAATGCAGTACTAGACTCTAACCGCGAATGAGCGTAGGACGCGATAATCTTCTCCATAGAAGAAGCGTCTGTAATGTAGGCATTCTTGTAGTGTCTTTTATAGCACAACCACAACCCTCATATGTTCCACGCCACTCCCCACTCCTCTCCACTTATCTACTCCCCACCCCCTCCCCCTCCAAATCGACCAACGCCCCATTTAAGATCCAAACATCGTTGATGACTTTTGTGTTCGGTTAGTTCTCCCCCCCCCCCCTTCCCGCCACATTTTGTTATCTTCGGTAGTAAAATAAGCAGAACTAGAATAGCACAATATTGTAGAGATCTATAGGAATTTAACACTTTCGTACTCAAAATGACTGAAACCTCAAACGGAGCTTTTCAACAACACACACACACATACATAAACACATACATAAACACATACATAAACACACAGAACACAAAAGCAACCCAAAATCTTTCTTTCTTCCTTCCCCAGTTTTCTTCTTGTTATTTGTTTTATTTAATGGGTAGAAAACTTTCTGTGTGTTGGTGTTCTCTCATTTTTTTTTTGTGTATTTTCTTCCCCACTCAGTAAAACAAAAAACAACAACGTGTAATTCTTCAATTCCTATCAGCACGACTCCCCAACAACCCTCCACCCTACGCCCCCACCAACCCGTACCCACAACCGCGAAAGTATCTACGAACAACTTAATTAGAAAACCAGGGGCTGCTAAAATAACATAAATCCTTTGAGTGTGTGTGTGTGTGTGTTGGAAACATCCTATCAGAAACGAGGAAAGGAAAAAGGGCGAGGAGGGGGGGGGGAAATAAAGGCTATGATGTTCAGGGTTCTTTTTGCCCCCCCCCCCTTCCTCCTCAATACACCTCGATTTTTTTTTATTGTTGTTGGTGGTGACCTCGATTATTTGAGTGCAATCAAATTTGTAGAAACCTGCACAAAACGAGGCTACGATGTTTCCCTTTATACCTGCGATCGTAATTCTTATTTTTTTCTTCTCCGAAAATCGTTTCGATGGATATTTTTTTGTGTGCCTCCGCCCCCTCTCATCCACCCCCCGTATAAAAAAAATGTATTTTTATTTTTCTGTCCCCTCCCCTCTCCCAATCTCCCCCCCCCAACACCCGGTCCCAACTGTCAAAAAACCTCCCAGAGATGTAAAAAAAAAAAAAAGAAGAAAAAAAGAACAAAATTAAGGAGAAAGAATGAGAAATGCAGATATTCGGGTTAGGGGTGTGTGAGGAGGGGTAGGGTAGGCTGTGGGGACGAGGGAATGATGGGTAGAGGTGATGCTTTGAAATGCATACGCAATGAAAAAAAACGCATGCACGCACAAACACCCTCAGAGAGCATAAAAGCGTCTATTTTGGAGGTAAACAGCCCCCGACGATTGCGAGGGGCGAGCGAGAAAACAGCCATAAATCTCACCGCGATACACGCACGAGGGCAAAAAAATAAAATACAAGAAAAAAAACAAGAAGATTTTAAGCAACCCTCCCCTCACCCCCTCTCTTCCCGAGAGTAAGATTTAATCTTGAAGAAAAGAGTAGAAAGATATTTCTTAATAGTCTGTTTATCTTTCTTTTTGTAATAGTATTTATTTAGTCTGGCATTACCTTATGTTAATTGTAGACTATATACCAAAAACTAAAAACAAAAACAAAAAACTATCAAAATGTACACAGCCATTAAGACCAACCACCGTCCATGTTTTTTAAAGCTTATGCCGTTAAAGAATAAATATTTAAAAAAAGGGAGATAAATTATCAAAAGAGCCACACAGATTCCCCCGGGAAATCCCGGAGTCGTCTCCAAGGGCGCCCCAGAAATTATAGATGCCCATCATCGACTTGCCTCTGCAACCTGGTAATATAAGCCCAATCCCCACTTTTTTTTTTATTTCTCTCTCTCTCTCTCTCTCTCTCTCTTTCTGCTCTCCCTCACTCGGAATCGCGCCCTCGACAAAGCGCTCGTAAAGTGAGCAGTCGTCGTGTTTTCAGCAACACCTGACAGGACCAGGTCCTTAAAGCAATGAACCGGATACATAGTAATCTCTTCCTTCGTTTAACTTATTCCTTACGCTGGATCGACGTGACTGGGACGAGCTTACGATTGTGTGACGGTTCTACGCGCGGGTGGGTGGGGTGGGGGTTAAGAGGCGATGGCACAACAGACAGCATGAAATAAGACTTTCGCATTTTTGTAAATAAATGATAATATAGGCTATGGGAAATAAATTTGACTTTATTTGCCGTTGTTGTTAAAATCATTTGACTTGAGGTTTATTGTTGCTGTTGTTTTTTGATATTTTGAGTAAATAGATGTCTAATAGTTAGACCTACATTTTAGTTTTTGGATGGGCTGTTATTAACCAAAGAGTGTTAATGAAGATATCCGCTACCGTAACTATTATTAGTGCATTAACATTGGTAGAAGTAACAACAGAGAGAGAGAGAGAGAGAGAAAGCTGGAGAGGATGTGAATAGAAAAGTAATATTGGACACATGAGATTGTAAAAAAAAAAAGACAAATTTGTAAAGCTTTGGATTAAGGACACACAAGAAATCATTAAAAAAACGCATTAAGCAAAACTCGTAGAAAGAGTTAAAAAGAACGTGTATAAAAGCATATTAAAAAAACTGCATAAAAATGCACATATTAAAAAGGTCGTAAAATATTCACGTTTGAAAATCTCTTAACATTACAAAAATTCGTAAATAGACACTCCAGTAGACATCTTCGTGACATAGACAGATGTCAGGGGGGAGCTGATGAATCCCACACAGGTCTACTCAGTTACATTTCTCACCTCGATCTACGGCTCGTTTAGCGACGTTCTCATTTCTGATCCTATTTCATCCACATACTTTCATTGGCGTAGTCTGTGTTGAATACGTTTGTTTGCACCCCACCCCCTCCACCCATCTTCCAACTAATCATGCTCGGGTGCCGACAACGTCTTACTTTCTGGCTAACCTCAACAGCGGCGAAAAAAGAAAAGTGAAACATTTGTTGAATTTTGTTGCACAAAATACAAGGCCGGCTCAACCCAACGGGGGCGAATCAGGGCCAACGCCTCTGGCGCGAAGCGAATAAAGGTGGTGAGGGGGGGGGGGCAGGAAAGACGGGAGAAAAAAAAAGATACAAAAATGTGTTTTTTGTTTAAAAGCAGATTTATTTCTTTGAGATTCGATATTATGCTCTAAGAAGTCTTTCATAACTATTTTTTTGTTAGTCTAAAATAAAAAGCAACATTTACTTGAGAGTAGCTCTATAATTAGGTATGCATTATTGTGTGCCTAAGTTATTTATAACATGCATATAACGAATTGATAACCAACCTATATGTTATCCAAAAAGCAAGAAAAATAAATATCCTGAGAGAAAAATTTAGACCTAGACATAATTTTACTAATTTGCTTCCTTTTCAGTTGACAAAGGATTGCTTCTAGAATGTTCCATGTCAATGAAATTTACCTGTTAGTAAATTATATTTATTATATTTAATATTCATAAAATTATTTTTTTAGCATACTAAGCAAAAATAAATAATTGCATTGTGGCAAAAGCTATTATTACCATGCAATGTAGTGTAACAATGCAATCTGTGGTAATTTCTAACAATGCAATATGGTGTAGTTTTTATGCAACATGGTAAAAATGTACCACAAAATAAAGTGATATATATTTCTAATAAGGCAATGTGGTGTACATTAAAATGTAAATATATTTGTGGTTGAAGGGGCAAAAGAAAAAATAGAAAAGCCTTTAACGAACTTAATCTCCAAGATACACAATGTCGGAGCCTACAGTCGAGGGCCTAATATGTACACGAGTACAGAGAATGAGGTTTTGGTTTATGGTCGTTAGATAGAAGATAGCGTGGCTTAATGACCCCCTAGTTAGAAATAAAGATTAAAACGAGTTTAATACCGCAAGCTAACCAAGGCAGACAGTGTGAACAGGCTTGAAACTAAATGTTTGACAGTGTGAGGAAGAAAAGAAAACAAAAAAGAAAGAAATACTGAAATAAACTAAGAAAGAAATGTAGAAAGAAACAGAAAATCATGCGAAATTGAAGAAAGAATTGAACAAATAAATGCAGAGAGAAACAGAAAATCATGCGAAATTGAAGAAAGAATTGAAGAAATAAATGCAGAGAGAAACAGAAAATCATGCGAAATTGAAGAAAGAATTGAAGAAATAAATGTAGAGAGAAACGGAAAGAAAACGCGGAAGGAAGTATAGAAAGATATACAGAATAATAATAGATAGAAATACAGAAAGAAATACAGCAAGAAACACAGGATGAGAAAGATTGATAAAAAGTTGACATCTTATAATAATAATATATATATTATATAAAGACAAAAAATTGCCCATAAACGAAGACAAGTGGGATGAAAAATTAAGAAAAAATGTAAGTGGCGACAAAAAAAAATAACAACTTTAAAAAAGAAAGATAAAAGAATATCAAAATAAAGTGAGAAAGTACAAGAATTACTTAACAAGTTTACTATGTTAGCAAATAAGTAACAACAAAAGAAGATAGCAAAGAAAGCATTATGTCAAAATAGTCACTATATGGCAAGATAGAAGGAAAAAAAAAAGATAAAAACATAAATATGAGCATGAAAGAAAACACAACAATGTAAAGAACGAGTATAGGTTGGGGGGGGGGGTGTGGATGAACGATAGAAAAAGAAAATGAAAGGAAAATACGATTAGATAGAAAGAAAAAAAAAGAAAAGAAACAAAATTAGAAAGATAGAAAAAATATGATTTAAAAAAAAGATAGAACGAATAGAAAGAAGAAAAATAGAGAAAGAAAGAAAGAGAGAGAGAGAGAGAGAGAGAGCGAATAAAAAAAAATGAAATGAAAGAATATTTGCTTACCTGTAAGAACAATGAATATTCACTTATCTCCTTGTCACTGAAAGGCTTGTTCTAAATGTCCTGGGTTCGAATCTTGTTGTCTCCGTGTTATTATGATTTTCCTTGACCGGGCAATCTTTTGGACCACGACGACGACGACGACGGAAGCCTCGAGCAACTCTCCAGCGCACACACGCGCACACACCTATAATATCCTGGCCGGGTTTAGTAGCTTCAATTATTGAACTGTTGGCTTCTAATCTGTTGAAACAAGAGATAGAGGGAGACAAAAGTCAGATCACAAGCACGCACGATGGGGGGATTCTTTTTTCTTCTTCTACCGAGCCAGTGCGCGAGGGGCGCTGGGTGGCTGAGGGTGAGGGGTGAGAAGTGTGCAAAGACACACACAAAAACAACTCCCAATATCAAATGCGAAATAAAATTGAAAAAATCATATCGTGCCTTTTGGCTATATTTGATAAGCTATACTAGATGCTATATTTTGGTTTATTTTTAGATATTGGATGACTCTCCCTTTGTTCGTTGTGTAAGGTTAAATTTATATGAGATATTGATTCTCTAATATCCGTCTCAATATATAGACATTTTTTCTGAAACCTGTGGCAAAAGAAGAAGTTTTCTTGTCACCATTTGTTATGATGCAAAATAATAATAAAACTTAAGTGACAACTAGACTATCTAGACTCTAGAGTGTATATTTACCATATAGGAACAAAATAGTTTTTTTTGGTCACATTTCAAGTATTGGTCTATTTAAAAACTTACATCACTAATGACTTTCCTTTTAATTAAGTCTTAGTTTTTTAAAGTTTTTATGAGACAATGAACAGCTTTAAACATTTTTTTTTTACATCTAATAGTAAATAAAGCAAAGCCAATATTTTGTAATAACCAGAATAATGTATTTGCTGATTGTTGTTATATGTATTCTTTTTATCTTTAAATTTCAGTTGTTCTTTTTTGTTTAGAACTGTTGTTTGATTGAAAAAATTTTTAACATTTAAAAACAGACTGTTCTCACAATTATTGTGGCTTGTAAAATAGAAAAAAAAATCCTAACAAAAAAATCTAGCAACATTCAATGTTAAAATATATGTTATACCTGTATTGTATACCTGCATTGAATACTTGTATTATATACCTGTATTGTCTACCTGCATTGTGTCCCTGTACAGTTTAATTTTAAGCCAATAGAAAATGAAACCTATTATTTGTTCCACACATAGTGTTATAACAGTGTTATAGACAGGTGAGTTCGAGCATCGATGGCGTCTAAAAAATCAATTCCTATGTCTCGATTTCCTAACAACATGTCACGGATCACAGACTCTTCGATCTTGTTATCACCCCCCGCCCCTTCTCACTTGACACCAAAAAAAAACACTGCTACCAACACAAGCGCACACATAATACAGTCTTACAGAGACGTGTTTATACCACCACCCGTCATCCACGCTTTTGCTGCCATATTATGCCTGCACCCGAGTCTCCCTCCCCCCCCCCTCACCATCCCCCCCCCCCCCAAACACTACAACAAAATTATGAACCAATCAGCCATGCCTGACTTCATGACTATTTTTCTGGGAGATCAATAGAGATGATCAAATTAGTCAGTGAGAGAGAGAGAGGAAGAAAGAGAGAGAAATAGAGCGATAACAATAAAGAGAGAGAACGAAAAAAAAAGTGAGAGAGAGCGAAATTATGAAGAAAAGACAGAAAGAAGTAGATAATTAAGTGGAAAAAGAGAAAATAGAAAGACAGACGAGGAAAGAGTGATCGAATTAAAGGATGGAGGGGGAAAAAGGAGAGAGAGAAAGAGAGAGAGGAAGAAATAGTGAAAAGGAGAGGAATTGTAGTAAAGGGGAGAGGAGAGAGAAAGAAAGGAGAGCGTGAAATGGAGAGAAGAAAACAGAGAAAGAAAGAATGAAAGAATTAGAAAGAATAAGAAAGAGAACAATAAACTATCATACAAAGATGGAGAAGTTTTGGCGAGATAAAGTTGTCAATCGTCTGCAGATTATACAAGAACAAACACACAAAAATACAACATAATAATAATCTTAAGTTAACTGGACTCATAATAATATAGATATTCTTAATCAGGGATCGACAACCTATGGCACGCGTGCCATACTTGGCACGAAGAGCATTTTTTCAATGGCACGTGCGGAAGACCGAAAAAAAAACATCGCAAGTCACTTCTATCAGTCTAGTAAAGAACAGGATGATTTTTATGCTGTCGGCACTCTAAATGTATTAGAAATCCTACTTCGGCATACTTTTATCAAAAGGTTGCGGATAGCTATTCTAAATTAAAATTTTGATAATTAAAATAATAGAAAAAAAACATAATTGAGACAATCTATAATAATATATTAATATATATATATATATATATATATATATATATAGAGAGAGAGAGAGAGATAGAGAGAGAGAGAGAGGGAGAGAGAGAGAGAGACTTTAGGCAAACGAAAAAACAAACGGATTCACTATTAGGGTTAGGGTTAAATTAGGATATTATAATTGAGAGGTTTGTTGTTTACCTGCTAGTTTAAACCCTAACGAGGTAGTGAACACAAGTAACCAATGGCAAGTACCTCGCGTGGCCACTCACTGTGACTAGAGTGTAGGCTTAGAAAGAAGTCTGTGAGTAACATGACATGAAGTTGAATCTTTTCCACATACAACATAATGAAACACGCCACGATACACACCAAGGGGGATTTTTTTTAGTTTCGAACATTTTAAAGATCAAATGAATAAATAAATTAAAAAAAAACAAAAAAAAACGAGCTTTTGCGGCGAGGGCACGAGGAGGCGGGGAGATGAGGGTTTGCAGGAAGATGAGAAAGGGGGTGGGGGAGGGGAGTAATGCGCAGGAGGCAAGGGGGGGGGGAGAAATATGTGTGTAATGTAGCTTAGAGAGCGAGAGAAAGTGTGAGAGAAAGAGAGAGAGAGAGAGTGTATGTGAGTGAGAGAGAGACAGTAGGCTAATTCCTATCAGCCAATTAAAATGTTAGAAGGGAGGGATTTCGCCATGTTTATAACCGCACGTAGGATGTGCTTAACACTCAATCGTTGCACCGATTCGCCATTCGTCTATGTGTCTCTCTCTCCTTCTCTCTCTCTATCTATCTGATCTGTCGCTCTTTCTCTCTCTCTCTCTTCCCGCGGTGACTCGCGAGATGGATAACAGTTCGTAAGTTATCCCCCCCTCCCCTCTCCACCCCAAACAACAACAACAACAACTCCACAGTAAACAAACATACCAACAAACATACAACAGAAGAGTAAACAAATTCACAAGTGTATACAACAAACACGGTATTGCGTAGGACGCGGCAATAAAGATCGGAGTTAAAGTTTGTTTGCTGGCCTGCTGTTCGGTGTATGCAGGCGCTACACCCCGGGAAGAGAATAATGATGTTAACGGTGCGGGGTGCGTTGAATTGTTATGCGGCATACAACTGCATTATTATCAAATAGATTTGCTTTGTATGCTGTATATAATATAATATTCTTCATAATCAGGAGGCGTTTAAGGGTGTAAGCTATGAATAGTATGAAACGGATTAGCGAAACCAATATTATATATATATATTATATATATATATATATATATATATATATATATACGATATAATATATAAAATATAAACGATGGAAATAAATATATTAGATAGATAGATAGACTGACAGACATATAGATATATCTAGACAGATAGATAGACAAGACAGATTTATAGATAGATAGATAGATAGATAGACGGACAGAATAATACATAGACAGAATGAGTCCCTGCCATTAGTTGGGGTAAAGTAAAGGCGGCTATATAGAAAGATTTATAGAAAGATACATGTATAAATAAATAGATTGCAAGACCCCCAGAAGTTACAGACTAACCTCACAACTCACAACACAGCCAATAAGCTATCGTCTGCTAATCCCAATGCACCGAAAGTGCAAGTCTACGTCTTAATCCGGCCACTAACACCATATTTAACAATTAATGTACGTTAATGTCCTTATCACCTTATGGATTAGGGCTTAATCCGTTTTTTTGTTAGAAATGTTCTCTTTCTCCTCTATCTGTCATTTAAATTGTGCCGTAATTCACAGCGACATTATAATCTTTTAATCTCGGCTGCTTACCCTTACCCCCCCCCCCCCCCCAACCTTTGGTTTATGTTGTTTTACCCCTTACCAAAGCAAAATAAAAATTAAAAAAAAAAAAGGAATCTGGAAAAAAGGAACAACTAAAATAGAGCACATGGGCCTTAATGCTGCACTTGGAGTTGTTCCACCTTGAAGGCCATCATTTTTCACAACGTCCGTGTCGTGATTGACTTATTTTGAACAATAGACACTTTAAATAGAAATGGGCCTCAAAATGTGCCGATTTGCGAAAAATATCTGGAAGGTAACTGCTCAGGAAAGTCATCTGCTTTTCTCAACTACTAGGCATTCACTCTTTTACTTTCAGCTTTTGGTTCAACTTACACTTGTGAATAGATTTTATTGCACATGAAAGCTGTTTTAAGATACAAAGAGGTCACCTAAACTGGACCGGTCAGAAGTGACTAAATATGTATCTGACATACAATTAGCAAAGGGCATTCAAAATAAGGCGCTCGTTAATTGATATAGACTAATTACATTAAAACAGTTTTAAAACTCATCTTCTTTAATTAAACATAAATATAATTAATTTTAAAACAAAATTACTTGTTTTATTAAATTTATAAATATAAGATACTATTTTCATAACTAGCATTATATTAAGCAATTGTTGTAATATTAAATGTTTAAACGATAAACGATTTAAGTCGACAAACAATTCATGCAGGAAATGTTTATTTACCATTAACTGTTTAACTAACGTAAGACAATTAATTTTATACCTCTTGAAACATCTTGAAATGAATACTATAATGCTGGATTTGTAAAAAGAAATAATAATTAGTCAGTAATATTAGTAATATCACAAAACATCACTATAGAATCAATATAGAATCCAATTAGGAAACTTTAATTTATTATGAGAAATTATTAACCAGTTTTCTTTGCGTTAATATTTTCGAAAATGTGTCTGTTTTATTTTTATAAAAGAATGAATAGCTTACAATTTACATTTTAAAACTTTACAATGATCATATTATAAAAGATAGTTGAAAGTTATGATAATGTTATATGAATATATAATTTATATGTACATTTTTAAACATAATAAAAACTACCCAGTTTTCCGCTTTACTATGACGGTTCCCTTCCATTATGTATCTATAAAGACATTTCAATTACCCGTAATCTGAGATCAATATATAAATCCAAAAATTAATTAGCAAGTGCTAGAATTGTATTTTGACAACTAAATGAAAATATTTAGACATTAATCATTTAAGTGAAAAGCCAGTAATGAATTTTAGTATTTGCTATAAATGCAAATAAAAAAGATGATAATCATAAATACGATGTTTGTTTTGTTTAAATTAAATACGATTTTATCTATAAAGTTCCTTTGTTTTTTTGTTTTCGCCATGCTACGGCGCTAAATACATTGTCTTACAACAATAAATACAAAATATAGTAGAGCAGATTGAGTTTCAGACAGTTGGCACGCTGAATGATTTAGAAATCCCAGTTTGGAACACTATTAACAAAACGGTTACCTGTAAATCAGCTTCATTTCATATCTACGTCTCTTCATAATGCGATATCGCTCAATTTATGTTTTTAGTTCTAGAACATACGTTCCGATGTACTATGACTAATATAATGGATTCAGTTCTGTTAAATGCATGCCGGTATCAAAGATTGTTTGTTTTAAAAATCATTTGTAAACATATTTTATTCAACTTAAAGCCAAACCAATCTGAAGTGCGATTCGTATTTTTTGTTTATTAGTGTAATATTTCCTGTTGTGTGATATCATATATTTAGCAGTTCTTGCATTCCATGATCTAATCACACCCTCCCCCTCCTTGCCTTTCTCGGAAATTATCTTAATATATTAAGTTAAGCACATAAAGAACATTCATTGACCTTTACGTCACAATTGGAATATAGTCAATAGTAGAACTGTCCATTCATTTTTTGTCTCTTTACCAACAAACCTAAAGATTAACGTTAATTAAAGCAAATCTACACACTTAGAATTTATATATTTTAAAAAGCATAGAAGTTCAAATTATTTCAAGTACGTTTGTACCGCCCACTTGCCCTTCACTGCTTCACTGCACCCGTAACGCCAGCCTGTCTTCAACGTAACGCCTAAGATCTTCGGGGAGGGGGGAAATAACGCCTTCGTTTTTGTGTTGTTTTTTTTAGAACCTATGGCTTAGCTAGAGACTAAGCAATAATTTGATCATCAAAGTATTTTTTAATCTTGCAGAACCATTGAGATTTCTCACAAAACCATTGAGATTTCTCACAACACCATTGAGATTTCTCACAAAACCTTTGAGATTAAAATTTCTCAAAAACCATTGAGATTTCTCACAAAACCATTGAAATTTCTCACAACACCAATGAGATTTCTCACAACACCATTGAGATTTCTCACAAAACCATTGAGATTTCTCACAAACCCATTGAGATTTCTCACAAAACCATTGAAATTTCTCACAACACCATTGAGATTTCTCACAAAACCATTGAGATTTCTCACAAAACCATTGAGATTTCTCACAAACCATTAAGATTTCTCACAAAACCATTGAGATTTCTCACAAACCCATTGAGATTTCTCACAAACCCATTGAGATTTCTCACAACACCATTGAGATTTTCTCAATGATGCCGTTTGGATTTATCACGGATGATCGTATGGAAATCACAGAAATGCGGGGGTTGGGTGGGGGAAAGGTTGATTTAAACAACAATATCTACTCTCAAATAAACTGTCCAAGAAATAAACAGTGAGAAAGAGAGAGAGAGAGAGAGGGGGGGGGGGAGAGACATATAGACAGACAGATAGATAATATAGATAATTAGTAAGTCAGGCAGATAGCTAGATAGTTATACAGATAGGAGGGCAGGCAGACATATAGGGAGACATATAAATAGATAGATAGATAGATAGATAGATAGATAGATAGATAGATAGATAAAAAGCCTAAATATGTAGACATATAGATTTATATTATATAGAAAGATAGACAGACAGGCATAAAGATCGAGATATATAATTAATATATAGATAGATAAATAGACAAATAGGAAGTGGGATAGACAGAAAGATATTAGATAAATGGATAGAGAGGTAAATGGACTACAAGGTAGACAGACAGAAAGAAATTTAAAAAAAAATAGAGACATGAAGAGATAGTCAAAGAATGGGAGAAGGTGGGAGAAGATGGAGGAGAACGCGCCACTAAGTTACAATCCTTCACAAAGTGATGCATATTATTATGAAAAGAGTAGCACTGATTACCGCGAACAAAGGCAGTTTAAAAAAAAATACGCAATGATACGTCTAGACGTCTGCGTGTCAGTTCCTTGAAACAAAGTCCCTCATCTGTGACGTCTGCTTGTCCAAACACGCCTGCAGTTTTCGGTTCTCAAAGACAAGCGTACAATAAATAAATTGTGATCTCTCTCTACTGAATAAGTCGTCTGCTATCGTCCATCCGAAATTGAGGAAAGGCAATTTAAAAGAATGAATATTAGTTTACGAGAGACTTTTAAAAAATATATAAAAAAACAACAACAAAGAATCGTTTTAATTTAAATCTAAACATTTTAAAGATTATTTTTTTTACAAAATAAGATGAAGATTTAAATTTGAGAAATGAAACTAATATAACTAGTCTATATCATTTTATTTTAAAGTCAGAAATAATACAAGAATCGAGTACAATAATGTTTCAAAAACTAATATTAAAAAGTAATTTAAGAAATTATCGGGAAAAAAAAAGTCGACTCGAGAAGTTTCAATTCTAAAGCCCTCGACATATCCTCATGCCACGATACAATATGGCCGGTATTCATGAGTGGTATTAAATTCTATTTCTGAAACAAACTCTATATATTTTGTAAAAAAAAAAAATGGATCTTCTAACAAGACTAATTATTAGACTTGAAAAACACAACAAACGAAATATCCGATTTCCCGGTCTTGATGTAACCCTTGTGACTTAGATAAACAACTACGTTCTAAACTTCAAGCCTGTCTGCTCTCTTTGCACGCACGCTAACATACTCATACACACACACACAAACATATAGACATACATATAAAACACAAAGAGAGAGAGAGAGAGAATTTAAAAGAAGTGAAACAGAAGTAAAAAACTAACTTCAGCTACATCCTTTGAGCATAGATACCGACATGCATATTTGTTATATGTTAGTTATAGGCCAGTATAGGCAATAACAATGTCAGAGTGTTATGAACCAGTGGTATCTAAATAACCGGTTGAAATATAAAACAATTATGATAGCCAAATTATTTCACTATCATAGCCTAGTCGATATGAACTAATATTGGAAATTGTCTTACATTTAGAAAATCAATTAGGGGAATGTTAGGTTTAAGGGAGGGAGGGAGGGTAGGGATATTAAGGGTATTAACACCTGGAGAGATGTCTGCGGGGGAGGGAAGGGGAGCTATTCTTTTCTCGCCTGGCTCTACGGTACTCTGGGCAGTCCTGGACAGCGATCAATTGTTGATCGTCATTTTTTTCTTTCTTCCGGTCGTTTAATCGGAAATGGTCACCGAGCAGCGCCATTGGCCAAAATGAATGACAAAAAATCATATCGGTTAAATAGTTGTCCCTATGTGCCTATATAAATAATATATAGATAAATAAATACTGATTGATAGATAGATATAAAGATAGATAGGTAGATAAATAGCTGGATAGCTAGTAAGGAAGGTAGATGAATGTAGATATATTGAAAGATACGTAGATACATAGGTAAATGAATAGATAGATAGAAAGCCGGCAGGTAGGTAGATACATTGAGATAGATATTAAGATAAGTAGATATATGGATAGAATGATGGATATATGGATAAGCCAGGTAGGTAGATACATTGAGATAGATATTAAGATAAGTAGATATATGGATAGAATGATGGATAGATGGATAAGCCAGGTAGGTAGATGGACACATGCAGCAACATAGGTCGATTTTATTTTTATTGATAACAAGCTACATTGCCCGGCGTTGCCCGGGTGAAAAAAAAGGACTGTCTGGGGTGCAGATAACAAATTTATAAACTACACTTACTGAATACTTTTAGGAAAGTAAATAAATATTGTAATAGGGTAAAAAAAGAGACAAGAGTTAAATCAGCGGCTAAATCGACTATCGAGATATGTAGAAAGTAGTCCTAGCAGTAGAAAAACAGTCAAGATTGGATGGACGACGAGATGTGGCAGAAAATGGAATCGGAGAGAATGTGCGCTTTTTTCCTATTCTTTGCTTACGTAGATGAATAGGAAGGAAAAGGAACGGGGAGGGGCTGGTGGTGGCGTATGCCGAGAAGACACGATGAAAGTGACGAGGGGGAGGGGGGCGGGAGAGGGTGAGACGTAGATGTCAATTAAAATCAATGACAAATCAGTCGATCCCTGCTAATCGTCGAGTGAATTAAGTCAAGCGATTATCCTCTCTTGTTTGTTTGAAGAGGCTGAAAATGGCAGACCTCTAAGTCTCGCGGGGCCCCGCTAGATTAAAACAATTAACTCCCCCCCCCCCCCCGGGGGATCGATTCCGGAGAAAATAGAAGGGCGGGAGGGAAAAAAAGATTGGTTTAACCTGCGCCCCCCACCCCACCTCTACTGTGACAACCGCGCCTATTAAGAAACCTACCGACGCCCCCCCCCCCTCCTCCCTTTCTTTTTCCTCCTAAATTTTTCTAAAAGGATATGGATGAGCGAGCAGAGCTTTGGGTAAAGAGAGAGAGAGAGAGAGAGAAAATAGGGTAAGATAGAGGGAGGGAGGGAGAGGAGGGAGGAAGACAGGGAGGGAGGGAGAGAGAGGAGGATGGAGGGAGCGAAAGGAGAGAGAGAGAAAAAGAGTAGGAGGGAAAAAGAGAGGGACGGAGTGAGAGAATGACAAAGAGAGAGAGAAGGAGAAAACGAAAGAGAGAGAGAGAGAGGGGGAGAGAGAAAGTGATTTAAAATCAGAAAGAAAGAGAGAAGCTGTGGTGACAAAGTGTTAAAGTGGACTAAAGCTAATTACACAGTGACACGGTCATTATTTGTAAAGTAAACAGCAGCCATGAAGTGTGCACAGATCTCTTTCTTTACAAGTCGTTCAAATAAAATACACAAACCTCCCAACCCTTTCCCTCCATTTGGATTAGACTAGGGTTAATATAATGACAACATCGTTTTACACAGAATAGTCCATTAAAATTTACACAGGGGTGAGCGGAGTTTAAAGAAAACTTCGTTGATATCATTAAAAAAACAATAAACGCATAATTTAGACTTAGTACTTTCTGTAATAGACAGATAGACAGATAGACAGATAGACAGATAGACATATAGACATATAGACAAAGAGACAGATAGACAGATAGGCAGATAGACAGATAGACATATAGACATATAGACATATAGACATATAGACAGATAGACAGATAGACAGATAGACATATTGACAGCTAGACAGACAGACAGATAGACAGACAGACAGACAGACAGACAGATAGACAGATAGACAGATAGACAGACAGACAGATAGACAGACAGACAGACAGACAGACAGACAGACAGACAGATAGACAGATAGACAGATAGACAGATAGACAGATAGACAGATAGACAGATAGACAGATAGACAGATAGACAGATAGACAGATAGACAGATAGACAGATAGACAGATAGACAGATAGACAGATAGACAGATAGACAGATAGACAGATAGACAGATAGACAGATAGACAGATAGACAGATAGACAGATAGACAGATAGACAGATAGACAGATAGACAGATAGACAGATAGACAGATAGACAGATAGACAGATAGACAGATAGACGGGTAGACAGTCTTACATACACACACATACAAACAAACATAAATGCAAACATATATTCGCAGACAAAGGTTAATGAAATCTATGAAGAAGATAAATTCATTACACAGACAAGACGAGAGAAAATTACAGTTCATTAAAGTAGCCTCATTGGTTTGTTTTTTAATTGTTTTTTTTGTGTTAAAAACTTATTTCTCTAGTTCTCTCAATCTCTCTCTCTTTTACACACACACACACACAGACACACACACACATACACACTCTCTGTCTCAATATAGCTCATTCCTTCTCTCTCTTTTCCCCTCTCTCTCTCTCTGACTTTTTCTGTCTCCCTGTATATGTCTCTCTCTCTCTCTGTCTCTCTCTCTCTGTCTCCCTGTCTCTGTCTCTCTCTCTGTCTCTCTCTCTCTGTCTCCCTGTCTCTGTCTCTCTCTCTCTATCTCTCTGTCTCTCTCTCTGACTCTCTATCTCTCTGTCTCCCTGTCTCTGTCTCTCTCTCTCTCTATCTCTCTGTCTCTCTCTCTGACTCTCTCTCTCTTTTCCCTTCTCCCCCCTCCCTCTCTCTCTCTCTATCTCTCCTTCTCTCTCTCTGACTCTCTATTTGTCTTCATTTCTTTTTCCCCCAAATTAAACATCCTCCATTTCTCCCTGCCACAATTTAATGTTCATCTTACTCTATAGCTCAGAGGCTGTATACATATATATTGTACTACGAGATTGTGCAGCAAACCAAAAACACACGATCAGCTTATTTTGCTTTTAAACTGAGGTTAAAAAAAACCCACACACACACACACAAAACAACCGCCATGGGGGAATCGAACACAAGCCTTTCAAATAGGTAGGCATAATCACTCACTCGTTTGATCTGTCTAATAACTTTTTCATTGTTGTGTACATCGTTATTTCTACTATTAAAAAATGAAACACACACAGAGGCCTTTATACCACTTGTAATAAGCCTATACGAAAAAAAACAACTATCCTTTACCGCTTCTTCTATGAAGAAGATTATTGCGTCCTACGCTCATCCGTGGTCTGAGTCTTGCATTAGTGTTTTAAATGATGCTAAGTAACTGGTTTTCCTGGTATGTTCAGGCAACCCATTCCATGCCCGGATGCCACACGGAAAGAATGTGTACGTCTGTGCATTTGTTCTCGCAAAAGGGGGGTTCGGAAAAGAGCGTTCCAATTTATTACAAGTGAACATTCCAATAAAAGAAAATAGTTACACGATTAATATAGTTGAATCCCTAAATAAAAATAAAAACTAATTATGTAAGAAGTATTTAAAATAGCGAAAGGGTAATAAAATACATTCTTAATTTGAAAATCAACATGTTAATTAAATACAAAAATGTAAAGAGTATTACAAAAACGTTTCTTATTCCATATACACGGAAACATTACTGTAAGTTCTTTTTTTCTTCCTGCGTGGCTTTCGGGCTTGGAATGGGTTCCCTGAACTAATCAGGAAAAACAACAACTTTTGAAAAACACGTAGAAAAAATGCTAAGATAGCGTAGGATGCAATAAGCTTCTGAAGGCGTTTGTTTATGCTTTCTGTTTGTTTAGTTGTTGTTATTTAAACGAACATGAAAATAGATCAAAGTAAAAGTTCTAAGTAGATCTAGATGTTGACTATACAGGTGGGTCATGTGGAAATATCTTGAAATTACCTCAAGCACTGTTAGAGAATTGTTTATTCTGTTATTAAATTATCTGTGACACATTGGTCGTGATGTATTGGCTGTGGACAAATAATTGAGTGCCGTAAATTATCAACTTAATTAAAACCCACGTTGCGTAATGTTCTTACGTTATTGGAAAGAAAGTCAGTCATAAATCTTTATACTTCTTTGTTGATATAAATAAATATCATATCTGTGTACTATCTATCTAATTTATAATCCATTTATCTAATTATGTATCTGTCTATATCTTCCTATCAATTACTGTTCTATGTATCCAATGATCTATCTATCTATCAAAATATAGTATACACGTATGTACTATCTATCTATTTATCTATATATCTATTTATTCATTAATCTATATAGTTATGTATGTATCGATTTATGCATCTATCTATTTCTATCAATATATTTTTCAATCTATCCTACCTATCTATGTATTTACCTATATATGGTTAAATCTATCGATCTATTAATTAATATATCTATCAATCTATTTACAATTTATCGTTACATCTATCAGGTTGAGGTACACACTACTCAAGCTGATTACACACAATTACAAACACGCACTCACACAAAAACACACACACAAACACACACACAAACACACACCCGCGCCCGCATTCGACATTAACTGTTGGGAATAAATCCAATTTAACATTCAATTTAATCACATACAACTAGACTAATTATTTTTTCAATCTCTCTTTCGCTCTTCTTTTAATTACGGTAAGCTTAATTATCCCCCACCTCCCCACCCCGCCACACTTTGCCCCCTGCCCCTCAATTCATTATCAGTTTAAGTCAACCTCACGATATATATATCTGTAGATAGACTTTATGCTAACGATCGAACTTTAATTATACAGCATCATTTGTCAGCCAATTGGAATTTGGTTTTTGTGGGGTTTTTTTTTAATGAAGGGACCAGGCAAACACTGTTCACAAACTCTCTCTCACCATATTATCAGTGTGGGAAAAAATTGTTAAAAGAGGTGGAGGGGGGGGGGTAATGATCGTCTGACGTGGGAGCCTGGTGATGTAATTATGTCATTAATACTTATCATGTGAGGTTCTTATCAATCAGGTCATTTCTGTTTTTCATGGATTTTGTTGTTTTTGTTGTTTTTTGTATCCGTAATGGAAATCGGTGATATCAAAAGAAGAAACTACACATTGTCTTCTTGAAGAACTAAAATGATTTTTTTTATGAGATTGTTTCATTTTTAATATTTTATTTAGTGCCTGATATACATGAAGATCAGTATTTGAAAGATTCAGGAATAGAAATGTACATAACCGTTAAAATATTTTACAGAAATGTCCATAACCGTTAAAATATTTTAAAGAAATGTCCATAACCGTTGAAATGTTTTAAAGAAACGTCAATAACCATTGAACTATTTTATACAAATCAATAGTACTCATTATTTTGGTGAACGCTGCTTTTCAGAAACGAATGCTTTTTTTTTTAATGAATAGCATTTCAATTTTTTTGTTACAGTATCATAAATAAATTAAATATGTTTGATAAAGTCTTACAAATATAAAACTTAAGGAGTCCGTAGAGAAATGTGTTCAATTTCTATTTCAGCACGAGCTAGACTTTACGCCATAGGAAATGTAAGAACTTCCATAGTCTCACTTACAAGAATACCAAGTAGCAAAATAAAAATGACCCGCTGCAAAAACAAAACAAAACAAAAAAACACCAAAAAGTTCAAGCTCTTGGTAAGATTGTCCTACCTTGGAATCAGTAGTATTTCTGAACAGACCTGTCAGACAAATGTATCTGCGTACACAATATAATATAAAATAATCTTTAATAATATTTCCCTGGTACATTTAGATTACATATTATACAAAACGTTCTTTCTCTATTCGGTTCAATGGACCATATAATGGTCTCTATATCAAACAGATACTATGAAAAATGAACAATGATTTTATTTGCCAAATAGTACATAAGTACAATAGAGGCATAGTCACAGACATAACTAGAAAATTATAAACTTGGTAAATAATAAAATTAAAAAAATATATCAAAACAATAATATTAATAATAGTAATAATAATAAAAATAATAAATTAATTTTAAGATAGCAATAAAGGAGAAAGAGGGGGGGGGGTAAATCAATTTAAGATACAATTTAAAAAAAAAGACAACTTAATAAAACAGAAAGATATAAATCAATGAAATTATATACCTTGTTATTATATATATTATATTTATGTTTTTACAGTCATAACATACGTCTAGTTGTGTTGTTGTTGATGTTTCCCCCCCTCAAGTAGTCAGTTAACACTATATTAAATTTACAAGGAACCAATTAATTTGTTATTTCCAAATAAGACCGTCTGCTCGTGGACTTCTGGTGGCAGGTGTAGGCTTACAATTCAAGCAGACTAATCATTTAGTTGATCCAAGAATCCATGAAATATACACCTACTAATTTTTTTTTTATCTCTGTTTCTTTATTTTTTTAATTATCATAGTTCTTTCCCCAGCATTTAAATTGAGATTAAATTAAACGGAGGAGAAGAAAAAACACAAACAAACAACTTCAAGTAAACAATTAGATTCTTTAACGATGTAATACAAGCTGAAGTAGAGAAATGATAGTACTAATAACTAAAACTGGGGGACTAATTCTATATTTATACTTAAATATCATAGATTTTATATTTAGCCTGTTTCCCGAAAAGTAAACTTAGTCCAACAAAGAACTATGCTGGGTAATTAGCTGTTGTTGTTTTAATGTGAAGGAATACGGTATTTATCGTACATTTCTTGATTTTCATAAATGAATGGTAAGCCGGTTGGTTGGTGTTTACGGTAGAAATCTAGCTCACTTGATGTACTAGGGCAGGGGTCGGCAAACTTGGCACGAAGAGCGATTTTCAATGCTACGCGATAGACCTTTAAGAGGTGTTTTTTTTTATTGATTTAAAAAACAACATTTTCTGGTTTTGAATGAGAAAAACTGTCTGTTGAAGCCGATGTTTCTGAATGACAGAGCGACACATTTCAGTGACTTGAACGCATTTACAAGGACCCCAACAGCAAGCTAAATTGGCCCAATATATTTCCAATATTAAACCAAGATATTAATATTGGCCCAATATTGAATCAATATTGGACCAATAAATTGTGCTGTTTGGGGACGGGGTCAAAAAGCACTTGAAATGTTAGACTACTGGAAAGAATTTGCATATAGCGTGCGTAAAATTAATTTCAAAACATTTAACTATATGTACTTCCCTTTAATAAGGCATATATTAAGATAGATAGTTGGGCATTGTCAGAAGTAAATGGAAACACTCAAAGCGGAGATTTCTAAACCAAGTCAAGACTTTCAAATTCATGGACTCATTTATTCATACATCATCAAGCCTAACTGGCTTGATCTTACAACAACTTTCTTAGATGTAGATCTATTTTTTTAGTGGAGGGATATTTGCGATTTTAAAACTCAGCTAGTTGAATTTTTAACATTATAAAAAATGGGCATTGAAATGTGCCGATTTGCGGGAAAATCTGGAAGGTAGCTGTTTAGCAAAGTCATCTGCTTTTCTCAACTGCTAGGCATTCGCTGTACTTTCATCTTTTTGTTCAACTTATGAACAGTATTTATTGCACACGAAAGCTGTGTTAAGCATTCAATAAGGTCATTTACACTTTAGTACTCAGAAATGACTAAATATGTATGAGCCATTATAAATTAGGGAAGAGCATTCAATACTCAATAATTGATGCAGACTAATTGCATTTAAAATATTTTTATTTTATTCTATAATTAAACATACAAATAAGAAATTCTAAAACAAATTTTGTTTTTAGTAATGTAATAAATATAAGAGACTTTTTAATAGCATTATATTATGCAATTGTTGTAATTATTAATATTAAAAAGATAAACTTCTTAAGGTTAAATGGACAAACAATTAATACATGAAATATTTATTTACAACTGTTTAACGTAAATTAATTGTATACCTCTAATAATTAAATCTTGTAATTAATAACATAATGTTATTTATATAAATGTGGATTTATATAAAGAAATAATAATTAGTCAGTAATATTTATTATATTACAAAACATAACTTGTTTGGCATCACTATAGAATCAAATTTAGAATTTTTTTTAATTAAAGGGAGATGATTAGCCCGTTTTATTTACGCTGATATTTCTAATATTAATTTATTATGTTTCTTTTATAAAAGACTAAATGGTCTACATCTAATAACTTTATAAAGACCAAACAGTAAAAAGTAGTTGAAAATTATATAAATATTATATAACTACAAAATCTTATGTACATTTTTTAAACATTACATTAACTACCCAGTTTGTATGATTACTACGTATCCAATTCCTCAATTGAGCAATCTGATGGTGCTGCGTCTTAAATTACACAGATGTATATCCTAAAGGGATAGAACAATTGAAACGAAATGTACATAATTTCTACTTTTTTTTTCCCTCCATATTATGTTGTTTTAAATCTTGCAGTTAATAATGGATGTTTACGTTTAATATATATTTAAATAAATTTAAATATGAATGGATGCTAAGCATGATTGTAAAAAAAAAAAAAAAAAAGAATGAATGAATTTAAATTTAACGTTAGTTAGAAAACTCTTTGTCTCGTAAAACATTTTGTCTTCTATCGTCTTAAATGTGTATGAACTGTTCTTCTATTTCCTTTTCTTCGTGTAAAAATATATGAGATTGTAAATGTAAAATCTTGAAAAAACATATTTGAAAAAAAAAGAATAACAAAGAAAAGAAAATTTCAGTCAAAATTAAAATATGAATATTAGCAGTTGCTAGTTGCAAGATCCTTATCTTGACAACCAAATGATAATGTTTACAAAATATTTACCATAAATGTGTAAGTTTGCTAAAAAAAAAATTATTCGGTATGAATGCAAATTAATAGAAAGGATGATAATCACAAACGCGTAATTTTTTTTATTAAATACAAAACGATTTAACAATTTTCTCAATAGATTTCCCATGCTTTTGACCTTGGTCTTGCTACGGAGTTAAATTAATTGTCTTATAAAAAATAATTAAAAAATATTATAATAGAGCAGGTTGACTTTTAGGCTGTTGGCACGCTGAATGATTTAGAAATCCTAGTTTGGCACACCATTAGCAAAATGTTGCAGACCCCTGTTCCAGGGTATTAAATGGGTTAACTGTTCAGGTATTTCTATGTAAATAAAGATATAGTCATAACAATATATCCATCCAGCCAGCCACCAAGCCATCCATTTGTCTAACTATCTATCGATCTAAATATATACCTATGTATTTATCTAAGTAACTATATTTACCTTTATATATATCTATTTTTTTTTAAATTACGTTTATCCATATATTTATGAATATATTTACTTATCTTTCTATGTAACTTTCTATTTATTTACCGTTCTATCTTTAAAAAAATATTTATATCTATTTATCTATCATAAGATACGATTTTTTATTGATCCAAATAAATGGAAATTTGTCTTTATTAAAGATGGCGGCTGGTTAGCAAAGTCGACAGCGAGCTCGACTCCCAAGCCGCCGCATCAGGGGTTCGACCCTGCATCAGGGGTTCGACCCTCGGTGCAGGCAGCCATAAATCCACCGCCGACTTGGAGAGGAGATGGGCGCCGCCAAGTCTACCAAGCCCAAGAGAGGACTAATGAACACCCGGTGTACATTAGCTCCCCCCAACGACCGCCAAGGTTAAGGGACAACAAGAAGAAGAAGAAGAAAGATGTTTTGTCTTTGATCATATTTTAAACGATATAAAAGAACTATTTGTACTCAAGCACATAAATATACTTATAAAAATAGACAGGCATTCACACTATTATCAAACAAGGCTTAAGGCTGATGCACAATAATTGTATGTCTAGTGTGCATTTCCTTCTTTTTGTTAAACTGCAGTTGCTATTGCAATATTGTTTGTTTATATAGATAGCCATCCCTCCACCCTTGATTTTGCCACTGTTGACGGGTCGGTCTCAGCGAAGCAGATAAAATGCATCTAGGTCCACGTGAGGTATTCCTACTTTATGGCCACATTTATTTCGCCTTGTTCTATCCAATCATCTATCTATTATCTAATCTATCTAACTATCTCACTATCTACATATCATCATCATCAATCCCATGACCGTTGAGGTCGTTGGGGGGAGCGAATGGATACTTCGGCAGTCAACTTTCTCCACTTTTGCCTATTTTGCGCGGTTGTCTATACTCGAGTCAACTGCAACCCTGTCCAATCCTTGACATTGTCGAACCAGCATCTCCGCTGACGGCCTCTCCTATGCCCACCTTCCAGCGTGCCCTGGAGGATTGTTTTTGACAGGCTATTGTGCCGCAACACATGACCGAACCATATACTGTTTTATATTTTACATGTTTACCTTCCCGATTTTTTTAAAACAAATAATTTAACCATTTTAATTCCAAGTAAAATTTTCCCGTCGAACCCAATTAATCTATAGGGTCGCCTGTGAAGCATCGATAACACGTTTTCGTGACATCGGCTTACTAGATGATTGTGTGGCCGGCACAGTGCCCGAACGCCGTTGCTTGTCCCTAACTGGGAACAAATTCTAGCCTCCACCATGATTCCAACCCGGGACCCTCGTTCCGACATCAGCTCCCTGACGCTAAGATACGGCGTCACAAACAATAAACAAATATAACAATATCAACAATACAAAGTATCCCGTCGGACCGAATTGATATATAGTGACAGAGTGGCAGTGCGTTCGGCTGGCATACCGAAAGTCCTGGGCTCCAATGCTGTTTAAGGTTAGGATTTGTTTCCGGGTCTGCCGAAATGCGTCCCTTAGTCTACCCGGCTCTAATGGGTACCTGACTTTAAAATAAAGGGGTAGAACAAAGGCGGCTGTGCATTGTTCTGGCCACACAATTACCCAGAATGCCGTGTCCACATAAACCGGTGAACCCTGTTTCACCGGCCCTATACCAACAAAAACAAAAATGTAAAATTGAAAGAGACAAAACATCAGAAGGGAATCTACGGCCACTCAGGAAATATTTTCTATTTTTTTTTTCTATAAGTAAGAAAATTGTTGTATTTACTCTCCCCTTTACCTTTATCAATTATATTCTTGGTAATGTATATAAATAAGTATCGCCCCTCCTCCCGACTGGACTGAAAAAGTGTGTTCATCAATAGACCTTTTTTTTTCCACATATTAATTTTGTTGCTCGTAACATTAATGATATATTGAAAAAAGATAATTAAATTAAAAGTAATTTCAATATTCAAATGTATGAAAGATTCCAAAAAAAAAAAAAGGCACTAAACACTTCTTAGATTACATTTATTTCAAATAATAATAATAAATTCATAAGTAAGTAAATATAATTTGATTTAAAATGTAAACAATGAAAATGTGTTTAATTTAGTTTTTTTTTTTTTTCAAAAAATAGAAATCTGACTAATTATATTTTACAAGAGTAGGTTTTATAACAAGTGTTTAAAAGGGGTCGAAGTTATTTATAACATTATATTAAAATGTGTCAACTTATAACTTATTTTTTTTAAATACAGATCTGTCAAATCGAACATAGTCAATGACCAATTGTTATGAATAGTGCTATATGAAATATGTAATTCTATGGAAAACACAATAGGAACTAAAAAAGGAAGCCAAATTACTTTGAATCAATACCAAGTAAATAAACATACATAAGCTTTAGTCTTAAACAATGAAAGCCAGCGAATTAATGTAGGCCGTAGACTAATGCAGATATCGGCAACCTAAGGAACGATTTTCAATGGCACGGGAAAGATACCCCCCCTCCCCCCCTCCCCCGAAAGGCAATTCAAGTCTCTTTTAAAAATAGATCTAATTGAGGGCTAGAACATAATGACGTGTCGGCTGTTACCGCGATGAATAAATTAAAAAAACCTATTTCGTCACACTACCAGCAAAAGGTTTGCCGATCCATGGGGGCTAAGTTACTGCACAGATCTAGTAGTTTATTATACGCTTAAACATTTCCTAACCAACGACTCCTGCGAACAAACAAAGAACAATACCATAGGCCTACTATACAAAGAACATAATATTTCTCACCAAAGAGCAATTACATTTTAAATTGCTGCCACTATCTAGCCTTCGAATATTTTTTTTTTACTTTAATATATAAACTTAAAAATAAACAAGGGCAAATAATTATAATTTAGTTAACAGTGGACTTAGATTTCTATAGTATAAATAACAAACGAGATTAAATTAAATTAAATCACATTGAACCCCCCCCCCCCCCCCAAAAAAAAAAAAACAACAACAACAACAGCAAAAACATACCAGAAAATAATTTTAAATATAAAACGATTAGACTGTTTAACGATGTAATATTATCCAATTTATAGAAAAGAAGGGAGCCACTAATGACAAAATGACAAAATATAAAACTTATTATTTCTTCTTTTTTTTTTTTTACTTATAAAAATCAATTAATTCTCTGATAAAAAATTGATATAACAGTTATTAGACAAACATTGACACAACAATGAACGTTTAATATTGACTACGAATGTGCTCAATACTATTGTTTTTAATTTAATTGGAATATCTTCATTATGCAGCATTGTATATATCAGTTGACCCTCGGACACAATGTGTCCATACACAAGTTTTATATTAAAAGGAAAACTCACACCAATAAAAAATAATCTATCTCGGACCACCAGAATAGAGAGGCTATTCCTCCTAGACCAACATTGGATAACCTTCAACGGATGTGCGCAACTCTGATTATAACAAGGTGAGTCCTATAACGCGAGATCCTCATTTTTTGTATTTTTCCAAACAAATAAAAAAAGAAATGAAGAAATGACTGCTCACACACTAATTCCTAGTATACTCCTACGTTACTTTTTTTTTTTTATAAGAGAAACCAGACCCCAACTTTAGCACCAGAATACTAGACTAGTCTGAAACAAGAACGAGAAAGACAAATAAACAACACACACACTACATTGACAATGATATATTTAAAGTGCGTGTCTTGTAATGTTGCAGACACTTCTTCTTGTTTACGTGTTGTGTATTATTGTGTTTTTGTCTGTGTGTGTGTGTGAGTGTTTAGCAAATAATTTACTGATGTTTGTTTAACACATTAGATGTAAGTTTAAGCACAAATTCAAGAAACACATTTGTAAACCACGAAAACATACACAGATTCACGCATTTAACTTCATTGTTTTGTTTCATTAAAATTATCACCGACCTTTAAATTATATATAGCTTTTACATTTTTAAGTTATTAGCATGTTATATTTATTTGTTCAAACGAATGATTATTTAAAAAAAAGGTGAATCGGTCAAAATAAGAAAGGTTTAAGTCTACTTGCCTTCTGTTTTTTTTGTAATTCAAAAATTTAAAATGATTTTCATTTGAGTTTTTTTTAAATTATCCCCCCCCCCCCCAACCGATACACCACCCACATGAATGAGTATTTGCAAAGTAAAGGTCAAAATTCTAAATCATCTAGCTCAGAGGTCGGCAGCCTTTTGTGTGCCAAACTAGGATTCCTAAATCATTCTGCGTGCCAACAGCCTAAAAGTCAACTTGTTCTATTTTACTTTTTAAAAATTGTTTTATAGGACAATTAATTTAAATCCGTAGCAAGACCAAGGCCAAAAGCAAATTAGATTTTTAGAGAAAATAGTAAAAGCGTTTTATGTTTAATAACAATATTAGATGAAAAGCTAAAACTGACTAATATTAATTATATTGCGATCTCACTGAGATGTCCTGTAATTAATGTTATGTTTATTTATTTATTTATTAATAATTAAAAATAAATAATGTTATGTAACGGATTATGACTGTTTCAAATGTTACTGTTAAAGCGGAATAGATAAGTTGTAATCAGACAAACTGGGTACTTAATGTAATGTTTGAAAATATACATATATAAATTCCTTAGTCATAAAATATTTATACGATTTGCAAATACTTTTAAAAGTTTGTTGACTTGTAAGTTATTTATTCTTACATACAAGAAATAAAAAAGAACATACTAAAATTATTATCAGAAAAAAAATGCTTTAATTATCTCTCTTTAAAAAAAAAAAAAACACTTTCCAAATTTCATTCAATAGTGATGCCAAACAAGTTAAGTTTTGTAATATAAAAATATTACTGACTTATTTTTATTTCTTTATAAGTTTAAGTTGAAGCAAAAGTTGAAAGTAGAACAGCGAATGCCTATCAGTTGAGAATAGCAGATGACTTTCCTAAGCTAAGCAGCTTCCTTTCCGATTTTTGTCTTCAAAAGGGCACATTTCGATGCAAATTTTTGAACAGTTTTTGAAAGTCTTGCCTTTGATTAGAAAACTCAGTTTGAGTACTTCGATTTACTTCTGAAAAAGCCCTAACTATCTATCTAAATATCTGCCTTAATATAAGGATGTACATATAGTTCAATGTTTTGAAATTGATTTCACGGCAAGATATATGTCCAGTTTCAATGCAAATCCATCCAGTGGTCCTTGTAATTGTAAGTTCAACTCACTGAAATGTGTCGCTATGTCATTCAGAAACATCGGCTTCAACAGTCAGTTTTCCTCATCCAGAACCAGAAAATGTTTTGTTTTTTTTTTCATCAATTAAAAAACAATTCTTGCAAGTCTCTCGCGTGCCATTGGAAATTGCTCTGCGTGCCAAGTTTGGCACAATTTTTTCTACGTTCTCGTCTAATTATCTATGTATTTATCTTAATCTCTGTATTTCTAATTTTAAAACTAAAAATATACGACCAGAAGTGCACCGAGAACATCCAATTTGTTTTGTTCTTTAAAAATGGAAATTCTTTTAAACAAAATCTTCTTTAAACGAATAACCTAGATTTGGGTTTTAAAAAACTCATTAGCATTACTCTTAAAGAAATCTGTTGCCTTGTTTCTATGTCTATTCTATATCTATGTATTGTGTTCATATTAAGTGATGATTGGTTTAAACATCAACATTAAACTAATGTGCAGTGAACGGTCAAGCATCACGTGATGAGAATGTCACCCAATGCCCATCCCAGATCTCTAGTTGTCATTGACTGGCTGCACTTCCACAGCAGATGTCATGACACTGGTAAATGACACCGTCACAGAGTCCAATCCAACACGTTTTGCACTTTATGTAACAGTCAACAGAATAGTACATCTCTATAGTCTTACTCTTTCGCTCGAGTTACTTAAAGGTGTGCAAGGGTGATTGTGATATTAGGACAACGCCAAGCGTACTAAAGTTCCCACTAAGTTGATGCCATGTTAGTGCAGTGCTTTTTGTGTGACGGTACACACCGGTACTGCGTACCGGCACCTTTTTCAATGTGGGGAAAAAATTAATACGTTTCTTGTATTTTACCGTTTATTATTATTAATTTATTATATTATTAATTTGTAAAAATTGAATAATTTTTAAATTGCGCGCCATAAGAATTAAAATATAAAATGCGAAAGTGCTATAAAAGTTAGGCAATCCATCACTGAGTACCGGCACCTATTTTTTTTTAACAAAAAAAAAGCACTGTGTTAGTGTAACACATCGAATGTACGTTTAAACTTTAAACACATTAAAACAACACATCAATTATAAGCCACCAAAACATACTTCGCCGTCAACATTCTTTCATTTGTTTCGTTAAAGTTATGACTGTCAATCAAATCTCCTATTGATTTACATGTCTAAGTTAATAGCATTTGTTAATCTTTTTTTTTTAAGCCAATAATTAAAAAAAAATTATTTGTAAAAAAAAAAAGGTGTACTTTCATTTAAGCTAATGCCAAGTGCCAATGACACTTTACAGGTGAAGACTAAATTATATAACTATTATGAAACAAACAAAAAATTAAATTGACTGTGTGTCAAAGTTGTCTAGCTTTCTCTAGACCAGGGGTTTGGCAGCCTTTTGATATTAGTGTGCCAAAGTAGGATTTCTAATTCTTTCAACGTGCCAACAGCCTAAAAGTCATCCTGATCTAGCACTCAATTTCTCGTAGAACAGACTTGAATTGCCATTTTGGGTTGTTTTTGTTTTGTTTGCGTAATGTTGAAAATCGTCTTTAGCGTGGTTGTTGAAAAACGCCCAAGCGTGCCAAGTTCGGCAAGCGTTTCGTAGGTTGCCGACCCCTGCTCTATACCATCGCGCTACACGATACAAACATAAAACTTAATCGTTAATAGCAACTGCCTTAAGCGCGATGGAAGAGGTTAGGATGGAGATCGATCCTTTGGTTCAGCGTTTCCCAAATTTGTTTTCCTGATCCGGTTATTTCTATTCTTCTACTTCGTGACCCACTAATATTTTTATCACATCTACTAGACCAGAGGTCGGCAACGTACGAAACGCGTGTCATACTTGGCAAGCACAACAATTTTCAATGGCACGCAGATGACCACAAAAAGACTTTACAAGTCTCCGCTACAAGTAAAGAGCCGAATGACTTTTAGGCTGTTGGCACACTGAATAAGTTAGAAATCCTACTTTGGCACACTAATATCAAAAGGATGCCGACCCCTGCACTAGACTATAAGTAACACATCACATATCGTATATAATTTTCTGCACTAATTTTTTTTGCAGCCCGATACATTTTCTTCGTTGCCCGGTACCGGTTGTGACCTGCCATAAGGAAAATACTGCACTAGCGTATTGAACATTTTTCACTTAATTCTTTTAAAACAGTTGACGGCGGTTACATGATGGTTCGCTGGCTAAATGGTTGAAATAGAAGAATGAAATTCAGTTGCCCAAACCGATCATTGTAAGCGCCAAATACTGTATTCCCTTCAAATAAAACAAACACAATAATTATTTTTTTGACCATGATATAAGCGAAATGACAATGTAAAGGGATAGTTTCCATCGGCTACTAAATCAGATTTATTTGTATGAGCTAATGGCCGGATCCTAATATCAATTCTGGAAGACTGCACGTAGCTCAATACTATAGTTTACAATTAAAAATAGGCTGGGGACGCACCAAGTTTTTAAAATAGTATTTAGGGCCTCTCAGGGTCTGGTTGTAAGACTTACTTTGAATGGGCTTGACATCTATGCAGGCAAGATTATTGAATGGCTAAGTAAAAAAGTTAGTTTACAAATATTTGAATAGATGGAACTAGCCTAGACTATAGGTGTTAGGACTGTGAGACAGTTAATTTTAAGGTTATCAGTCTGTTGATGGGTTTCATTTTGTGAATCAAAACCTGGAAATTTCGTTGGATAATAAGTTTTAGTAATATTATTACAATTTTAAGTACTTACATACGTCTCCTAAATAGTATTTATCACTATTTATTAAATTTGTGCAATGCACAAAAACGCAGGCTAGTTATCGCACATTATTAATTTCTTAGTTAATTCTCCTCCCGCCCCTTTTAACCCAGACAGACCTGTCTATACTAGCTATTGATTTTATAATTTTGATGGGCAGGGGTCAAGTCACCCTTAGTGACCCCATGCGACCTCTCTTGACCCAGGCTACCGGCATGCCTTTGACCCAGGACTACTGCTTGCAACAACAACACAAAAGAATAGAAAGCGGGGAAAAGTTGGTGCAGAGGACGAACAGAAGCATCACGGGATTAATTTTAACATCCCATAATTATCATCCCTGGTATTGAGCTGGTGGTCAAGATGTAGTGATGGTCAAGATGTAATGACGGTCAAGATGTCGTGATGTGTTAACTTTCCGTGCCCGACAAGTCGAGTCCAAATCGCACCATAAGCAACACTATTGAGGGCTATGTCCCGAATTACAGTTACCATATCCCTAGCATGTTGGCGAAGGTAGAATGTTATGACAATCTATCCCATGTAATAATTAGATTTAAGTTGTTTTTTTAAAGACTAACATTTTTGTAATTTAATATTAGATTACAGGAAGGCACATTTTAAGCAAAAAATGAGGTTAAATCAATATTTTTTTTACAATATAATGCACTTTATAAGGTTTGATACATAAAAAGAGGTGCAGTTTTAAAAAAATCAAGTACATATAAGCTTATAGTCTTAACTGTTTAAGATTATCTAGAGCCTAAACAAAAAGATCCTATTTGTTCTACATCTAAGGTAGTCTAACGTTACATTAAAAATTCTTTAAAACCGACTCTAACCAAAAAATGTTGATAACTTTTTGTGTCCCACGTCAGCTCTGATGGGTACCTGACCTTAGCTGGGGTAAAGTAAAGTCGGCTGTGCATAGTGCCTGCCACACAATCACCTAGTATGCCGTTTCCACAGAAAATGGTGAACGCTTCTTCACCGGCTGCTTACGTCAATACTTCTTTTTGTATTATAGACTATTAATATATAAATTGGCAGAATAATTTATATTTTAATAAGGACATTTCCATTTTAAATCGTTACAATATTCTTAGAAAAATCCCAAATAGATATAAAAATATGTTTATCCTTTCTATTTACAATTATTCCAGACAAGTTAATTGTTTATTATTATGGATACAAAACTTTTATACAAGACAATCAAGTCCATTCACTAAATACGAAATTCAAAACAACAACTTATAAAATGAATGTGTAGATGATTGTTATGTTTCAAAGTCTATTTCAAGATTCCCTACAACATTACAAGAAGGTTGTCGATTTACTCAATTTTTAAAACATTTAGGCTTTAATAAGAATCTATTATAGGCCTATTTTACGGTAATTTTGCAATAACAATATACCATATACGATAAAAGTAACAATTAATAAAAATACAAATCAATATAAACTCAAATTAATGTGTCTCTGTTATGTCTCTGATATTAATTTGCAACTCGTTAAAAGCCTCCGGTTTTAACAAATGCAAACCCACCTCAAGGAATGATTTTATGTTTTCTTAGAACTCAAATAAAACTTATGTTCTATGTAAATATAATTTTTAAAAAAAGACTGTACACATTATGTTCTAATGTTGAAGATTTTTAAAGGTCTGTGTAAAGGGCAATTGGAGCAGAGGTCGCACGTTATATTTAATCACGAAGGCATTGAGTGACCAGCACAAATGCCCAGCCGCCCTTGACTTTTTCCAACGAATGTCGGGTATTCATGTGTGTATCTAGTAGTCTAGTACCAATGAAACGCCCCTTTCATCTCCACGTTAAAGTAATAATTCCGCGGTTTTCTAGATTTAAATCCAAGACCAACGTAATGGCATCCCAGCGCTCTAACCATATACCACCGCTCCTGATGACTATCATTATAATAATTAAATGATATATTAATAAATATGATGATAAGTTTATATAGAAAGTAGAAATTATTGGTTTTGAAATTTGTCTAACCAGCCATAGAATCAAAAGTAGAGAACGAATTAGCCAAGTAACTAATTCCTACCTACACATAAAAATGTTCCGATGTTACATTTAAGAAACAAATTTTAATCATACCTTAATACTGAAGTAACTTCTGTCCAACTCAGAGAGCAAGAACAAAAGTATTCGATTAATCCCAAACTTGTCAATAATTATCTGTACCAATGAATTAAATTAATTATCACACATCTTCATTCTGCGTGTTTGAACCAGTTCTTGTAAGATTTTTATAATTAACTTAGCTATTGTATATTTTAAAAATATATTTATTTACTTAATCGAAAAAAAAATTTAGGAAAATTAAGAAAATAAACAAGAAGCGCGTGTTTAAATTAAAACACAGTCACACGTTTGCTACTAGGTCTACGATAGATATTACATTAAAATATTAAAAATAAAATAGAACCCTATAAATCGTATTATAGAAAAAAGTATGTAAAAATGATTAGGGCCTAAACAGAGTAACTGTTAACACAAATACGAACACTAGGTCGCGTCACACAAAACAAACTTAGAAATAAAAACGTACTGACGGCACTATCGAGCTACGAAAACGAAAAAAAAGTTTCGCGAACTGGAAATACAATTTCTCAACTCGTTTCACGACTCGGTCTTAGACGGCATCAGATGAGTTCTTTTATTTGTTTTTGCTCCCACACACAAACGCTCGTGAAATATCAAATTTTGAATCCCGCCCTCCCAACAGAGGGCAACATTCTCCAACCGAGTTTCCAATTTGTTTACTTATACTTTTACTGTAGATTTACTGATAACTAGGAAATTTATGAACACTGGTCTTATTCAGTTATAAATTTCTTTTTTTTGTGTGTCTAAGTAAGGGCCAGCTAATTGAGACAAAATGTCCTTCATTGAAAATATTTGTCTAAAGTGCGCACATTTTTAAAAAAAGAGGAGAGAGAGGCAGAGAGAGAGAGAATCAATCACTGATGTTTTTATTTTGTAATCATTTTCGTGAGATAAAAAGTTTAAATGTCTGTATTTTTTTTTCATCTGTTTACCTTTAGAAATATTACTAGAAAAAAGAATTCAATTATAAGAAACATTTTCACAAATATTTTAAATAATTAAATGTGTTTTAATTTTTGTTAAAAATATATTTTTTTTTATATATTTCTAATTTTGTTAATGGCACGAAAAGAAATATTTATTGAAAACCAAAATTTTAAATTATGTTTTTAATTTCCTGTTAAACTATTGTGCCATTAGTGTTTCATTCTACATAACAAAAATTAAATTCATATTATTGTTTATATGGTTAGTAATTTTATTGAATTGTGTATTTATAAAAGGAATAAATTAAATGTTAATTAGTAAATTATTTATTAAAAACAAAAACACATTTTTCTAGTGTGTGAAACTTTTAACACGATATTTTGTAAAGATAATACCATTTAGCTTTTTATTTGTGTTACAAATATTTTATTTTAACTATAGGTGTGATAAACATTTAAGATTTTCTTTAAAAAAAAACACAATGGCAAACATAATAAAACTATTTCGATAATAGATGTGTAGTCAAATCTGTATAAAATTGGTGTACATGTTATAATGGTTATTATTATTTTATTATGAATCTAATTTTATTTTCATAAAACAACGTAGGCTACACTAAGCTTTTGTATTTTATTATTTTAACAATTATGTCTTCATATGCTTTTATTATCCTGCTGTTAGTATTTAAACACCTGTTAAATAATTTTAACAAATGTAATCAGGTATACACAATAATGCAATATACCTTCATACACAGCTATTTAATATTGAAATAAAACAAAGAAAATTCAATGCGATGCATCTTAAGTTATTAGGGCCTAAACAGAGTCACTTTTAACACAAATGAAAATGAAATTTAGCCTAATTTGAAATGTAATAAAATAAAATTATACTAATTACTTAAGCTTACCTCAATAGTATGAAAACACATTTATATCCTTTTCATTGTAGCCGCAATGAGTTCTGCTAGATCCACATAACAATAAACCAAATAAAATGTATTCGATTACGCTCTAAATAAAAATCACACAACCGTCGTTAAAAAATTGGTGATCTTCCAATCACTAGCGCGTTCATCCAATACTATATAGCAAACATACTGGGCAGTATACAAGGATACATTATCACAAAGTGCACATGCCTCGTGTATTAAATGAATATGTTTTATACAGAAACCAATAGTCGGTGCACAGTTCATCGATGTCACATTGCTTTTTTAAAACCACTTTAGTTTTAACACTCGACAATATCCTCAGTTTTTTAGTTACTTTTTTTCCACTCAAATTTTATTGCGATTTCACATGCTACAAATGACACAGAATATATTATAATCGATTATTATTTATTGTATCGAACCAATTGAAGAATCAAAACACACGAGTCAGTTTGTCAGTTAATTAACAGGAATTACAGCTCACAATCCTTGTATAATCACATTTTGAATTGCATGAAAAGAAAATCCATCCTCCAATCATAAGCTGAGAAGAATATAACAATGATATAATATATACATAATATAAAACACAGCAACAACTTACATAAATAGAAATCACGTGATCACAGGTCTTTCTTTTATTTCTGCTCTAGCAAAAGTAAACACACAGTTCGTTGGATGTTTGTTTTTTTTTTAAATGCCCGTTTGGAAGTATTTGGTTGTTTGTTTTTTTAGAGAAGATTTTAAAACGATATGAAGGAAAGAGAGACAAGACACGGATAGAAAGACGAGAGAAGACACAAAAGGATAAAAAATAATAAGAAGAGAGTTAGAGAGTGCAGGATAGAAGTATGTAAGAAGAAAGAGAAAGATCAACAAAAGTCTGAAGAATCGCACGTGTTGCAAGTAAACAGAGGAAATTTACACAAAAGTGTGAAGGAACAATAGAGGGCTTTCTCTCTCTCTCTCACTCTCTCTATGGCGAATCTTTTCTTGGATTTTGTCTAAAAAAAATTTTTTCTGGATTTTTTTTCATTCCTTTTTTTTCCTCTCCCTTTTTTTTTGTTTTACTCCCGGCGCGAGACGGGGGTTAGTCGTCTGCTGTGCTGAAACAAATCAGTTGAGCGAGAGTGATGTGCCCCTCTCGCTCACGGCAGAACCCGAGTTTGTGGCGTAGACCGCTTGTTGTTAGAGAGAGAGGGAGAGAGAGAGAGAAGGGAGACGGGAGGAAGAGGTTGGGGGGGGGGGGATAGCGATAGGGTTATATCAGGGGGGAGAGAACCGAAGAAAAAAACTGAAGAGAAAAAAACGGTAGCGGCGTCGCGGTGTGTGGTGGCAGCGGGTGGTGAAAAAAGGGCGGGCAGGGGGAGGGTGTCGGGCAAAGTCGGGGGGAGGGGGGGAAGTATGGGAAGGGAAGGGGAAAGAGAGGGATAGAACGAGATTCGGCGGAAGATGAGAGGGGGGACAGTGCTAAAGAGGAAAGCACTATTAACCGGATAGGGGACGGTGCAAATTAACGGGCAAGGGTTGACAAGTATTTGTGCACGAGTGTGTTCGCGCTCCTGTTCAAAATGATGAGGAAGTGGGCACACACTCACACACACACACACACATATACACACAAGAATGGGGGTGGGGGTGGGAAGAGAGGAGAAGGGGCTTACACATAATAATATATATATCTACACAATATATTAAAAAAGAAGCAGAGCGCGGGAGACAGACAGTGTGACATCCTACCCTGCAGCCTCCCACACCCACACTCGCTGTAGAGAGAGAGAGAGCGAGAGAGAGAGAGAGAGAGAGAGAGAGAGAGCAGAAAGAAGTAGACTGCACATAGCTGTGGCAGTGAAAGATTTTCGTCTGAGTCCTGCAGACGTCCGGTTAAATTGGGTCATCACACAAAAAAAACTCCCGCCTCCGAGAGTGGAGAAGTTCTATTGTGCCAAAGCTAAAGCCAAAAATTTCTTTTTTTTTCTATAGAAGATCAAAGAAGAATAATAGAGTTGTAATAATAAATAAAATAACAAGAAACCGACGATTTTCCATTTAGCAGAAATATGTGCTGATTGGCGGTTTTATTTTTTGTTTTAGTTAAATGTTATATTTTTTATATTCTGATTTAATAGACAATATAGTTTCTAATATAGACCTTTTTACTCTGACCCCGGTTGTCATGGAAAATGGGCGACTCCATCAGACTCACTGACATACATACTCAGTTTGGGCGCAGAAGCCTTCTTTCCACTCAGTATTTTCTAAAGGCTTGGTGGTTTTTTAATTAATTTTTTTTTTCAATTTTAGACCATAAAAACACATGGAAACATTTTACTAAGTAGTACTAAGCTATTGCTTGACTTAGCGCTAGTTCGCTTGTCTTGATTAATAAAAAAAAAAAAGGCAATTATAATTCTAGACATTCTTTTATGTTCGATAGTGACAGAGGCTTGAGGCATCTTCACAAATATAAAAACCATAGCCATAGCAAGTATGATAAACTTTAAAAAAAATTTATCGTTCTTGTGTCGTAGTCGTATAGTATGACCGTATGATGGTCTGTCGTTTGTCGGCGTATGTGTTCCATATTGAATATGAATAGATATTCATATTGTTATTGTGTCATTGTGCATGCAATATTATACAATAATTGGCCTTTAGCTTCAAACTCATGAAAGAAAACACATAAGTTTGCAAATATCAAATATATAGCATGCCTTCATATTCACTTAATTATTTCCTGCTATCGGTTAATCGCCGCTATTCCATAAGTGATACAACTATAGTCTAATATTTAAATTGGGTATTACATTTAAAAGTTCAAAAGCCTTAGGCTAAGTCTATGTAAATAATTTAATTTAAGACAAGTTTTAGTAGTGTCACGAAGATCCCACGGAATTAAACTTTCAGATTCCATAAGGCCATGCATAAATTAAAGCCAAACATTTAAAGCCGAATAGGCTTTTTGAGACTCAGCTACGACATATGACAGGCTTATGTGAAGTTATATAAAGTATAAATATCTGTTATAGTTTAGGTAAATCAACCGTTTCTTGTTTTGTTTTTGTCTTTTTTTTTGTCGTCTTGTAACATAATTTGTCGTGTTTTATTTTTTGTCGTCTTTATGTTTAAGTCGACCGTTTCTTCTTTTTTTTTTTTTTGTATTTAGCTTTTGTCGTCTTCTAATTTTTGTCTCTATAAAATGCAAACTGTAAAAAAAATATATTTTAATATTGAGTTTATTTAAAATAGGAAAAAAATATAATTATAAAGATTTGTTTGTCAAAACATAGATATCTTAAAAAGTAAAGTAAAGTATCCCGTCGGACCGAATTGATCCATAGGGCCGGTGTAGCAGCGTTCAACAGTTTTCATTTTTCAATCAGTAATCTTTAAGTTAGGAAAAAATATTTTAAAATGGATAATGGAGGTTAAAAAAAACAACATTAATACATATATTGATACATATAGGCCTACATATATTGATACAGTCTATCTATGTTGCTGATTTATTTTTTTCAAATTACTTCCTTCTCTCCTTTCATTTTTCTTTATTTAAAAAAAAAATAATTTTTCTGTGTGGATAATTTTGTTTTGAATAAGCGTGTCATTAAAATGCAAAGCTTCTCCGTAAAACCGTCCATTACGTGAACGGTCTGTGGCACTTGCGGGTATGTTAAGAACTTATGAATAATAAATGACATTAATTTCATGGTCATTTATACTTCTATTAAATACGCCATTCCCCCTCCCCTTCCGCATTTTGTTTCTTTCAATTTTTTTTTACAATTCGCTGTAAAATTACAAGTTTTGCTAATAGAAAGTGGGGAGAGTGGTGGTGGGATACGGCAGCGGAGAGATTAAATATATATTTAAACAGAGAGTGGGTGAAGGAGAGGGATTTAGAAATGGGAGGGGGTTGGAGGGGGGCTGTATCAATTCGTTAATGAATGCCGGTGTAAAATAAAGCCCTATTCACTGAGCATGTAATAGACTCTTTAGGGTTAATTGAACCGTGGATGCATTAATCATTAGCTACTTGATGCTTTCGCTAATGAAACTATCAACATTCTTTCCTGACTCGTGAATTCAATGCATTAGGAGAGAGAGAGAGAGAGAGAGAGAACGAAAGAGACACGAGACAAAAAGCGAGGGAAAAAAACTATAGAGTAAACGAGAAAGAGAAAGAGTTAGTGTAGGAGAGATAAACTGGTAAAGGATAGAGAGACAAATAGAGAAACCGGAGAGATAGAAGAATTGCAGTTTTGTTTGTTTGTATTTGTTTGTTTGTTTGATTCTTTTTGTGTGTTTGTTTTTTGTTGTCCCCATTCAGTTTCCGCGCGCGATGGACGTAATTAATACAAGCGATGAGATTTTAAACATACAAATCTCATGAAGTTAAATTTAATTTTTAATTAATTAGAAAGTAAAACGGAGAAAAAGAGGTGTTAATGATTTTAATCGCCGCCATTTACGCCAACGGCATAAAGAGAAAAAGATACGATAAATTAAATGAAATTAATAGTTTTATTGTACAATATGTGTCTATTTTATTTCAATGACTCACATATGTATTCTAATTCTATTTACTCTACACACGATCTTATAACTTAAAGCAGGTGTCAATGAACAATGAACAATGAACAATATTTATTTTGCCACATAGTACATAGGTACAATAAAGGCATAGTCAAAAACATAAGAAAATTATAGCATTTGTGAATAATAAATTGAACAATAATAGTAAAACCAATATTAGTAATAAAATGAAAGTAATAAAAAATTTATTAATTAAAGGTATCCTAAAAAAAAAAAAAAAAAAAAAAAAAAAAAAAAAAAAAAAAAAAAAAAAAAAAAAGACAAAACAACGATTTAATTTACTAACATAGACATACAGGTAAATCACTTTCATTAGACCTGCACGGCATTAACATAGTGAGAACAAACATTTAAGAAATCATTCACAATTTTTCTTGCGGCTTAGTATATTACATTTCTTCTACGACTATCTCTCAATATCATAGTGACAAACCAACAAGTTAAAATACTTAAACATTTCTAACCTTTTTCTCATTTTTTAAAAGCAGATACTAATATTTTTGAAAATATGCTTAGTTTTTTAAGTTCTTTTAGAGAGCTAGAATTAAGCAGTTCCGACATTTTTTCTACATTAGGTCTGTTATAGTAATATTTTTTTAGATACATTTTTCGTTGGGCATTGAAGTGTACACATTGGAGTAAATAGTGAAATCCATCTCCTATATCTTTTAAGCAAAAGGGACATAATCTTAAATTATAATCTATTCTGGAGTGGCGACCCAGTTCAACAGGGAAATTATTGTTACTTGTTCGTATTTTTAGTATATAGATAGCTTCTTTCAGATGTAATTTATTTAAAAAGGGTGGAGTATTTTCCCAGTCAGATTTATATTTTAGAGCGCTATATAATTTACCTTTATTGCTTATTTGCATACTCTCATAAAGTTCTTGTTTACTTTGATCATTTATACGTAAGTTAATTATTGATTTTGAAAGTTTAGTGTCTATTATATCTTGTTCTAACCAAATATATCCTAATCCTAGTTGTTCCAATTGTAACTTTATATTGGCGGACCATTTGCATTTTTCAACCAGGTGCTCTTTAAGTAAAATGTTATAAATTATTTTAGAAATCCTGCTTTCTTTGCCGGTCGCTATTTTGATCCAGAAGTGTAACATTCTTTTTTTAATAAATGATCTTATATAGAGTTTGCCTGTTTCGCCTAGGACTACATAATTTGGTGTTTTTGTGTTCAATTTTAAAATCATCTTAAAATATCTTAGTCTAACATTTTCTAAAATGTCACAATTTTCCATACCCCATAGTTCGCAACCGTAGGTTAGTATAGGTAGTACTGTTTGATCAAATAGATCAATTTGACTATCTATGGGCAAGCTTAGTGTATGGCATTTTCTGAGAAGATTGAACATAGCATTAGTACCTTTCATCTTACAATATTTCCTGTGTTCTGAGAAAGAACCGTTAGCTGAGAAGATTATTCCCAGGTATTTAAATTTAGAAACTATTTCTATTATATTATTATTTAGTACAAATTTCTGATTTCCTACCCTCCCCTTTCTACCGAATATCATTATTTTTGTCTTATCTTCATTTATGTTTAAGTGGTTCTCCTTGCAATAGTTACTGTAAATGTTTAAGTTTTTCTGTAATTCTTTTGCGGTTTTAGCTAGGATTGTTGTGTCGTCAGCATATAATAATGTGAATATTTTTAGTAAATCTGCGTTGTTATCGTTGCTGATAGTTAAGCTACTTGCGCCTTTTAGTTCTAAATAAGAATCTAAGTCATTAATAAACATAGAAAATAATAGAGGGCTCAGATGTTCTCCCTCTCTTAGTCCTGCTTCGCAGTTAAATAACGGTGACAGGTTTGTATTTAATTTTACTGTCGATTTAATATCTCTATATAACCCCTGTATACATTTAAGGAAAATTCCATCTATGCCTATATCTAACATTTTCGCCCAGAGTAATTTTCTTTTAATAGACGGGAAAGCTCTTTTTAGATCAATGAATGCACAGAACAGTTTGTCACCTTTATTTTTTATTAAAAAGCTCAGCGCATATAGTATAAATGATGCTTCCGTTGTGGAATAACCTTCTCTAAAACCCATTTGATTCTCGTTTAATAAGTTGTGCTCTTCAAGGAACATCTCCATTCGTACATTAAGAATGGATGAGAATAGTTTACCTAAGCATGATAATAAGGTAATTGGTCTAAAGTTTTCGGGCTTTGCCTTGCTGCCTTTATTTTTATATATTGGACATATCATCCCTAGTGACCAGCTTTCGGGGAAAATTCCATCTTTTAGGATAACATTGAATAATTTTACGTATGTGGGTATCATTATAACCTTTGTGCATTTTATATATTCATTATAAATTTTATCGTGTCCGCAGCTTTTATTATTACTTGTTTTATTGATGGCTGATAACACTTCATTATATGTTATTTCACCATTAAGTCTTGTCGTATCTAAGTTAGGTGCGGTTAAATTGGTTTTTATTGGGTTCACGCAACAGTTGTCTGTCGTTTCGTTTTGGGATTTGAAAAAATGGAACAATTCGTCACTTGGCACGCAGAGCGATTTTCAATGGCCCACAGAAGCTCCCCAAAAAGCCAATTCATGTCTCTTCTAGAAAAAAAATTATGGTGGCTCAGGTTGACTTTTATGCTGTTGGCACGCTGAATGAATTAGAAGTTCTACTTTGGCACACTAGTATCAAAAGGTTGCCGACCCCTGGCTTAAAGCATCAATTAGTCTTAGCACATATTGCTAACATTTGATTTAGCGCACCTCTCCCTGCTATTACATTTAGCATGCTCAGTGCCCTCTTGGTATAAATTTCAGTGGCAGACGTTGGGATAGTCTAAGTAAGGGAACACACAAACACGAGCTTCCAGGGCGCTTCAAAGCACAATTTGGGAACCACTGTACTAGGCGATACTATTACTGTAGAAGTTCGGAAAGCTAAACTTTGTTTTGATATGAATCATGTAGAAAAAAAAGAGTTAAAAACAATATTAAGTTGAATTGAAAAGTTAAACGCTTTAGGAATTCTCATCCTAAAACAATAAAAAAAAAATTCATTTAAAGAATATGTATATGTAATGGTTTGGTGTCCACTTTGAAGAAAATACTAAATTACCTAAAATATCCATCCAGCTAAAATAAAAAATCAAAGTGACTTATCCATCATTTAATAAATAGTTTTTGTTCAACTTGATGTTTAGTAGTTTACTTCCACCTGTTGATGCTAGATAATACTTTTTTTTTGTTTCATTATCAAGTGGTCGGTGAGGAAATGTTGAAATCAAAAAGCGAAAATTAGACGAAGATTTAGTGACAGTTTTGGAATCGCGATAAAGAGAGGCGAAGCTTTTAGTTGGCCAGTATTTTACTTTTCATTTTTATGTTCCAGAAGAAATGTTATTTTTATGTTCCAGAAGAAATGTTATTCTTATGTAACAAAAGAAATGTTATTCTTATGTTACAGAAAAAAAAATATTTTTATGTTACAGAAGAAATGTTATTTTTTTGTTACAGAAGAAATGTTATTCTTATGTTATTTAGTAATGTAGACACTAAGCCAGACGTAGTAGGCTAATTGAGGGTTGTTACTAACAAAATAGTTAAAGCAGCAGACTGTGTTTCGTGTTCTTAAGGACATTTCCATATCTTCATCACCATCATTCCTTTGACCTATGTGGTCGTTGTGGGGAGCGAATGGACACCTCAGCAGTCAACCTTCTCCACTTTTGCATGTCTTGTGTGGTGGTCAATAATTGAGTCAACTGCAGCCCTGTCCAATATTGTATGTTGTCAAACCAGCATCTCCGCTCACGGCCTCTCCGACGTCCACCTTCTACAGTGCCCTGAAGGATAGTTTTTGGCAGGTTATTATGCCTCAACACATGACCGAACCATGTCAGTTTGCGCCGTTTGAATGTTGTCATAATGTTTCCTTGAGGGCCTGCAATTGAGGATATTCTGTCCCAGACATACTCATTAGTCCTGTGTTCTGCGTAGGAGATTCGAAGTATTTTTCTCATGCATTTATTTATGCATGACTGCTACTCCTTATCAGTTGCTGAAAGCAGTGTCCAGGTCTCACATCCTAGTGCCCGCTGACATCAGGAATAACAACAACATTAAAAGAAATATTTAGTGTTTTTCACTCACATCGTAAAAGTTTCAATTTTTATACCATTTTGATCCATGGGCAATATGACGCAGCGTTCACACAAGTGGCCACAGCATACACGGGATTTGTGCATCCAACACAATTGGATAATTTATGTTTTTTTTCCCCCAAATAATTACAGATACCCATCAGGGGCTGGGTAGACTCCCAGGGACACCCACTCTAGCCCTGGACCTCTGGGTACGGGCACGCTGCCACCAGCATACAGTGTCTCGTGCAGAGAGTAAAATATAAATTACTTATTTCTCCTCAATAGTAAGTACTTCCCAGCCCCCTCCATCCCCAGCCTACCCCCTCCCCCCCAACGCCATTCCCGTTACGGCAGATAATCGTGCACGTTGCAATTTGAAAAATATAATTCTCCAAGTTCAAAACGAGGCTAGTTGGGAAAAGCCAGCATTGCATAACTATTGACCTTTGAACTTTTTTGCAAACGTCTGCCACTGGTTGTTTCTATTTATTTTTATTTATTTTTTTGTCGTAATATAGTTTATTTTATGTTGAAATTGTCTCTTTTCTTCTTATGTTTTTTTAATTCTGTTTTGATGTATCTAATAAAACATTTATTCATAATAGATATCCTAATTTAAACAACTGTTTTCTGTTGTAAATATTGAAGACAAGCTAAATTTCCCGGTATCTCCCGGGGAAAAAAATAAATTAAGTATAATTATTTTTTACTGAAGACATTTAGGAAAGGAATTTAAAATAAAGATTGTAATCAGGTAAAAATAGGAATGTCTTTTTATTTAGCAAAAAGTTTGGACTATCCCTGGTTGAGAATCCAAGACGTGTCTCCAGTATAATGTTATCAGTGGGAAATCGAACCCAGGTCCACCGCATGGCAGTCGGATACGCAAACCACTCAGATAGGGAGGATACATGCCGGATGCAAAGATCGCAAAAGTAAAATATTGAGACAATAAGGTCACGTGTTTTTAAATTAACCAATGGGGATCGGAATCCACCCACACAGTCTACTTTAATAAATATAGATTATATTAAACGTAAATAGAATGATATTAAATATTATGGCTGTATGATTTCTTTTTTTATTGAATTATATAGAGTCTAGGCCTATAAGAAGGAATGAATATTTGGTGGGGAAGAAATTATGAATCATTTGATATTGATGCTGTTTCTCTTTTTTATCTCCATAAATTTACATTGGCATACATTTTAATGTGGAAAGTTGATAAATAAAAACTAAGGGATATAACGTTCCCTTAAAAAAACATTTGTGAGAGGATGGATATCTTTAGTGATAAAGTGTTAAGGTGACTTTATATGGCTGTAGATACACAGTGAGATAAGGTGATTTGCATTGACGTAATTATTTCAATGTAACACATCTGTAACATGTTAGGACGCAAGGCACATGGTCCTCATCAAAGTATAAAACCAATTAATTAGTTTTATGTTCAACACTCATAGGCCTATGTACATGTATATAATACATATATATATATACATATATATGTGTGTGTGTGTGTCAATTCAGAGTGTTTTTGGTGACTTAGTTTCAAGGTTGATTAAAACATGTCTACAAATCTCACAAAGCCACTTCCAGGAAGTAGGAAGAAGAGTTTTGAATATCATAAAATACTATGTACAATATATGACAAATGACAATTGCAGTTACACAAACGGGAATACTGGCACTGTTATGAATGTCAATTTCAGAGATTACCGAATGCTCAAGGGCATTCATAAACAGTCCTTAGGCTAATATCGTCCAAGCCATTATGTGAAAGCCATTATGTGAAAGCCATTATGTGAAAGCCATTATGTGAAAGCCATTATGTGAAAGCCATTATGTGAAAGCCATTATGTGAAAGCCATTATGTGAAAGCCATTATGTGAAAGCCATTAAGTGAAAGCCATTATGTGAAAGCCATTAAGTGAAAGCCATTATGTGAAAGCCATTATGTGAAAGCTATTATGTGAAAGCCATTAAGTGAAAGCCATTATGTGAAAGCCATTATGTGAAAGCCATTATGTGAAAGCCATTATGTGAAAGCCATTATGTGAAAGCCATTATGTGAAAGCCATTATGTGAAAGCCATTATGTGAAAGCCATTATGTGAAAGCCATCTTGCAGTCTAACGTCAAATTACAAACAATGGCTATAGCAATTTTCTTAAATTAATATTCACATCGTACAACCTATATATATTTATACATTATATGATATGTCATGCCATCCCAGTAAAGTCATGCTCATGATTATATTAAACAGATTGAAACCACAAGCAGAAGAAATAATTGCAGAAGAGCAGGCAGGCTTCAGAGCAGGAAGAAGCACAACGGAGCAAATCTTTAACCTGCAAGTGCTCTGTGAAAAATATCTCCAACACCAGAGCGACCTCTATCATGTCTTCATAGACTTTAAAAAAGCGTTCGACAGAGTGTGGCATGCGGCACTGTGGGCGACTATGCACAAATTCAACATAAATGCAAACCTCATTGAAGTCATCAAGAAACTGTACAACAGAGCAACTAGTGCAGTACTCTTCAACAGCAAACAGGGAGATTGGTTCAAAACCACTGTTGGTGTTAGACAAGGATGTCTACTTTCCCCCCATCCTCTTCAACCTCTTCCTTGAAAGGATTATGTCAGATGTGCTAGAAGACAACGTCGGAACAGTCAGCATAGGTGGGGGAATTATAACCAACTTGCGCTTCGCCGATGACATTGACGGCCTAGCTGGCAGCGAGGATGAATTAAAAGAATTCACTGTAAAACTAGGGAAAACATCAGAGGCGTATGGTATGGAAATCAATGCTGAAAAGACCAAGGTCATGGCAAATAAAACTTTCACAAGTGAAATTCGGATAAACGGGCAAAAACTCGAAGAGGTCTCCGCCTTCAAATATCTAGGGGCCATAATATCCGACGAAGGGTCAAAGCCAGAAATTCTTGCCAGAATAGCCCAGACAACCGCAGCTCTGAGCAAACTCAAACACATCTGGCAAAGCAAGAAGCTCTCTCTCAGATCAAAGATTCGACTAATGCGCTCTCTGGCAACGTCGGTCTTCTTGTATGGATGCGAGGCTTGGACACTCACTGCAGACCTCCAAAGAAGAATCAGTGCACTAGAGATGAGATGCTACCGTAAGATATTGAGCATCTCCTATACAGAACATATCACTAACGAAGTGGTCCGCAACAAATTAGCTGCTGTCATCGGCGCATACGAGGACCTTCTCACCACAATTAAGAAGAAAAAACTGAGATGGTATGGACACGTAGCAAGATCTGGAGGTCTTTCAAAGACTATATTGCAGGGCACAGTCCAGGGAGGAAGAAAAAGAGGCAGGCAAAAGAAGAGATGGGAAGACAACATCAAGGAGTGGACCGGCCTGTCGTTCATCGACTCCCAAAGGGCCTCACAGGACCGGATCAAATGGCAAGAGATTGTTAACAGTCAACGATAGTGCCCCAACGACCCACCCACGGGTTAAGGGATAGGTGAAGGTGATGATATGTCTTCATGATATAACTATTCCATGGATATGTATTCAATGTAAGACCAGTGCTTTTTTTGTGACGGTACGCACCGGTACGGCGTACCGGCACTTTTTTCAATGTGGGGAAAAAAGTATTACTTTTCTCGTATTTTAACGTTTATTATTAATTTATTATATTATTAATTTGTTAAAATTGAATTATTTTAAAATTGCGCGCAATAAGAATTAAAAAATAAAATGCGAAACTCCTTTAAAAGTTAGGCAATCCATCACTGAGTACCGGCACCTATTTTTTTTACAAAAAAAGCACTGTGTAAGACTATAAATTATATTCAAAGTAAAACAAAAGAAAAATGTCTATTCTTAATTAAAGTAATATTTAAATACCTTCATGGTAATAAAAAATGTATTGAGAAGAAAGATATATATATATATATATATATATATATATAGGTCTATATATATAAAGGTTATAAAAAAAATCTGTTCATAACAAATCTATTAGTACAGTATATAAAAGTTCTTCCTTAAATTTTTTAAGTACTACAAATATATTTACATGAATTACTATCAAGATATCTACACTAAGTAAGACAAAGACAATGATACACAATGATATACAAACCAATGCAATTCAGAGATTTCTATTAGAAGTAGTCTATTGATATTTATTTAGATTAAGCAAAAGTAATTTATTTAAGGTAAAACACACGTAATATGTGAAACAAAAATGTAAGTCAATGGAATATACTCAAGGTAAAATAGATGACAACTATTCAATCTAAGACAAAAGTCATCTACACAAATTAAGACAACTAGATACTCGAACTAAAAAAAGTAAACACAGATTAAAAAAAAATATGCGCTTTAACGTAACGCCGCCTTATAAAAGACAATGTGATAGACTGAGTGAAAAACTTCGCTAACGAGACAAGAGGAAAGAATGAAGACATCCAACTCTGGGTCTGTCATTATCCTATATTAGGTCTATCACTTGGGACTTTAATTGACACCAGACAATATCTAATTAGTTTCATGGGGCAATCAGGTTAAGACCATTTTTTTATCGATGTGATTGAAGAATGACGTCTTTAATTATCTCCCAAATAACATTGAGGTCATTGTGACGTCCATTCTTTTTACCTTGTCCATCTCCCTCTCTCTAACTCTCTCTTTCTCTCTCCCCCACTCTCTCCCTCTTTCTCTCCCTCTCTCTCTCTCTCTCTCTATATATATATATATATATATATATATATATAATGTAAATATGTAAGTAATCCATTAATCTACCAACCAAAGAACCTATCAATATCTATCTATCTATCTATCTATCTATCTATCTATCTATCTATCTATCTATACATATCTATCTAACTGTTCGCTTGTATCTATTCTCTATCTAGCCACCGTTCTACCTACATATCCAACTACTAACTAATCGAACTACCTTTGTAATCCATCTGCCATTGTTTCTACCTATGTATCATCTATCTGACTAAACTGGCCCCTATGTTTCTCATTTGAACCCTTTTTTTTTTCGTGTTCTGATTTATTTAAAACCACACTCTGTGTTGTGTGGCTCATCTAAACATCAACACAACTGGCCATGGGGAAACCTCTGTGTTGTGTGGCTAAACATCAACACATCTGGCCATGGGGAAACCTCTGTGTTGTGTGGCTAAACATTAACACATCTGGCCATGGGGAAACCTCTGTGTTGTGTGGCTAAACATCAACACATCTGGCCATGGGGAAACCTCTGTGTTGTGTGGCTAAACATCAACACATCTGGCCATGGGGAAACCTCTGTGTTGTGTGGCTAAACATCAACACATCTGGCCATGGGGAAACCTCTGTGTTGTGTGGCTAAACATCAACACAACTGGCCATGGGGAAACCTCTGTGTTGTGTGGCTCATCTAAACATCAACACATCTGGCCATGGGGAAACCTATGTGTTGTGTGGCTCATCTAAACATCAACACATCTGGCCATGGGGAAACCTATGTGTTGTGTGGCTCATCTAAAAATCAACACAACTGGCCATGGGGAAACCTCTGTGTTGTGTGGCTCATCTAAACATCAACACAACTGGCCATGGGGAAACCTCTGTGTTCAAATCCCTGAAGAAAGAAAACAAGAGCTTAAATAAGTTGGCAGAGAGGGGGGGGGGGTAAAAAAAATGTGTGGAAAGGGGGTGAATGAACATTATACTACCTCATAATCTCAGAGCACCCTATATCCACTGATACAGGTAACGCGTGGTTTCCATTCACCTGTAACATGATTTTTTTTTATTGTAATGAAAAACATCATATAGTTTGTCTCATGCCATATTTTCTCTAATTCCGATCCTTGATCTTTCCAACGTTCAACATTCTCAACACATATTATATAATAGGCTACTTTATAGAGTTACCGTTACTTTAAGGGTATTGTATGGTACACTATAGTTACTTATTAAGCTCAGTAAGAATAGCATAGAACCAATTTTATTATATGGCTGCGAGTCATGAACAATGAACAAACAAATGACTGCATATTTGGAAAGTGCAGAGATGTGGCTTTATAGAACAATGCAACGAGTGGCATGGACAGAGAAAAAATCTAATGTGGAGATGCTGAAAATGTCAAATGTCTAATAGAGAATTAATTGAAAAGATCATGAAGCGGAAATCAACGTTAGTATGCCACATAATAAGAAAACATAGAAAACATAAAAACTGGAGAGCTGGAAGGAAAGAGATGCAGAGGAAGGCAGAGAAGGAAAATATTAGATGATCTAACGGAATGGCATGGCAACAACAACAGAAAGGTTAGAGTTCGCAGGAAGAAACGATACGTGCAAAGACAGGATCGCCTACAATAGGGGTCGGCAACCTAAGGCATTTGTGCCAAACGTGGCACGCAGTGCGATTTGCAATGTCACGCGAGAGACCAAACAAGAGGGATTTTTTTATGGATGAAAAAAACAACAACACTTTCCGGTTCTGAATGAGGAAAACTGACCGTTGAAGCCGATGTTTCTGAATGACATAGTGACATGTACAAGGACCACTGGAAAGGATTTGCATTGAAACTGGACATATCTTGCCTCAAAATCAAGTTCAAACATTTAACTACATGTGCATCCCTATATTAAGGCATTTATTACGATAGATAGTTGGGCTTTTTCAGAAGTACATCGAAGCACTCAGGCGAAGTTTTCTAACTAAAAGGCAAGACTTTTAAATTTATGGACTCATTTTTTCATACCACATCAAGCCTAGCCTACTGGTTTGATCTTACTATAACTTTCTTAGATGTAGATTTTGTTTTAAGTGGATGGACTTTGGCAATTTTAAAATGTTTAAGTTGAATTTTAAATATTTAAAAAAGGAGCATCCGAATGTTCCCATTTGTGGAACAAATCTAGAAGGAAGCTGATTAAGAAAGTCGTCTGCTATTCTCAACTGCTAAGCATTCGCTCTTTTACTTTCAGCTTTTGGATCAACTTACACTTGTGAACAGATTTTATTGCACATGAAAGCTGTTTTAAGCATACAAAGTGGTCACCTACACTGGACCACTCAGAAGTGACTAAATATGTATCTGACATGAAACAATTAGCGAAGAGCATTCAAGACAAGGCGCTCATTAGGATAATTGATACTGACTAATAAGGTCTACATTTAAAAGAGTTTTTATGCACATCTTCTTAAAACATAAATATAAGTAATTCTAAAACAAATTGATTTGTATTATTAATTTAATAAATGTAAGAGACTTATTTAATAGCACATATTATTTAATTTCTGTAATGATTAATGTTTAAAAGATAAACTCCTTTATAATTGACACACAATTAATGCAGGAAATATTTATTTACAACTGTGTAACGTAAATTATTTTAATACTCTAATAATTATATATTGTAATGAATACCCTAATGTTGGATTTAAATAAATAAAAAATAATTAATCAGTCATATTTTTTATATTAATAAACATAACTTGTTTGACATCACTATTGAATCAAATGTGGAAACGGTTTTTTTAAATTAAAGGGAGATAATTAACCCGTTTTATTTGCGCTAATATTTCAAATATGTTTCTTTTTTTCTTTTATAAAACAATAGCTTACAATTTATAACTTTGAAACGATAAAACTGTAAAAAAAAGTATTTAAAATTGATACAAATATTATATGGCTAAATAATTTATATGTATATTTCTAAACATTACAATAACTACCCAGTTTGTATGATTACTACGTATCTATTCCGCTTAATGGTAATATTCATCCCATTTCGACTGTCATAAAGATCCAGAAACTTATTAAATGACATCTCATTTGAGATGAAAACATAATTAATATTAGCAAGTGTTTAATTTTGTATTAAATATAAAACGCTTTTCTATTAAAATCTCGTTTTCTTTTGACCTTGGCCTGGCTATGGAGTTAAAATAATTGTCCTGTAAAATACATTTTTTTTAAGTATAATAGAGCAGGTTGACTTTTAGTTTAAGCTGTTGGCACGGAGAGTGATTTAGAATTCCTAGTTTGGCACACTGTTAGCAAAAGGTTTCCGACCCCAGGCCAACGCCATCCGGCATGGCACCTTATGACGATGAGGAAGAATAGAATTCTGACAAAAGTTATTCTACAGAACGTGTGAAGCAACGTTTACGAGCTTGGCATACAAGGGCATTGTGTGGCCAGGACAACCTAATCCCCTTACCAATGTCAGTTAATCGTCAGAGCTGGCCAATTCTCGGGGACACTTTTTAGTCCCGGAAATAAGCCCTTGGCGTTGAACCAAGATTTGAACCAGAGAAGTTCGGATTGACGATTCGAGCACGCTGAGTCTAAGACCACCGTGTTACACAGGTATATGTTAGGAAATATCACTAGGGTCGGCAACCGACGGAACGCTTGACAGACTTAGCACGCAGAGCAATTTTCCACCGCACGCTGAAAAAAAAATGCAAAGAGACTCTATTGTACAAGAAAACGAGTTCTAGAGGAGGATGACGCTTATAATGTTGGCACGCTGAATAAATTAGAAATCTTACTTCGGCAAACTATGATCAAAGGGTTGCTGACTCCTGGACTATTACGAATAACAAAGAAAATGTATTAAATTTGAGGCTTTGACTGTACACATGACCAATGAATATATTAATCTACGCCTGCAGAACCTGCGGCACTTTCAGCATACTATTAGCCCGCCACGGCCTAGTCGATATATAAGCCAATATGCAGTTGCGCGCGCACATATATACTCACACACACACGTTGATATCTAAGCTAATAGTAGTTTCCGTACCCTCTACATCAATACCCCGCCCTTCCCACACACACACTCTTCTTCCAGTCTCTAACCCTTTCAAAAAAAAATAAAAAAAATAAAAAATATTTAATGAACATAAATGTAGATGATTGTTTTGCCTTTCTATCTGCCATTGACTAGATAGTTTTTTTTAAATTTGTTCCGCGAAAAGTGCGAACATTTTCAAGAATTTAAAAAGACTAATTAGAAAACGAAACAAACAAAGGAATGTGTAATTACAGAAACATTGTAGGCCTATACAGTAGTGTCTAATCGATAAATTGAGCGTATGTGTAAAATGGTTTTGGCTGAAAGCAATTTGCAGGTGGGGGAGGAGGAAGGGGGGCGAGGGAAGGGAACAATGAATGTTTGATATAAAAGCTTCTTAAGGCCGTGGATGGCGAACCCATTTAACCTTAAGGGTCGCATTACTCAATGTTTAAGTTAAAGGAAAAGGGGCGCAAAAAAATAAAAAAGAAAGAAAGAAAAATGACGGGAATAAATTTCTTTTAAAGGAGTTCTGGACTAAAGGCTCCCTTTGGCGCGTAAAAAAAAATGACACAATTTTCTTTTAAACTTGCGCAGATGTAAAGGTACAAGTAAAAAGGTGAAATTAAATAAACAAATAGTACAATAAAGGTAAACCAAAGACAAAAATAAAATGATTTAAAAATGAAAGATCTAAAAAGATCAGTCCAATAATATAGGTATAAAAACAATACAAGAAAAGAAGGTGTTACTTCAAAATATCATCACATAACAAGATGAGCCAATCAAAGCAAAGATCATATAGGCTAATATGTGATATAAACAACCATCTTATAAGAATCGTTTAAACTCGTAGCTTGAAATGATAGGAAAAAACAAAGCAAACTTTATCTAAATAAACTGATTGTGGTCGTAAACGAGCATACGCTTTATAATTATAAGATCTTTCAGGGAAAAAAAAGAGATCTTCTGGTATAAAGCTTACCTCGATGTGACTATATGTTCTGTCACTTTGTGAAATTTTTTGACATCATTATCACGTCACACACACAAATACGTGCAGATACAAAACATACAAAAAAAACTGAAGTCCATAAAAGTGGTTTGTTGGTTTATATTTTACCCCCTATAAAACTATTCCCCCCCCCTCCCCTTTCTACTCCCCTCGGGGATGGGAGGAGAATTGTTCAATTATCAATGTTTAGGGCCAGTAACAAGGTCATTGGCACGGGGTGTGGGTGAGGGGGGGGGGTGTGCGGTACAGTAGGGAGGGGGGGGGGGGTAACTTTTCCCAATACTTGTTTTGGGACTGAAATTTGAAAGAACGCGTAGTCATTGACATCACGTCCATGTACCAAACTTCAGCTCAATAGGATGACGGCAAAGGGGGTCAATTAGACGAATATTTTGACAGCCAACCAGAAAGTTAGAACGATCCAAAAACTAATGTGAATATAAAGGATATAAAAACAAATTCCTCAAACCGAAATAGCAACCAGGCCTATTACAAATATGTATAACACAACATAATATTACCAAAATAAAATACACACAAAATACACACACAAAAAGACATACAGAAAGAAGAAATAAATATGATTACGACACCGTGCGCCCACCCTTAAAAAATGAACAATAAACAGATAAATGTTATCTGCAGCATAGTTTGTACCTTAACCTCGCGCCACCACCCTTCTACTCACGTGATCAGATACAAAAACAAAATCAAGTTTTTCATCAGAAGATAAAACAATCACTGATTGCCCTGGGTGTTCAAAAATTTAATTGTTTAACCAATATTTGACAAAACATTAAAATTAACTTTTTTTTCTGCTTTTCAACCCTAAAACTTATCTCAGAGATACATCCACAGATACATCCACAGATACATCCACAGATTCATCCGCAGATACATCCACAGATACATCCACAGATACATCCACAGATTCACCCACATATACATCCACATATTCATCCACAAATACATCCACATATACATTCACAGATACATCCACATATTCAGCCACAGATACATCCACAGATTCATCCACAGATACATCCACAGATACATCCACAGATTCATCCACAAATACATCCACAGATTCATCCACAAATACATCCACAGATGCATCCACAGATTCATCCACAGATGCATCCACAGATACATCCACAGATACATCCACATATTCAGCCACAGATACATCCACAGAATCATCCACAGATACATCCACAGATACATCCACATATTCATCTACGGATACATCCACAGATACATCCACATATACATCCACAGATTCATCCACAGATGCATCCACAGATACATCCACAGATACATCCACATATTCAGCCACAGATACATCCACAGATTCATCCACAGATACATCCACAGATACATCCACATATTCATCTACGGATACATCCACATATACATCCACATATACATCCACAGATACATCCACAGATACATCCACAGATGCATCCACAGATGCATCCACAGATGCATCCACAGATACATCCACATATACATCCACAGATACATCCACAGACACAGCCACAGATACATCCACAGATTCATCCACAGATGCATCCACAGATACATACACATATACATCCACAGATATATCCACAGATACATCCACAGATTCATCCACAGATACATCCACAGATACATCCACAGATATATCCACAGATACATCCACAGATTCATCCACAGATGCATCCACAGATACATACACATATACATCCACAGATATATCCACAGATACATCCACAGATTCATCCACAGATACATCCACAGATACATCCACAGATATATCCACAGATACATCCACAGATTCATCCACAGATACATCCACCGATACATCCACCGATACATCCACAGATACATCCACAGATACATCCACAGATACATCCACAGATACATCCACAGATACATCCACAGATACATCCACAGATACATCCACAGATTCACCCACATATACATCCACATATTCATCCACAAATACATCCACATATACATCCACAGATACATCCACATATTCAGCCACAGATACATCCACAGATTCATCCACAGATACATCCACAGATACATCCACAGATTCATCCACAAATACATCCACAGATTCATCCACAAATACATCCACAGATGCATCCACAGATTCATCCACAGATGCATCCACAGATACATCCACAGATACATCCACATATTCAGCCACAGATACATCCACAGAATCATCCACAGATACATCCACAGATACATCCACATATTCATCTACGGATACATCCACAGATACATCCACATATACATCCACAGATTCATCCACAGATGCATCCACAGATACATCCACAGATACATCCACATATTCAGCCACAGATACATCCACAGATTCATCCACAGATACATCCACAGATACATCCACATATTCATCTACGGATACATCCACATATACATCCACATATACATCCACAGATACATCCACAGATACATCCACAGATGCATCCACAGATGCATCCACAGATGCATCCACAGATACATCCACATATACATCCACAGATACATCCACAGACACAGCCACAGATACATCCACAGATTCATCCACAGATGCAACCACAGATACATACACATATACATCCACAGATATATCCACAGATACATCCACAGATTCATCCACAGATACATCCACAGATACATCCACAGATATATCCACAGATACATCCACAGATTCATCCACAGATGCATCCACAGATACATACACATATACATCCACAGATATATCCACAGATACATCCACAGATTCATCCACAGATACATCCACAGATACATCCACAGATATATCCACAGATACATCCACAGATTCATCCACAGATACATCCACCGATACATCCACCGATACATCCACAGATACATCCACAGATACATCCACAGATACATCCACAGATACATCCACAGATACATCCACAGATACATCCACAGATACATCCACAGATTCACCCACATATACATCCACATATTCATCCACAAATACATCCACATATACATCCACAGATACATCCACATATTCAGCCACAGATACATCCACAGATTCATCCACAGATACATCCACAGATACATCCACAGATTCATCCACAAATACATCCACAGATTCATCCACAAATACATCCACAGATGCATCCACAGATTCATCCACAGATGCATCCACAGATACATCCACAGATACATCCACATATTCAGCCACAGATACATCCACAGAATCATCCACAGATACATCCACAGATACATCCACATATTCATCTACGGATACATCCACAGATACATCCACATATACATCCACAGATTCATCCACAGATGCATCCACAGATACATCCACAGATACATCCACATATTCAGCCACAGATACATCCACAGATTCATCCACAGATACATCCACAGATACATCCACATATTCATCTACGGATACATCCACATATACATCCACATATACATCCACAGATACATCCACAGATACATCCACAGATGCATCCACAGATGCATCCACAGATGCATCCACAGATACATCCACATATACATCCACAGATACATCCACAGACACAGCCACAGATACATCCACAGATTCATCCACAGATGCATCCACAGATACATACACATATACATCCACAGATATATCCACAGATACATCCACAGATTCATCCACAGATACATCCACAGATACATCCACAGATATATCCACAGATACATCCACAGATTCATCCACAGATGCATCCACAGATACATACACATATACATCCACAGATACATCCACAGATACATCCACAGATATATCCACAGATACATCCACCGATTCATCCACAGACACTCCAACGTCTATAATAAGATTTTTGTTACAAACCTTTATCCATGATTTATATAGATAAGAGGGGGCAAGATGCCCGAGCGGCAGCGCATTCGGCTGTCGAACGGAAGGTCGTGGATTCGAATCCTGGTGAAGGTGAAGGTGAAGGCTAGAATTTGTTCCCAGCTCTGATGGTTACCTGACTTTAGTTGGATTAAGTAAAGGCGGCTGGGCATTGTGCTGGCCACACAATCCACTAGTATGCCGTGGCCACAGAAACCGGTGAGGGCTGATTCACCGGGCCCTATGATCAATTTGGTGCTATGGGTACTTTACTTTATGTATATATATATAAACAATACTTACTGGATATTGCATTCGTCTTGATTTGCTTTTAGATTGACAAACAAAGGTATTAGAACATCACATATAATCAAACCTTTAACTAATGCAAATCATCCCCCAGGCCCCAACGCATCCTCCCCCTCCCTCCCAGATCTGCGGGCCTTTGAAGAGCACCCACCCTGCAAGAAATATCACCTCGTCGTAAAAACCTAAACCTGGTCAGACAGTTTCATTGTGTCGGTAATTAAAATCTAAAAATAACATTTCGTAAAAAAAAAAACATAAGAAGAAAGAAAACAGGTGTAATATAGAGTATGGTTGGGGAGGTGGGGCGGAGATGGTAGGGACATACAATCAGTAGGGCGCCATATTAAGTCCCAATCGATACATCCAAGGAAGTGACACACTGCATTTAGAGCAGAGGGGGGAGGAGGAAGGAGGGAGTGTTTTAATTATCAGGACTGATTGAAATATCAGTGTAAGTATCCTTATGGTGATTTTGGGGGGTGGGGTGGGGGGAGTTGAGGGCGGAGGGGCGGCAGTTGAGTCAGACTTGTGTGCGTAGATGGACAGAGAGGGGGAGAAAGAGACAGAGAGAGATAAATAATAAACACAGAGAAAAGTGTTTCAATGAAAGATTTAGAATATAGAAAGACTTAAAACTCCTTTGTTGTTGATAGCAAACTATGAGAAAGAGAGAGAGAGAAAGACAGAGAGAGAGAGAGAAAGAGAAAGATAGAGAGAGAAAGGAAGAAACATAATTAAATAAACAAGGGAGAAAGAAATAGCGAGAATGTAGAGAAAAGAATAAGTGAGTAAAACGTTTTCCTGTCAGACCAATTAAATAGGGCCCTTGAAGCAGAGTTCACCAGTTTCTGTGGTCAAGACATATTTCTGTCAGCAACTAATCTTAGGTACACTTTAGAACTGGATAGACTCATTGGCACCTTCCAGACCAGGGAACAATTTCTGGCCTTTACCAGGATTCGAACCCGGGACCTTCGGCACGCTATATGCTCGCGCTACCGCCAGGCCATTGTGTCCTATAGAAACGTAGAAGAGATAATGAGAGAGAGAGAGAGAGAGAAAGAGAGAGAGAGAGAGAGAGAGAGAGAGAGAGAAGGGTTAGAAGAAAGAAAGAGATAAAAGACCTAATCAATAGAGTGAGAACAAGATAAGATTAAGAGAGAAAGAGAGAGAGAGAGAGAGAGAGAATAGTCGCATAAATAGACAAAAACAACAGAGAGAGAGAGAGAAAGAGAGAGATTTAAAAAAACTTAATGTCAATTTAATGTTGTATCATTATGAGGTTTTAGTAATACATTATTTAATACAATAAGTAATTACATGTAATAGTAATTAGTTGTTCTTTTCGCATATAATTATACCTTTTTTTTCCAGTCTTTGGTAAAAAATATATTCATAAATTATTTCTATAAAACCTGTCAGTTTCTTTTTCGTTTGTCAATGGAGCTTATTATGGTCCTTATTATGCCGTGACGGATTAAAACTAAAGAAATACTAACCCTCTTTCCCCCCCTCACAATAATTTCCCTTCTGTCTTTTATGTTCCATATATTATATGATTAACGATATATCCTAAGGCTTTGTGTATCGCTAATAAAGAATATCCCACTAAAAGATGCATGTTAAAGAGTATGTCTATGCGGACATTAGTTAAAATGTATTAATTTTTCTGAGGTAAGACTAAAAATAAAAAAGTTAAATAAAACATTTGAAAGCCTCTCAACTTTGCTTAAGAGTTGTCATCAATTATGACGTCATTTCCCCTCGATACGCGTCCCTGGAAACTAAATCAGCCAATGGGACAAGAAAACAAAAAGAAACAAGCAAGGGGGAGAGAAAATGAGAAGATAACTCGGGGATCTGTTATTGGTCGACCCATTTAAAAGATCATTAGCGAAACCCCCGGATTGGTTATGTGTGAAAGGAATCCGCATTAATTATTCACCTCGTGAAGACAAAATGGAGAAAATTAAAAAGAGTTTATTAGTAAAAGACACGATGAGATAGAAATGAAGTATACAAAACAACAACAACGATAGGATATGAAGCTTGCAGTTCGATTCGGAGTTGGCATGTTGCTTGTGAGCTGGCTGAGCCGCCTGTAGGGGCGTCACCACGTGTAGCTGACATCGTGTCTTTAGAGAAATGAGGCGTTTACCGCTTTCAAAACGAATAGACAGACCCAAAAAAAAAAAAAAGATCTGCTACTGAAATATAGATGGAAGGCTGAAAAGATGCAACTGTTGAGACAATGGCGAGAGCCCCCCAGTGGCGCAAACAAAACGAAACAAAAAAAGTGAAAATTTTTGATTAGTGAATTTTTCTATTTTTCTTCTTTCTGTATCTGTTCACGGTTGACTGATTATTTCCTTGTAGCATGGTGAAATTGGGGATTAAGTGAATTTAGGTGAATTATTTTTTTACAACCACAACCATGGTACTCCTGGTTCTTTATATAATATAGAGTTAATGCAGTTTTTTTTTCAATCTATCTAGATATTAATATATCCACACAACTTCGTTTGCACATACAAGCATATCTATGTAAGTATTGAATCTATCCATAAATTAATTTATCTATCTGTCCATCTATGTATTTCTATCTATCTATTTTATTCTATCTATCCATCTACCATCTATCTCTGTATCTATCTATCTTTCTATCTATCTATCTATATATCTATCTATCTGACAATCTATCTATCTATCTATCTATCTATCTATTGGACAATCAATCTATCTATCTATCAAGCTAGCTAGCTTTCTAGCTGTCTTGCTATCTAAATATCTATCAAGCTATCCATATTCTATCTATCAAACCGACGTGATCGATTACCGTTTTATTTTATCTACAATACATGTAAATGTAAATACATGTAAATGCCGACAATTAGAGGGCCGAAATTTATAAATTGACACTCGGCCTAAACCGAAGCCGAAACCTAATTTTTTAGGTCAGCCTCTCATCATCATCATCATCTGTCCTTTGGGTTCCTTGTGGAACATAGGGCCTCTGTCAAAGCACGCCACTCTTCACGGTCTCTTGCTAGTCGCTTCAATTCTTCCCAGCTCTTTCCAGTTCTTTCAGTTTCATCCAGTATGCTTCGTCTCCATGTTCGCTTGGGTCTTCCTCTATGCCGTTTACCCTGGGGATTCCACTCTAAGGCCTGTCTAGCTCTGTTGTTGTTATCTTTCCTGAGGGTGTGTCCAATCCATCTCCACTTCCTTTCCATGATTTGTTGTTCTACTGTTCTTTGTCCACACCTCTCCCACAGCTTGGAGTTTTCTACCTTGTCGAACCATTTTATTTTGAGTATATTTCTTAGGCATCTGTTAACAAAGGTCTGGAGTCTATTTTTAGTTTTCTCTGTCGTTCGCCATGTTTCGGACCCATAAAGTAGGACCGTTTTAATGTTTGTGTTAAAGATCCTTACTTTAGTTTTGACAGAGATGTATGTAGATCTCCAGACCTGTTTCAAATTGGCAAAGGCTTGTCGCGCCAGGTTTATTCGACGTTCGATGTCCTCGTCTGCTCCTCCTGATGCACTAACCACACTTCCAAGGTATACAAAGTGATTCACTTGGTCTAAGCTTTGGTTTTCTACTTGTATGTCGCCATCTTGTTGGTGGTTTATTTTCAACACTTTGGTTTTTTGATGGTTTATAGAGTCCTACTCTTTTTCCGGTCTCACTCAAAGCTGTGGTCTTCTCTTGCATATCCTGTAATCTGTGGGACAGAATGGCCAGGTCATCTGCAAACTCTAAGTCTTCAAGTTTTTGCATTAGGGTCCATTGTATTCCTTTTCCTGAGTTAGCATAAGCTTCTTTTGTGACCCAGTCTAGTACTAGAAGGAACAGAAGTGGTGAAAGGAGACATCCTTGCTTGACTCCAGTTGTGACATGGAATTCATCTGACATCTTACCATTATGTACTATTTGGCAGGTAAAGTTTTCATAGAGACTTTTGATGATGGCTATTATTTTATTAGGTATTCCATAGTGCCTCATGATTGACCATATTGTCTCTCTATTAATGCTATCAAAAGCCTTTTCAAAGTCCACACATGTGGCATAGAGTGGAGATTGCCATTCAATAGATTGTTCTATAATGATCCGGAGTGTTGCTATCTGGTCAATGCATGATCTTCCTCTTCTGAACCCAGCCTGTTCTTCTCTTAGGAGATCATCGCAGGCTTCTTTAATTCTGTTGAGTATTGTTCTGCTGAAGACCTTGCTTGGTACTGAGAGTAGAGTAATTCCTCGCCATTTATCACATCTTGACAGGTCCCCATTCTTTGGAATTTTAATCAGTAGGCCTTTTTTCCATTCTGCAGGAGGGGTTTCGGTTGACCAAATTTTATTAAAGATATTGTGGAGTTGGTTAACAATGTCAGCTCCTCCTTCTTTTAGGACCTCAGGTGGTATATTGTCTATGCCTGCTGCTTTGCCTGTCTTCATTTGATTGATGGCCTTCCATATTTCTTCTTTGGATATTTCTTCCATATTTATGTCCAGTGTTTCTCCTGTGGTCAGATCGGGTGGATTTAGAGGGGTTGGTCTGTTTAGCACTTCCTGGAAGTATTCTTTCCATCTTCTGAGCTGGTCATCTATGGAGGAGAGGAGTTTACCTTGTTTGTCTCGGACTGGCACATTGTAGTTAGCTTTCTTGCCACTCAAGAGTTTAGTAATTTTATATAACTGTTTTAGGTCTCCTTTTCCTGCTGCTTCTTCTGCTTGCTCAGCTAGTTTATTATAAAATGTTCTTTTATCATGTCTAAGCATTTTTGAGACCTCTTTTGAAATTGTATGATACTCTTGTTGTGTTAGTTGTTTATGTTTTCTTGTTTTAGCTTGGTTTACTGTTGGTTTTGCATGTTTCCTGTCTTCAATTCTTTGCCATGTCTCGTCGCTAATCCAATGTTTTTTGTTTTTTGGGGCAGGTCTTAGTACTTCATTACAAGTTCCTATAATAATTTCTTTGAAGTTATCCCAGGTTTTGTCTATGCCTTCCTCAGTATCATCTTGTTGTAGTGCAGAGAATCGGTTTTTAAGGGTTAATTGTAGTTCACACTTTCTCTGTGAATTCTGGAGTTTGTCTAGGTCGAATTTGGTTCTCCTGTTTGTTTTTGACCTTTGTTTGGCTAACTTTATTTTTAGCTTGGCCACTACCAGGTGGTGGTCTGATCCAATGTCTGCTCCTCTTTTGGTTCGTACATCCTGTAATGTGCTCCTCCAAGTACGGCATATAGCGATGTGGTCTATTTGATTCTCTGTTTTGTTGTCTGGTGAGACCCACGTTGCTTTGTGGCATTTTTTGTGTGGGAAGATGCTGCCTCCGATCACCAGTTCATTGAATGTACAGAAGTTAGCAAACATCTCTCCATTTTCGTTCATGTTGCCCAGTCCGTGTATGCCCATTGTCTTCTCTCTCCCTTTGTTTTCATTTCTTATTTTAGCATTCATATCTCCCATGAGGATCAGTATATCTCTTTTGGGTATTCTATCCACTATACTTTGAAGTCGTTCATAGAATGCAACTTTATCTTCTTCGGGTGCAAGGTTGGTGGGAGCATAGCACATGACGATGTGAACATTTTGGAATCTTGATAGAAATTTTGCTCTAATAATTCTGTCTGAAACAGGCTCCCATTCCAGGAGACTTTTAAATGAATCTTTGTTCAATAGGAGTGCCACTCCATTTTCATGGGTGTCCTCTTCGTTTTCCATTCCAGAAAAGAGCAGAGTTTCACCTGTTTGAAGCCTAGTTTCTCCAAAAGTGTTCCACCGTACTTCACTCAGTCCCAAAATTTGCAATTTGTAGTTAGCCATCTCTTTAGCGACTTGGGCGCATCTGCCTGGTTCTAGCAGGGTTCGGACATTCCATGTACCCAAGCTGAAGGGTGCCTTTTGCATTAGGAAATGTTTCTTTTTCGTCGGTTTGAGTAGGGTGGTCGGCCTTGTGGGATTCTTTTGAGTTTCCCCACACAGCTTCATAAATCTCCTTTGTGGAGCCCTACTCTCGCCTCTGACTGTGTTTTGTAAGTTCGCTTTGATTTTGGTTTCTGTAACGTTTTGTTTTTTTCCATGGCCGGGTTGTTAGCCCTGCGCACAACCGTCTGGGATGATTCCCTTTACAGCTCTCAGGATAGCTGCCTTTTTTTCGGGTAAGGTTCCCTAGCCTTTGTGGATCCCTCCACTTCCTGCAAGGCAGCAGGTTCTGATTTTGGTCCGCCCCGGGTATTTGATTTCCCCGGTACCTACCATATCTGGTGGGCGTTCCCCAATCCGCCACCCGGGGAGGCGCTCGATGGGAGATCAGAAACTCCACACGAGAGGTCAGCCTCTACTGAGAATCTATTATTAGACTATATAAACAGGGCTCATCGGCGTGTCTATCTATATATGACCATGGACCTCTAATTGTCTGTGTCTTTATCATTTATACATATTTACACGATCCTCAGACAAATGCTATTCAAACCTTAAATAGCAACAGAATGAACTCTTTAAAGACAGTTTTTAAAACAAACTTTTTCCAACTTTCAATTTTTTCCCCAATTAAACCAACTTCAGCACGTAACTAGACAGAAAATTCAACAGTACCTTCCACAGTAACTTACATTGTAAATCACACAGTAACTATCACAATAATACCACAATAAATACCACAGTAAATATCACAGTAAATCACACAGTAACTCCCACAGTAACTATCACAATAATACCACAATAAATACCACAGTAAATATCACCGTAAATCACACAGTAACTCCCACAGTAACTATCACAATAATACCACAATAAATACCACAGTAAATATCACAGTAAATCACACAGTAACTCCCACAGTAACTATCACAATAATACCACAATAAATACCACAATAAATATCACAGTAAATCACACAGTAACTCCCACAGTAACTATCACAATAATACCACAATAAAAACCACAATAAATATCACAGTAAATCACACAGTAACTCCCACAGTAACTATCACAATAATACCACAATAAAAACCACAATAAATATCACAGTAAATCACACAGTAACTACCATAGTAACTATCACAATAATACCCCAATAAAAACCACAATAAATATCACAGTAAATCACACAGTAACTACCATAGTTACTCCCGTATTAACTCATAAAGTAACTCACAAAATTACTCACCCACGCAAACTCACGTGTGCTCTTTTGTGTTTAGTTTTTTCTTATTCATCATCATTAGGCAAAATGCGCAATGAAATGAGAAAATAGAAAAAAAAAATCAAAATCAATTGATAATAATATGCTAATATTCATAATCCCTGATTTTATCTTTATGAATGGATGACTAACATAAGATCAATACGTTGTTCTAATAACCACACAGTCACGCTTCACTAATCACAAGATTGATTAGCGTCATGTTGTTTTCTATCGTGTGCGTTTACTTTATTCTTTATAATGACGTCATTTATTCACTATCTTAGATCCGCCATGATCTTTTTTTTTTTCGCTTTTAACCCCACCCCCCCTGTCTTTTATAATTTTTTGTTATTGCATTACCAGTTTAATTTAAAAAAAATAATATTAACAATAACTGACTGTCGTCTGCTTAATAAGTCACGTGATCTTCTGTTTCAGCCTCGTTTTACTTTCACTTCCGTTCCTTATCATCTTCATTTGCGGTTTCCGCTTTTTTTTTATTGTTTCTTTTTTAATTGCGTGACGTTTTTTGTGGACGATTCCATAGCCTGTAGAAGTTGGACGTGAGATTGAGGCTCTGTGTTTTAATACATTAAAAAAAACACACCACCACCGCTGCCGCCATCACCAGCAGCAAACAACAGCGCACCAACGTCAGACATTACGTTCGTGGCTCATTGTCCTGGTTTTAAAAGTGACCAATTACAAATGTCGGAGTAAGCAGAAAAAAATAAAATTAAAAGGTTACGTCTGCTGCTTAATGCGCCCTCGTATATTGCGCCAGTTTTCCAGCCATGGAGACCGGAAGTGCTAGGACCAAAAATGGTGAGTGCTTGATTGTCCAAAAGGGGTGATAATTATCGTCTAATCGCTGAGCATCCTGGGGCTCCTGCGTCACAAAATTCCGTACGAAATGTCACTACCGCCGGAAGTATGGAATCATTCATTATATAGTCTATATATTATACTTTTTTTTATAATAAAATAGTCTATAATATTAGCGTAACCAATGTTTGTTTGACTTGGCGTTACATTTACAGGGGGAAGGGTGGTCAAGGGGGGCACCTGCCTCCCTAACATCTTCCATGTGACTTATCTTTTTTTTCTAAAGCAAGGCGTGTTTTTTGTTTTCTTTTCTGGGAGATGAGGGTGGTTATAAATCGAAGACTTTTACATTAATATTTGTCATATTAAAATATTACATTGTCATAGTTTAGGTTGAAATATTGCACGAGCTCCGAATATCTTGCTTTCGCCCCCCTCCCCCCTGCCTTGCACTATATGTCAAATGGTAACAATAATGTCGCCACAAAAGGTAAAATTAGAGGTTAATATTACACTAGATAATATTAGCCGTATGGCGTAGGCGGGGATTTAGTGGAGATCGTGTCTTCTGTACAACATTGTAAGGTTGCCCGAAAGGGTAAATATTCTGACTTAATCCTTGGGTCCCCAATAAGAACATAAGGTTGTAAATACACCTTTTGGGTGACTCCCCTTCGTTGGGTCCATTTAATCCTCAGTCTACCCAGCTCTCATGAGTACCTGACTTTAGTTGGGGTAAAGTAAAGGCGGCTGTCCATTGTACTGGCCACACAATCACCTAGTATGCCGTGGCCACAGAAACTGGTGAACGCTGTTTCACCAGCACTATGGATCAATTTGGTCCGACGGGATACTTTACTAACGGGGACATTTGATTATAAAAATACAAAGAACACCAGTGTTAATCAAATATAAGGCACAATAAATTGTTTTGTATCGGTCTCATTAGAGCAGAATTCCTTTGGAAAATATATACATTCAGACTTTAAAAGACTTTAGTTTAGAGTTTAGATGGTCAATATTAAGCCCACATTTTAAGCAATGGACATTATTATCATTATTAAAAAAAATATCTACAAATGCCGTAGGGCTCGCTATAAGATAGAAAAGACTTACAGCTTTTTCAAAATTAAAGTAGCAATCAGTACCTCTATCCACCCACCCACACCCATTTTCTATTCCCTAAACTAGGGGTCTGCAACCTTTGGCACACCGAGCGATTTCCAATGGCACGCGGAAGACTCAAACAAAAGGCAATTCAAGTCTTTTATACAAGAAAATCCATGCTAGATCTGGATAAATTCTAAACTGTTGGCACAGCTGAATAAATTAGAAATCCTACTTTGGCACAATATTATCAAAAGGTTGCTGATCCCTGCCCTAAACCACCAGCGATAGCTCCCCACATTAATAACTGCTTTCAATACGCCACTGAAAGCAACGTGAAGACACATTCATTAATTCTTTGTCAAATACAATCCTAAAAAAATGTTCCTATAATTGATATTTACCAATCAAAGTTATGGAAGTGATGATTCAGTTTATAAGACTCGATTCTTGTCATTATTTTCAATATTTTTACTTCTAGAGAACGGCATTGTGACAAAGTGCAGGGATTGTGACAAGGTGCTGGGATTGTGAATAGATTGAGTGATTATGTCACTGGTTCGTGTTGGTGTTCGATGAACCACGTGACGTTAATGAAGGAACCAATCAACGATTTGTATTATTACACCTCTAATGAGGACGTTGCGAGATGTTTAACTTGGCCACTCCCCCCCCCCCCATTCCATCTTTACCAAAAAAAAAAAACAAGTAAAAATTTAATGTAACAAAGAGTATAAGGTCAATGGAAACACGGTAGCGAGGGCAGAAGTATCTGAGGGCTAAGAAATTAAGTATGTTTAGTCAATGCTCTAAAGCATAGGTTCTCAACCTTTATCGGCTCACTGCCCTCTTTTACAATTTTGTTCCGCTCACCGCCACCCCCCCCCCCCCAACTTAATTTTAGCGTCCCCCCCCCCCTTTTGGACTATAGTTTCCGCAATTTTTTTTTAGGCGGACTAGACTTTTTGTGTGATTTATTATTAAAAAAAACAACAACTGAAAAAGAAACATATTGTAAGAATTAATAGGTCAAAAAATTACCTAAACAAGAGGCTTAAATAAATCAATATTAATGTGAATCGTTTGCCTGGTGTGTTACTAGTAGTTTGTCTATATTTGTTTCAATTTTAATTTGCCAAAGCCTTAGGGCTCCACGCTTCACTATTTGCAGCTTGTTTTACTTTTTTGACCACCAAATAGTATTAGCATAAAATCCACTTTCCACAAAAGACGGTGATAAGAATACAATACAAAATTGTTGCCAAAACTCACAGACCTAGAGAAGCTGATTGATTTTGTCCCAAAGAATCACATTTGCTTTTCAAAAACTCGAGCACCGAATCCAAGTCTCAAACATTATCTTTAAACAGTCATCGTTTGCTAACATACACCCCTCTGAGTGCAGTAGCCATCGCTTGTTGTCCCCGTCAATGAACAATATTTATTTTGCCACAAAGTACAAAAGAATAATAAAGGCATATTCAGAGACATAACAAGAAAATAAAATTGGCAAACAATAAAAAATGATATCGTCATCTAATCTGCTATTCTCAACTGCTTGGCATTCGCTCATTTACTTTCAGCTTTTGGTTCAACTTACACCGGTGAACAGATTTTATCGCACATCAAAGCTGTTTTAAGCATACAAACAGGTCCAGTGAAGCCGGCTGGTCCAGCGGTTAGTTCACCGGACTGTCAACCAAACTCCAACTGACAGGTCGCGGGTTCTATCCCTGTCACCGACGGATCCCTGCCGCCCTGCAGGAGTTTTGGGCCTAGTGGACGTAATAATCTTCTATCTAGAAGGAACGTCTGTAAACTTATAAGATAAGGTTATCTTCACTTGACTGCTCATTAATTGATACAGACCAATTACATTTAGGAGTTTTTATGCTCATATTCTTTAATTAAACACAAATATAATTAATTCTAAAACAAATGTATTTGTATTATTACTTTTGAAATATAAGAGACTTATTTATGTAATTATATATTATGTAATAGCACTATATTATGTAATTTCTGTAATTATTAATGTTTAAAGTATAAAATCCTTTAATGGACAAAACAATTAATGCAGGAAATGTTTTTTTACACCTGTTTAACGTAAATTATTTTAATCCGCTAATAATTAAATATTGTTATGAATATCATAATGTTGAATGTATTTAAAGAAATAATAATAATCAGTAATATTTGTTACATTACAAAACATAACTTGTTCGGCATCATTTGTTAATAAAAGGGAGATAATTAAGCCGTTTCATTTAAGCTAATATTTCTAATGTTCTTTTTTTCTTATATAACAAAAATAAATTGTTTATATTTATTACTTTTAAATGATAAAACTGTAAAAAGTATTTCAAAATTTTATAATTATTATATGACTAAAGATTTTATATGTATATTTTCAAGCATTACGATAACTACTTAGTTTGTATAATTTACCACGTAGCTATACACTGATTGATAGTTGATAATCATGGCACAATAAAATTAAACCCTTTAAACTTCAAAGAACATCTCGGTCAAACTGATATCAAAATATTAATATTAGCAGATGTTAAGGCGATAGTCGGGTGAACCAACCATAGGATCAGACGACGGTATACCATATTTGCCAAATACTGACCCATACTTCATCGAAAAGTCAATGCAATTCCTATTTCTTATTAGTTAAATAAGTATGCCTACTGTTCGGGGATATCAGATATTTAACAGCACTTGCGTTTACATCATATTTCATCCAAAAACTAATCGATTCAAATAGCTGAGGTGTTAAAATTATATCAGGTATATAATTTTGCTTGCTCTTACTTGCCTTTCACCGCCCCCCCCCCAATCGCCCCCGGGAATGTCAGCGCCCCCCTAAAGCCCTTCACCGCCCTGGAAGGGGGGAGGGCGATAACGCCCCCGTTGAGAACCTCTAAAGTGTAGTCGATGAAGGGCGATTTACAGTGGTGACAGAGGCGGCTTTAGGCTGGTGGCGGTCCAGCACTTCTGTATCCATAGGCCTCATCACTGGCGAAGTGTGGAAACCACCAGTACGCGTGTATCAAGGGCACACCGGTGGGCTAACGCCAGGGGACAGCCCCTGCTGCGCGTCAGAGGTTTCATTGTACCGCCGAAGGGCCCCGAGACTAATTGTGGAGGAAGCAATGTGCGCAGCAATCCCGCCTCAATCTCGCCCTGGTGCCAGGATGCCCATACCTATAGGATAGGATTTGTGCTAACGGGCGACACTGCTGGCCACCACGATAAGGACCCGATGGGAATTTCGGTAGTGTGGGAATAGTAACGTAGTGCATGTGGATGAGGAGATCTACCCTATGTTACGTGGGGTGGTTGGCGCTCGGACATGACCTCGGTGTGCCCCCCCCCCCCCAATGATCCACCCCTGACCATCGTTACACCCTAAAAGTAACAGCCGGATGGCTCATCCGGTTTTGTATATATTTCTTGACGTTATCATACTTTTATAGTATGGTGGCAGTTCAGGGCAGAGAAAGAAACGGCACTCTTTCGCTTCTATAACATGTGCGTAGCCTATACATAACTTAAAAAAAAAAAAGAATGAAAACGAACAAGGCCCATAGTATTCTAATTATGGTATAAAGTAATATACAGGAATATGGTATACAGTAATACCTCGCTGCTTCGCGCCCGAATTTCGCGTCGTGGGTTCTCACGTAAACTACGTTCTGTGGATTTTCGCCATTTCGCGTCATTTTTTACAGTATACAGACATATGTGCAATAAACCAAACATTTTCTAGCCTAAAAAAGGATAGACTAATACAGGGGTCGGCAACCTTTTGCTAATAGTGTGCCAAATTAGGATTTCTAATTCATTCAGCGTGCCAACAGCCTAAATATCAAGCTGCTCTATTATACTTTTTTTTTTATAAGACAATTTATTTAACTTTGTGACAAGACCAAGGCCAAAAGCGAAGGAAATCTATAGAGAAAATAATGAAAGAGTTTTGATATTTAAAAAAATAACGTGTTAGTGATTATAATCCTTTTTATTTGCAATATAAAAATACAAATTTTTATTACTAAACTTTCACATTTATGGTCATTACTTTGTAAACATTATCATTAGACTGTCAAGATTAGGATCTAGCAACTGCTTGTATTAATTATAATTTGTTCTCAGTTAGGACTGAGATTTTTTTTTTCAAATATATTTATTCAAGATTTTACATGTACAATCTCAGATATTTTTATGTGAAGAAAAGAGGATAGAAGAACAGTTCATACACATATAAGGGGATAGAAGACAAAATGTTTTACGAGACAAAGAGTTTTCTAACTAACTTTAAATTTAATTTCATTCATTCTTTTTTTTTTGACATTGATGCTTAGCATCCACACATATTTGAATTAATTTAAACATGTATTAAACGTAAACATCCATTATTAACTGTAAGATATTTCAAACAACATAATATGGAGAAAAATAAACATAAGTTTGGTAGAAATTATGTACATTTCGTTTCACTTGTTCTATCCCTTTGGGATATATATATATATCTTAATTTCAACCAACAAGCGCGATCTTAAATGTATAAATAAAAAAAAACTAAGAAAAGGTCACATATGACTGAGATTATCTTTAATTTCTTTAGATATATTATTCCATATAATTATCATAAAACGGAATTGATACGTAGTAATCAAACAAACTGTGTAGTTAATGTAATGTTTAACTAATGTGCATATAATTCTTTAGTAACATAATATTTATAAAATTTTCAAACACTTTTTACAGTTTGGTGATTATAAAGTTATAAGTTGTAGGCCCTTTAGTCTTTAAAAAAAATAATTAAAAACATAATATTAGAAATATTATCCCAAATAAAACGGGCTTATAATTACCCTTTAATTAAAATAGTTTCTAAATTCGATTCAATAGTGATGCCAAACAAGTTATGTTTTGTAATATAACAAATATTACTGACTAATTATTATTTCTCTATTAAATTCCAGCATTATGATATTCATTACAAGATTTAATTAGAGAGCTACAATTAATTTACGTTAAACAGTTGTAAATAAACATTGCATGCATTAATTGTTGGTCTGTTTAACCATAAGGAGTTTATCTTTTTAACCTTAGCCTAATAATGACGACAATTGCATAATATAATGCCATTAAACAGTCTCTTATATTTATTTAAAAAAAAAACAAATTTTGTTTTAGAATGACTTATATTTAATGGCAGATACATATTTAGTCATTTCTGAGTAGTGAAGTGTAAATGACCTATTTGAATGCTTAACACCGTTTTCATGTGCAATAAATACTGCTCACAAGTGTAAGTTAAACCTTAAAGCTGAAAGTAGAGCAATGCCTGGCAGTTGAGAATAGCAGACGACTTTCATAAGCATCTTCCTTCTATATTTCCCCGCGAATTGGCACATTTCGATGCCCATTGTTTTTGGATATTTTAATTACAACTGGTAGCGTTTTAAAATCGTCAATATCCCTTCACTTAAAATACATCTACATCTGAGAAGGTTGTAGTAAGATCAAGCCAGTTAGGCTTGATGAGGTATGAAAAAATGATTCCATGAATTTGAAAGTCTAGCCTTTGTTTAGAAAACGTCACTTTGAGTGCTTCAAACTATATACTAAAAAGCCCAACTATATCTTAATATATGCCTTAATAAGGGGAAGTACAAATAGTTAAATGTTTTAAATTTGATTTCACTCAAGATATAAGAACATCCATTTCAGCGATCTAACAGTTCAAATGCTGTTTGACCCCGTCCTTGTTAATGCGTTCAGCTCACTGGAAATCTGTCGCTATGTCATTCAGAAACATCGGCTTCAACAATCAGTTTTCCTCATTCAGAACCGGAAAATCAATTTAAAAGAAACACTCTTAGAGTTCCCTTGCGTGCCATTGAATATCGCTCTGCGTGCTAAGTTTGGCACGCGTGCCTTAGGTTGCCGCCCCCTGGACTAATAGTTAAAAGATTTTTTTCGGAAAAGTATTAAAATATTTTTTAACCATTATAACATACAGCATACAGCGCTGTCTTCTAAAATACGTATGTGTAATAGTGTATATTATTGTACTTTAAATGTGTGTAAGAACTTAGGAAGTGTTTATAATAGCCTTGGAAATTTTTAGTCTACTCGAATATCTGTAGGCTTATATATATATAATGCTTCAGCGCATTTTTCAATTTCGCGGGTTGTCTCGAAAACTTGGCCCTGGGGATATTCGCGGTATAACTGTACTACTACGCACGGCTTGGTTTCTCCGCCTCTATCAATAATAGTGAATGCAGCGTAACCCACTTATTAACAAGCAAGCCAATATATGTTTTCATTTCAGTCCCATTGCCGTTAGCTGTGTCGTTTATTTCTCTCTCTTCTTGTTTTTATATTAAACATATAGAGACGTTGCGAATTCTGGGATTAAGCGGCCAATGGCAGAAGCACACTTTGCACGCGCCTACTCCCCCCTCTCTTTTCCAACGAAGGTGGTAGATATTGATGGTGGCAGTGATGGTAAAATACTACCAGAAAGGATGTTGGTATATTATAATGAAACAAACACACACACATCAGACATACAACAAACCTTTCAGTCAATTTCAATGTCTCTAGGAGACGGTTGGAGGAAAACATAATCAGCTTTTGTAATAGAGTATAGACTATAGACTATCTCTGTGTATTTGGAGGAACCAACAGGATATTAGATTCTAAACCAGAGGTCGGCAAACTTTTGATAAAAGTGTGCCAAAGTCGGATTTCTAATGTATTCAGCATGCCAACAGCCTAAAATATGTATACTATTCTAGTGCTCATACTCTTATAGAAAAGACTGGTTGCCTTTTTGGGGGTTTTCCACGTGCCTATGAAAATCGCTATGCGTGCCAAGTCTGGTACGCGTGCCGTTGGTTGCCGAACCCTTTTCTAAACGATAACACGTATGCATGTAAAAGGAAACGGTGGGAGGGACAAACCCAACTTTTGTATCAGCCCTCTATTGTAATATGGGACGTGGTTGTTGTATTGAGGCTCCTGGGTTGGAATCCTGATGGAGGCCAGGATTTGTTCCTGGGTCTTAATGGCGTCCCTGAATCTACTCTACTCTAGCTTGATGGCGTCCCCTGAATCTACTCTACTCTCGCTTGATGACGTCCCTGAATCTACTCTACTCTCGCTTGATGACGTCCCTGAAGCTACTCTACTCTCGCTTGATGGCGTCCCTGAAACTACTCTACTCTCGCTTGATGGCGTCCCCTGAATCTACTCTACTCTCGCTTGATGGCGTCCCTGAAACTACTCTACTCTCGCTTGATGGCGTCCCCTGAATCTACTCTACTCTCGCTTGATGGCGTCCCCTGAAACTACTCTACTCTCGCTTGATGGCGTCCCCTGAATCTACTCTACTCTCGCTTGATGGCGTCCCCTGAATCTACTCTACTCTCGCTTGATGGCGTCCCTGAATCTACTCTACTCTCGCTTGATGGCGTCCCTGAATCTACTCTACTCTCGCTTGATGGCGTCCCCTGAATCTACTCTACTCTGGCTTGGTGGCGTCCCCTGAATCTACTCTACTCTCGCTTGATGACGTCCCTGAATCTACTCTACTCTCGCTTGATGGCGTCCCCTGAATCTACTTTACTCTCGCTTGATGGCGTCCCTGAATCTACTCTACTCTCGCTTGATGGCGTCCCCTGAATCTACTTTACTCTCGCTTGATGGCGTCCCCTGAATCTACTCTACTCTCGCTTGATGACGTCCCTGAATCTACTCTACTCTCGCTTGATGGCGTCCCCTGAATCTACTTTACTCTCGCTTGATGGCGTCCCTGAATCTACTCTACTCTCGCTTGATGACGTCCCTGAATCTACTCTAATGTCGCTTGATGGCGTCCCCTGAATCTACTCTACTCTCGCTTGGTGGCGTCCCTTGAATCTACTCTACTCTCACTGAATGAAACTGGGAATAAGTAAGGCGGCTGGGCATTTGTGGTAGCCACGCATTCATTTGTATCTACTCTTGTTTCTACTGCCATAGAAAATTTGGTCAACGATGCTTCGCGGGCCCGATAGTTGAAATTAGTGTGAAGGGTTACATAATTTAAATTTAAAGCAATAAAAAACCTTTTCAATGTTCCCCCATCGCTCCCCTTCCCCTTTGCGTACGCCCTAAACAATTCTTATTTACGTCTTTTATTGAAGAAATAAACACCAAAAGTAAATAGTAGACGAGGCACAGTTTTTGTAGATGATTTATTTATTTATACTTTCCCTTTTAATTACCTTCCCATGTTGACCTTTAAAAAAAATCTATTTATAGATCTATGAATACCACGTGAAATACATGTCAGAATAAATGAAGCATGTCACGCGCCCATTCCTGGGATAAGATACCAAACACTGGGCTACCCCCTGGCATCCCGGTAGAACACTGGTAGCTATTGTGATACACCTCTTATCTCTAATTTTGGTACTTCCATCCCCACCACCCCCACTCCCCACATTTGTCCCCCCCCCCGCCTATTCTCAATGTTATTTTTCGTATCCCCCACACTCATCCGCCCCCGTATTCTCGACTTGCCATGATATTGTGTATATGTCTAACAGGGCGTCCAGTATCACATCTATCTTACTATCTGTTTGACACCCGCCGGAACGCCACAAAAATGGATCGAGACAGCGGCGTGCCGTCTAGTAATGTGGGAAGGGTGGAAGAGTGGTTAGAAGGAGCATTGATTGAGGGAGCAGGAGGCGCCCCCGCTCACATGAAAGCAGGGTGCGGACACATTATGTTCTGATGCTCAGTCAAGTACAGTCACTCAAACACCATTTCCTATCTTAAAGTTCAATACTTGTTCCGACATTACTTTTCATTTCAAATCAGAGATTTTCTATAAGTTCGTCTCGATGTCGGAGGGTGTCCGGAGTCTACCCAATTCCAATAGCATTCCTGACCGGGGACCGTTGCGGTAGGAATGAGTAGAGTCCAGAATTTGATGCATTTTGACACAGTTGCTGAAGAGTAGAGGAAAAATCCAATTTCAAAATATATCCATCCATGGGACCTGTGAGGCCGCGGCGTTCACCATTTTTTGTGTGGCCAGGGCATGCTATGGGATTGTGTTGCCATCTTCACTTTTCCTCGAACTGTGTGACTAAAGTCAGGTACCTGTCAAAGCTGGGTTGACTCATGGACACACTTTCAAAAATATATTGACGTCTATACTGGGGGGGGGGGGGGGTCAGTGGCGTAGCCAGGTTTTGACGCTAGGGGGAGTGAATTTTTACCAGATTAAGAGAATAACTAATAATTTGTACGTATCAAGTGTTATACGAAAACCCTGTGCCTCAGGATACGCACACTGTATTATATATAGTCCAGTTTTTATTTAACCATTCATGATTCTTTTTCTAGCAGTTAATGATGGGATAATGATACTGCTCATTTTCGGGATGAATATCTAGTATAGAAAAGTATTTATAGAATCAACGCGAATACGCTATAGCAGGGGTCGGCAACCTAAGGCACGCGTGCCAGACTGGCACGCAGAAAGATTTTCAGTGGCACGCGAAAGACCTCCAAGAATATTGTTTAATGCAAGAGAAAACAACGTATGTCAGCATAATTAGTGGGTGCTGCATGGCGAACTACATGGGAATCACACTGGACGTCGACTGTTTTAGTTCAGGGATGTTTGTATGCAAAGCTCCCATCATTGTACTTGCAATCTGTGATTGATTTTATTGTTAAGATAGTCAATTATATAGTTTTTCAAGTCTCTTCTAGAAGAAAGTCATACGGAGTACAGGTAAAGTCTTGGATAGATTCTCTTCTTGACTGGAAACAATTAAGATGTATCTTAATGGAGAAACACAAATTCCCGTTATTGAATGAGGAGAACTGATTTTTGAAGCTAATGTTTCTGTATGACTTGGGGACACGTTTCAGTGAGTTAAACTTCCATTTACAAGACAAAAGCACTTGAAGTGTTGGGCAACTGGAATGGATTTGCATTGCAACTGGGCATATCTTTCCGTGAAATCAATTTCAAAACATTTAACTCTTTCCCTAATTTAAGGCAAATTAAGATAGATGAACATTTTCAGAAGTACACTAGTTATATTAAAACAATTAACTCGTTTGGTATCACTAGCATCAAATGTGGAGAATTTAATTGAAGAGAGATAATTAACCCGTTTTCTTTATATTAATATTTCTAATATGTTTCTTTTTTTTTTTCCTTTAAAAAAATTAATGACTTACAATTTATAACTCTAAAATGATCAAATTACACAAGATAATTGAAAATTATATGAATATTCTATCACTAAAGAATGTACTTGTACATTAAAATAACTACCCAGTTTGTATAATTATAATGTATCTCTTCCTCTAAATTGCAATTTGTAGAATTTTTTTCATTTTGGGTTAAAATAATATGTTAGCGTAAATCTCTGTTATACTGAGATCAAACTTTAAAGACTTTATATTTATTACTAGAATAATTTCTTGACAACTAAATTCAAATGTTGATAACTATTAATGTGTAAGTTGAGTAATGAAATTGTGTATTAGCTATGATAGGATTTTTTATTTAAAAAGCTGATAATAACAAACAGGTTAATTTTTTTATTAAATATAAAACGCTTTAATGATTTTCTCTATTACGCTCCTTTTCTTTTGGTCTTGGTCTTGCTACGGCACTTAATAAATTGTCTTATAAAAATAAAAAAGTTGATCAGTTTGACTTTCACGCAGCTGACACGCTGAATGATTCAAAATGATTGTAAGAAATTAAATTGTTGAAATGCAATTTAAAGAAAAAAATAAAAACAGCATAAATTGTGCTTCATGGCTTGTTAAAATTATTAATTAAATTTTTTTTTTTTTTCTCGAAAAGGCTTTTTTTTCGAAAATGGTCGTAGGGGGATCGGGGGCGGGGGGTTGAGGTTAAAATCTGGTTCAGATATCAAAATGTCTTCTTGTGATGAAATATAGTGTCGTAAGTCTATTCTATAATTTGACCATGATATCAAGCTTTTTAAAAAAAATTCTTTCTGCTACCCGGTAAAAAAAATGTATGTGTCCCGCTAAAGGGTAACAACCCTGCATTTGGAGTTAAATCGGATACACTTATACATATCTATAAATACATCTAGATTTATTTCGCAAAAAAAAACAACCAAAAAAACACCAACAACATAATAATAATAAAAATTACATAACTTTTTCCTCAGCAGACGATATAATTATTGAGCTAGTCCTGACCAGGCCCTATGCCTCCATGCGTTACTTAATAAATACCACGTGTTATATAAATATACCTACGGGCAGAAATGTGATAAAAACGACATTAACGATAATGCCCCCTCTCCACCCCCCTTTCCCCTTTTCCTCTCCAGAAATCATTGAAGATAAATACCAATGATAAAATCTCATTGCATTTTGTTTGGAAGGTCATTCAGTGTAACGGTCAAACGAGGGCGGGAGGGACAGAGAGTAGAAAACATGCTAATTTTCTATCTCGGAGGTTAGGGAGGAAAGGGGTGCTGTGGGAGGGGATGTATTGATGGGGAGAGAGAGAGAGTAGGGGGGGGGGGAGGGGGGAGAAAGAATGAGAGAAAGAAGGGGAGGGAAGAATTGGGCTAAAAGTATTGACCGTCCAGCCCCTTAAGGCTGGTCACCAATTAACATCGGTCCGATAAAACGGAAACTGGCCCGCTTGTCTAGCGCGCAATCTTGGTCAAAATAAATGACCGCTAATGACCAAAGGCCCTTGGCAAACGTTTGTGTTGTCTAAGAAGGAAGGACCTTTTTTTAAATTTTTTAGGTTTGAGGGAAGACTGGCATACGGAATAACCCCTTTCTACCACCAAACTGTCTTTCATAAGCGTAGACATGGTGTGGGATCAAGCTCATACAAATTTCTTTTTCTTCCGGAGTGGCATAAAATGGGTTGCACCAACAAACGTTGAAAACCAACATTTTAACATAATTTAAAACACTAATCGAAACGCGGTACTGGTACTTAAACCACTGATAGGCGTAGGACGCAATAATAAATCTGAGTAGAAGGAGCGTCTATAACATATGGTATAAGAATTGCACGTTCATTTAAGATTAAGAGAGTTTGTACATGATGTACACATGTTCCGTGCGCCCAGCTGCACATACGCCTACGCCAGCTAGAGTAAATAATAAAGTGTAGGAGGTACTCGCTGTCCTTCAAGTTTAAAGTAAAGGAAGTTAGTGGGGGGTGGGGGGGGTGAGAAAAGGGGAGATGTGTTTTAAACAAAAAATCAAGGACTAAAACGTTTAATGGAATGCAGGATCCAATAACGTTCTATACAGTAGAACTGTCGCGTTCTTTAGTTATATAATTTGTTCAGGATATAACTTTAGTTGCGACGGATATGTCCACAATTGGATGAAACATTTGATGTTCATTTCAATGTTTATTCGTACACAAAAGATATTCTTCTTTTCAATTGTTTTTAAAATTGTAACCATTTTATTGTAATATAATAACCATTCAAATATTTTTGTTCACATGTGAGTCGCTTTATCAAATTGGAAAGGTAAGAATGTCTAGAAAATACAAAAATACACACACACACATGGGCTTATGTTTTATATATATATATATCAGAGGTAAAAATGTGGTAACAAGAATACAATCATGAAATAATTAAAAAGTATAAGATAACCATGTATAAATTAGTTATCTCTGTGACTACAGGAAGTTAAACATTGAACAGTGAATTGTTTAGAGCAGGGATCGGCAACATTTTGATAAAAGCGTGCCAAAGTGGGATTTCTAATTCATTCAGCGTGCCAACAGCCTAACAGTCATCTTTCTTTAGCACTCAATTGCTTGTAGAAGAGATTTGAATTGCCTTAGGGAGTCTTTCGCGTGCCATTGAAAATCACTCTGCGTGCCAAGTATGGCACGCGCGCCGTAGGTTGCTGACCTCTGGTTTAGAGAACATAGGAAAGTAAAACATGGTACAGAGTACAGAGTAAAGAACTATACTATTTCTTCTTGCCTTGTTGAGGCTATTTTTTCCAAACACACATAGTTAAACTCATTTATAAACGATAATTAAACAAAAAAACATTGATGGAAAGATACGTTTGATTGTGAAAGTAAATCCTACAGTAAAAGCTTATAAACTAATAAAGTAGAGGAAAAATAGTAACTATAGTCGTAGTGTTTATTGATATAATAAGTTTATTAACATAGACATAGTGTTTGTGAATGGATTATGTAATAAATTGATGTTTGTGAGTTTTTATGAAGAAAAAAAACGGGGTGGGAGGGGTATTCTTGTCTTCGTAAAAGAAAAGAAAGACAGAGCGAAGAAAGCGAGAGGGAGAGAGAAAGTGATAGAAAAATGAAATAGAGATTAGGAGGGAAGGAAAGAGAGAAGTAGAGAGAAACACACAGGGACGTAATACGTAAAATAAAGAAAGTAACAGCAGGAGAAATGAGAGAATGAGAGAGACAGCGAGAGAAAGACGTGTAGATATATAGAGGATAGCGAGAGAAAGTGAGAGAGAAAGCGAAAGATAATTAAATGTGTGCAGTTATAAAATATAATGTCTCTGTCTGCAGAGTATACACTTTTATCCATTGCATTACCACAGATTACATAGACATGTGACCTCGTTAGGGGCTTGCAGGTCACATTGTCGCGTGCCGTAGGGCAAATGCGACCTAGAATCTCTAGAGAAACAAAAATGGGTGGGACATTTGGTACCGGAAGCTGTCTCCCCTTATGTGTGTGTGGGGGGGGGGATTGGGGTGGGGCGGAGGGGGAAGGGACGCGAACATTAACCTGCAGGTGCCGTCTTGCACGCGAGGGACCTCCTGTGCATCACGTGACCTCCCTGTCCTGAATATTAAAAAGTCCCTTTTTTATGTGAGGTCCGAAGGGTTGATAGCATTGTAGAATGAATGCCTGAGTTGACCCCACAGGGCTAGCCTCTGTCTTGTGTAACAAAGACCTTCCATGACTTTAGTAGCGCAAATGTCCTGTAACACAGACTGCACCATACAATACACTCAATATTTCACATTGTCAATGAGAGAGACAGAGAGAGAGAGAGAGAGAGAGCTAGGAGCGAGACACAGGGAGAGAGAGAGAGAGAGTTAGAGAGAGATATATAGAAGAAAGAGGAAAGATAGAAAGAAAAAATAAAGAGAGACCAATGAGACAGAGAGAGAAATAGAGAGAGAACCGAAAGAGAGATGGAAGAGGGAGCGTGAAGAAAGACAGAAAGCAGAAGAGAGAGAGGGTTGAATAGAGTGAGGGGAAAGAGTGAACGAATGAAGAGAAAAGACAGTAAATATAGCAGAGAGTGAAGGAGAAGATATTGACAACGCAAGAGTTTCAACATTGAAGTAAAGAGAGAAATAACAAGAAAGATGAGAGAAGAAAAGCATGTTTTAAAAGACGTGTTTTAATCGTATAATGGTGGACAGAGGGTGGAAGAGAGAGAGAGAGAGAAAGGAAGAGAGAAAGGGAATTAAAGAGAGAGAGAGTGTGGGGAAATTAGGATACAGCTAGAAAACGAGGAAGAAAAAAAGAGAAGATAAAAATAATGTGAGTTAACGAGAGCTAGGGAGAGAGAGAAAGAGAGGGAGAGAGAGGGAGACATTTTTGAAAGACATATAGAGAAATGTGAAGATGAAATAAATCAGCACCCACATATGCAGTTTTTTTATTAGTGTTCCATATTTATGTAGGCTACTATACATGGATTCAAAAATAAATGTAATTAGGTTAAACTTACTACGTTGTTAGACCCCGCCCTTTTTTTTTTCCCCATCCACCATGGCCACCCCTTCCCATGTCACGGGAAACCGGGAAACTTGCTAGAGTGACACAAACTAATCAACTAAATTTGACGAGATTGATATATTTATTATTACTGATTGAAGATTTCCTTGACGTTTCTTTGTTTGTTTTTCTTTGTTTTTCTTTTACTAAGACTTCAAGGTTTATTTTTTGTCTTCATGATCTGCAGAGTTTGGAGGTCACTTACCTACTTCCTTCCTTCCTTTATCTCCCCCCCCCCCCCACAACCTACCTTTCCTGGTTCATATTTTGGCGTTTCTCACAGTCCGAACCCAAGGGTCTGACCAGCGTCCATTGTTCTAGGGCGTCCGCCCCAATGCAAGCGAGTGAATGGGCGCCACACATAATTGCATTCACCATGACGGAAGGACACCATCGCGCTGGGAAGGAAGTATTTGGAGGGGAGGGGGAAGGAGGGAGGGAGAGAGAGGGAGAGAGGGAGGGGGTGCATAAAATCTACTTGCCTTTCGGATGGGCGTGTGGGAATCTGACCAGCGATTAATTACCTGGCATGGGGAGTAGGGAGTAGGGTGGCGGGGGTGGGGAGAAATTGTTTGAAGTATAGACCACCAAGTTTTTCTAGGTGTTTATTTTAAGTATAGACCACCAAGTTTTTCTAGGTGTTTATTTTATCATGCAGGTGCAATGCCAGAAACAATAGGCTACAAGTCTTTTGGGGGGTTGGGTGAGGGGGAGGGGAAACGGGTCACGGGATTTAATGTAGCAACCTTTCATCTATAAACGATAACGATAAGCTTTTAATAATGGTCTTGACACCTAATTAAGCCAAGTTTGTATAATGACTTCAATGAGAAATTAAAATAAACAGTTTTCTTTAATACGCAAAAAAAAAAGTATAAGGAACAACGCGTCGATACAATACACAAACATCCAAAATAACCCACTGACAAAATAGTGACAAAATACTGACAAAATACTGACAAAACACTGATAAAACACTGACAAAATACTGACAAAATACTGACAAAAGCTATGACATTAAAAACTGTTTCTTTTAATTGTATGTTTACATAAAGAATGTTTAGAGTTAAGACACCATTTAGTTTAACTGGGTCAGTTAATATTTGGTTTAAACTTAGAGTTGTTGACTCCTGAAACATAATTTTAACCGAATTCATAAACTTCAACATGTTTTTAACAATAATTTCCAAAATAAAAAAAAACATAAAAATGAATAAACATTCAATGTTCATACAAATACAAAAAAATATATCCAGAAATAAAAATATGCTAGTATAATTTGACTGGATTTGGGTAGAAAAATAAAGGGAAAGTCCGATCTAAGCTTATATTTTGAAACTCTATTACTCTATTCACTCAGTTGTCAAAAATGCAGAAAAAATTATTGGCACTAACCTTAAGTCGTTAGAAACATTATACCAAGAGCGCTTAACAGGTAAAATGACTAACATTATGAAGGATAAATCCCACCCCTCGAGACATTATTTTGAATTTCTTCCACATGGCCGTCGCCTTCGAGCATTTAGAGGTAGCAGCAGATTTGTTAACAGCTGTTATCCGCAAGCAGTTAAAGTGTTCAATAATACAAGACAGAAGCGTCTTATAAGATCATAATTGTAATAATTTTCCTTATATTCTGTATATTATCATAATGTACATTGTTATAATAGTTTTTTTTTCCATTAATTTTCATTGTTGTGTCTTACTAGTATTGTAATGTAATTTTCTTTTTTGTAGATGTCACATTCAACATCACATATTTTCGATGTAAAACGCATTGACTGAATAAAATTGAATTGAATTGAATTGAATTGATTGAATTGAAACTTCGTGTTTGTTTGACATTAAATTTAATGACAATGAAATCTATTCTCGTGTACTGGCTGAAAACTGAGAAGTACAATAAAAAATAACCAATGAAATTATAGAATTTAGAAGGCCTTTGGAAATAACATATTTGAGAGTCAGAAATTTAGTAGGCCTTTGGAAAGAACAAATTTGAGAGTCAGAAATTTAGTAGGCCTTTGGAAAGAACAAATTTGTGAGTCAGAAATTTATTACCGAAATAATGAGCTTGAGAACCCTCCTCAACGGGATTTGCTAGCATAGACATTTTGTAGTTTTTAAAATATGTATAACATTTAATTTTAGTTTTTTTGCAATTCGTTCATTACAACTTGTCAAATTGCAATTCGTTCATTACAACTTGTCAATAATAACAACAGTATGAGTTCAATGTTTCAAATTTTTTAATATAAAGTTCACATTTATTTTTATATATTTGTATATATTTTTTTATTTTGTTTATGCAAATTAGCTTTGTGTTTCTACTTCCGCCGGAAGCAAAGGCCAGCAGAAGAAAAAAACAAAACAAGCAGACGTTCAGCCGACGGCAAACGGTCTTGCGAATTCTTCTCACGGCTGTTCATCGTCGGCCATGTGCATTGATTGCAGGGAGGGCTGCAGTACTTGACAGATCGCCGGCGTCCACTGGCCCTGGGACTTGAAAAGGTTCCGGCCAAGTTTTTGTTGTGCGTGTGTGTGTGTGTGGGTGTGATTTTTGTTTCGTCTCTCCCCTTTTCTTTCTTTTCTTTCGTTCGTTTCTCTGTCGACCATCTTCCATAACAATCGCATAAAATTACGGCGGCTGGGCGTTGACCAAGCTGGACTTTTGTTTATGACCTCTAGGGTTAAGGCTAATTACACGCCTGCACACAGTGTGGATAGCTGGCCCGGGGGGGGGGGAGGACAGTTTGCTGGGCGGTGAGGATTTAGGGGTAGGGGTAGAAGGGGCGGCGAACATTGACAAAAAGAAGGAGAGGGGCGATGCTCAGTGGGGAAAAGAAAAGCATGGGTGGAGAAGAGGGGTGGTGGTTTTTTGTGTGTGTTGTTGTATGTGCAGAGGTCGATATGTGTTAGAGGTCAAACAAGGGCAAAATGAAGTTGATGGGAAAGGTGTGAGAATGACTTAGATAGATGCACTGATTTAGTGTCGGGTTATATGTCTCTGTAGAGGAGGAGAAGAGAGGTTTTAAACATATATTTTTAGAGAGAGAGAGGGAGAGAGATGGACGGACGGATAGATAGATTTATACATGGATAAAGTTTTAAATAAATAAAAATATTGTATCTGTATCTATCTATCTAAATATCTATCTAACTACCAATCTATCCATCTATCAATCTAACTATATAATCTATCTATCTATCTATCTATCTGTCTGTCTATCTTTCTATCCATCTATCTATCGCTCTCTATCTTTCTCTTTCGCTCTCTCTCTCTCTCTCTCTCATATATAAATATATATATATATATATAATATATATATATATATATATATATATATATATATATATATATATATATATATATATATATATATATATATAAATCTACACTGCAAGAACTTGCATAGTGAAAGATTTTCACTTTTAAGAAAATCGAATTTAAACTTTGAAGACTTACCAAAGAAATACTTATTAAAATATCAAAATACATTTTATATGTGCTAAAAGGCCTTTCATTTGTGAATAAGAAAAACGAAAATCAATGATTTGTATGCTCAAATATAAACTTTATGGACAAATTTCGGAACACCCCTACATTGACAAGTCTTAATGAGGCGTGAGCTTTTCAAATGGAAGAGATCATGAACTTCCGGTGCTGTTTTTAATTATTTTAAGTATTTCCGTAAAAAAAAAAGCATGCTTTTACTGGTATATGACAACTGATTTCACCCTCGACGGCCAGTTCTGGTCTTTTATAAATCTACAAAGGCTACCAGGTTAGTTATGAGGAATCCATTGTTAACATCAAAAGTGTGTAGGCGATAATTAATACTCAAAGAGTTAGTCGCGTTAAGTTAAAATTAGCTTTGTTTATAACATATATTAGTCCAGATTTGCGTCTTTGGCTATTTAAAAAACACAATGCGTAGATTCATAAAAAAAAATAAAACGAAAATTCTTTTGCATCAAGCAATTATTTTGGGATTATAGGTGATTCTTCACGTCTGATATTCACAATCCATCGTTTTCATTTGGAAATGAAATAAAATGTAATCTCTACATCTTTTCGTACAATCAGTAACGCAGCACACAGATATGTTTTTTTATCAAATAAACAAATTGGACCGGAAATTTTGTACACTTCGACCCTTTATGCATGCATAATATTTAAGACTTGTCAATTGGACTTGACACGTTCTTCCAAAGTTTCATAAATTTGTAGTGTTTTTTTTTTTGTTGTCAAAAAACATTTAAAAAAACAACAAATTAGTCTTACGATTATTGTTAATACTTTGCTTTAGTATTTTAAAATGTACAAAAGTAAAAAGCTAGTTGCTAAAACCTTCTTTTTGCATTTTAAACTTTAAGAAAAATGGGCATTCAAATGTGCCCATTTGCGGAAAAAATCTGGAAGGAAGCTGCTTAGCAAAGTCATCTGCTATTCTCAACTGATAGGCATTCGCTCTTTTACTTTCAGCTTTTGTTTCAACTGGATCTAACACATGTGAACAAATTTTATCGCACATTAAAGCTGTTTTAAGTTTTAAAGCATACAAAGAGGTCACTTACATTTGACCGCTCATTAATTCATACCGACTAATAACAATTAGGCCTACATTTCAAAGAAATTTTATGCGCATCATAATTAAACATTTTAATTAAACATAGCCTAAATATAAGTAATTCTAAAACAAATGTATTTTTATTATAAATTTAATAAACATAATATACTTTTTTAATAGCACTATATTATGCTATTTCTGTAATTACTAATGTTTAAAATATGAACTCCTTAAATGGACAAACAATTCATATTTGAAATATTTATGTTTATTTACAACTGTTTAGCGTAAATTATTTAAATCCTGTAATAATTAAATCTTTTAATGAATAACATAATGTAGGATTTATATAAAGAAATAATAATTAGTCAGTAATATTTGTTATATTACAAAACATAACTTTTTTTGACCTTACTATTAAATTAAATATGGATTCGTTTTTTAATTAAAGGGAAATAATTATTCCGTTTTATTTGAGCTAATATTTTTTTTATGTTTCCTTTTCTTTCTTTTATAAAAAAAAAATGACTTTTAATTTATAACTTTAAAATGATCCAACTGTAAAAAGTATTTAAAATTATATAATTATTAAAAGACAGAATTTATATGTTTATTTTTAAACATTACATTAACTACCCAGTTTGTATAATTAATTAGTATCTATACTGCTTGACCAACTATACATTACATACCTCACATTTTAAAAATTATTTCCTAAAACACATTAAAGGACTTCTCAGTTTAACTGAGATCAAAATATAAAAATAGATCCTCCTTCTCTTGATTAACAAATGATAATGCTTCGAGTTTAGACAATAATAACCATAAATATGAAAGTTTGGTAATAATTTTTTTTTATTATCTGATATATGTTCAAACGTAAAGGATTATACTCATAAAAACGTTTCTTCTGTAAAGATTTTCTCTATAAATAATCTTCTTTGCTTTTGGCCTTGGTCTTAGCAATAGTTTAAAACTATTTTAGAGTGTTATTGTCGTTTCGTTTTTGTGAGCGCGCTGAGCATGCTTGCATTAGCATGGAGTGAGGCGCGATATAAATGACCAATTATTATTATTATTATTGCTACGGAGTTAAATTAATTGTCCTATAAAAATATTTTTTTTTAAAGTATAATAGAGCAGGTTTACTTTTAGTTTGTTGGCACGCTGAATAATTTAGGAATCCTAGTTTGTCACACTGTTAGCAAAAGGTTGCCGACCCCTGCCTTAGATAAAATGATCGATCAGTTAGATATATTGAAAGTCTGTATTGGATAGCTAAATATATTAGATAAAAATATTCAGTAGAGAAATAGATAGAGAGATACTCGATCTAAAAAAAAAGATCAGGCTTAGATGAAGACTGCAAAAAAAAAGAAGATAATTATCGAGAAATAGAAACAGCTTAACAGGTAAACAAGTAGGTAGATAAACCGATAGTAAGGCCAAGTTAGTGTACAACACACAACACGGACAGACAGACAAATCTCCTATCATGCAAATATAAGAGAAAAATCAAGAGCATGTTGTAAGTTCACAGACAACATTATCCCAACAATTAGAGCAACAAATTATCCCAATTATGTCTTCCGGATTCACTCCGGTAATGCCAACAATTATCCCGTAACACCGTTGAATAAATTGTTGTAGAAATTATTGTAGAAATTGTTGTGTAAATTGTTGTGTAAAGGATGCACACATTATGTTCACAATTCCAAGAGAAGTTAGATCTAGTTTTGTTTAGTTTTGTTTTGTTTTTCTACCAGACTTTGCGTAAAAAAAAACAAAAACAAAAAAAAACATAAAAAAACAACAAAAAAAATAAACAGAAGCAATAGATAAGAGAAAGAATAGATTCAGGGAAGGATAGAGTTATAGATAGAAAGTTATGTGGAAGAATATGTAGATTCTTAGAAGGATAGGTAGGTGGATAGATATAGAGAAGAAATGATAGATAACGAGATGAATAGATAGCTAGATATAAAGAAAGATAGATAAATAGAACTATCGATAGATAGGCAGACATAAATGTATAGATAGGAAGACGGTAAGTTAGATTGAAGGATAGATGGATAGATAGCAGCATGGATAAGTAAATACATAAACGGATAGATAAAGTGAAAGAGAGGTGGTGGATGGATAGATAAATATATAGAAGGATGTATACATAGAAGTTAAATATATTCATAAATAGAAGAATAGATAATTAGCTGAACAGATGATAGATTGATAAAAGGATAGGGTAATTATGTAGCTAGTTAGATAAATAGATAGTTAAAAGATTGATAGATGAATGGATAAAGAGATAGATAGATAGATAGATAGATAGATAGACAGATAGTTAAATAGATAGATAGATATATTGAGATAGATAAATATTAATATTTGGGTAAGAGGGGGGGGGGCACACACTATTATACAGAAAACACAGTAAATCAGAGGTTAGATAGAGGGAGTCATGAAGAAAAGCCTCACAGTCGATCAAACTAACAGGCACATATCCCTACATAGAATGTCTTGATATTAACTGCACGGGACCCCCCCCCCCCCCCTCTCGTTCGGATATGATACATTTATATTGATATATTGCATGTCCCACTCGGTACAATGTAATAACAGTTTTTCAATTATAACATTTTACCCGCCATTTGAAAAAAGACTAAAAAAACAACAAAAAAAAAACTACAGAAGCCAAAGAGTTATAGCCCTTTGTCCTTGATTAGAAAAAAAAAAAAGAAGAAAAATGAAACGGACACAAAAATATTGACCTACTTATTTATGTCTTTATTAACCAGGAGGGATTGGGGGGTGGAGGGGGTGGAGGGCGCAATTTTGTCTTTGTTGTTGTGCAAAAGAAGAGTTGGTAAAAGAAATGGGAGGGGGGGGGAGTGTGGTTGGGGCGCCGTATACAGATTGCAACTGAAGTCCTTTTTTTTATATTTTTGTCCTGGTTTAGAAGTTGTTGTTTTTTTTTTCCTTCTGAATACGATGAAGTATGATGGGCAGGTGGACAGGTGTGGTTGAAGGGACCTGCGCTGGGCAATGGCTATTATGTATTCAATGATTAAGAAGCACTTACACACACACACAGATGCACTGACAGGCACATAAAGCATTCACACAATCATCATGCAGGCCGAGGGGAGCGGGGACGGGGCGCGGGGGTGGGGGTGGGGGGGCAGTGGCGGTGGAAGTTGTAGTTGACGAGCGGGCGCGAATTAAAATTCTCTCCTACACGTGGCACGCGGGTGCTAAAGCGTTGACGGGTATATGGACGGATGTTTCGGGGCGGTGGGAAGAGGTGGGGGTTATTACAGACCTCCTGTAGTATTAAATTTAAATTAAGTGGTCTCGTTAAAGAGGTTGTAATAAATAACAAACAATATTAATTATTTGTAGCTAACTTAATTAATAAAAATTAAAATAATTTATTTAATAAAACAACCCTTCAGACGATACCAATTTTAAAACAATTTATTTACTAAGTCAAATTAATATCAAAAGAAAAATAGAAAAGAAAAATCAACTCACGAATATCCTTACAACAGAATAAAACAACAATGTAATAATGCGTACAGGTACATAAAAGATACAATACAGCTCTGCCACTGATGCGCTTACAATATGCTTAAACCAAGACTCAAGAATACTACATCGATGTAAAAACTTTCCTTCCATCACGCGAATCTCCTATATTTATACTATACATGTTAGAGATTTCTGGAATAAAAGTAGGCTAAGAATAACTCACAAAAACTGTCAACATCTCTTTCTAACATGTTCCAGAGGGTGAAAGAATGATCTAGGTACACTCTAGTAAACAACAATTCTTGACGCGACAGTAGCAGAGTTCAACTAGAGGTCAGGACTAAGGCCCTGGCAGTGGTGCAGTTAATTACATAGGAGGGAAACAAAATATAATCTAAACACATAACACCTCCCTCCTAAAAATAAAAAGTTTACATTTAGTAAGAAATGTAAATCTTTTTACAGCTTAATTAAAAATGTATAAGATACACTAAATATACTGTAGTAGTACATTAAACAGGATGTTACCGGATGTACAATAATAAACATAATAATAAATTATTTTTTTAACAGCGGGATAATGTGTCAGCAATAACATTATCAATGCCTTTGATATGTTGAATATTTAGATTATATTCCTGTAAAAATAAACTCCATCTTAACAATCGTTGATTTTTACAACTCATTTTGTGTAAAAATGTTAAAGGATTATGGTCTGTGAAAACCAGTACAGGTATATTTGAGCCCTTAACATAGAATTCAAATTGTTGAAGGGATAGGATAAGTCCTAAACATTCTTTTTCTACAGTAGAGTAATTTCTTTGATGAGTATTAAACTTCTTAGAAAAGAAACATATTGGATGGTCTATATAAAGATTGTCTTCCTGAAAAAGAACAGCACCTATCCCAATGTCACTGGCATCTACTGCTAATTTAAATTGTTTTTGAAAATTAGGAGCCAATAGAATGGGAGATTGAGATAATACAACTTTAAGTTGTTCAAAGGCTTTTTGACAAGAATCTGTCCATAGAAATTTAACATTCTTTTTCAACAGATTTGTTAAAGGATTGGCAATTATGGAAAAGTTTTGGCAAAACTTTCTATAATAACCAGCCATTCCCAAAAATCTTCTGAGTTGTTTTCTATCAGTGGGAGTAGGGAGTGCTTTAATAGCTTCAACTTTAGCAGTGACAGGTTTTATATGACCCTGTCCCACAACATAACCCAAGTATTCTACATGAGCATGACAAAATTCACTCTTATTCAAATTAACAGTTAAATTGGCTTTTGACAATTTTTCAAAAAGAGATCTTAACTGCTTAACATGATGTAAAAAATCTTTGCTGTAAATAATTACATCATCAATGTAGGCATTGCAATTCTCCTGGTCAGCAATGAGGTTATTAATCATTCTTTGAAAAGTAGCAGGGGCATTTTTCATCCCAAAAGGCATAACCTTATATTGATACAACCCATCTGGTGTAACAAATGCTGATATTTCTTTGGCACGGTCTGATAGAGGTACCTGCCAATATCCTGATAATAAATCAATCTTGGTAATGTAGGTGGCATCACCAATACGATCAATAAGATCATCAATTCTAGGAATTGGAAAGGAATCAGATTTTGTAAAAGTATTTACTTTCCTATAATCTGTACAGAATCTAAATGTTTTGTCTGATTTAGGGATCAAAACACAAGGTGAGCTCCAATTGCTTGAGCTTGGTTCAATAATGTCATTATCAAGCATATACTTTATTTCAGATCTAAGAACTTCTAACTTTTCAGGATTAACTCTATATGGGTGTTGCTTGACCGGAGTTGCATCACCAACATCAACATCATGTACAATTAAATTAGTCTTATTTGGCACATCAGGAAATATATTACAAAAATCCTTAATTACATTTTCAATTACAATCTTCTCTTTCAGTGGCAGATGTGACAGCTTTTGATCCAAATTTTTAAGTATAAAAGAATTTGGCAATTTGTACTGACCAAATTTCTCCTTTACAATATCAGGAGGAACAACAGGGGTTACATTTAAATTACACTGTACCTGGTCAGATACATTCTTGCTATCTGTTTCTGAATTTCTACTGACATACTTCTTTAACATATTTACATGGCAAAGTTGCCTTTTCTTTCTCCTGTCTGGAGTTTTAATAATATAATTTAAATCATTGACTTTTGATTCTATCTCATATGGACCAAAGTATCTAGCTTGTAATGGTTGACCAGGTAAAGGTAAAAATACCAAAACCTTGTCCCCTGGGGCAAACAATCTAAATCTGGCCTTTTTATCATACCAGTTTTTCATTTTAGACTGGCTTTCCTTTAAATTTGTTTTGGCTAAATTACAGGCATCATAAAGTCTACTTTTAATTTTTAAGACATGGTCTAAAAGTCCCTCAGTGGGTGTCGGAGACATCCACATTTCTTTGAGATATTTTAAAGGACCGCGAACCGTATGACCAAACACCAATTCAAACGGACTGAAGCCTAAAGACTCCTGGACGGCTTCACGGGCTGCAAACAGTAGCATGTGTAATCCTTCATCCCAGTCCTTCTCATGTTCATGGCAATAGGTTCTTATCATGTTCTTCAGGGTCTGATGGAAGCGTTCAAGGGCTCCCTGCGACTCAGGATGATATGCACTTGACATGCAGTGTTTAATGCCCAATTGGTCCATTACTTGTTTGAAAAGAGTGGCTTTGAAATTAGATCCTTGATCCGACTGTATGGACTTAGGTAGACCAAATAGAGTGAAGAATTTTGTGAGTGCCCTGACAACGTTAGGAGCTTTAATGTTTCTCAAAGGAACTGCCTCCGGAAATCTTGTCGAAGCACACATAATGGTTAGTAGGTATTGATGACCTGCTTTAGTTTTTGGAAGAGGTCCAACGCAGCCAATGATGACTCGACTGAAAGGTTCTTCGAATGCTGGAATCGGCTTGAGAGGAGCTACAGGAATCGTTTGATTTGGCTTGCCAACCATTTGACAAGGGTGACACGATCTGCAGTATTCAATGACGTGCTTCTTTAATCCAGGCCAAAAGAAGTGACTTGTTATCTTCTGATACGTCTTGTTGACGCCTAGATGACCCGACAGTGGAGAATCGTGTGCCATATTCAGAATGTCAGCACGATATTTCTCAGGCACAACAATTTGATGGACAACTCTCCAGTCTTCATCTGCAGATGCGTCTGGTGGTCGAAACTTTCTTAGAAGTACATCATCTTTGACGTAGTAACATATAGGTACTTCTTCAGCTTCTTGTGGTGACAAAGCGTTTTCTCGGAGTTTGTCTAACTCAGGATCCCTTTTCTGTTCCTCGATCAACTGTTCTCGAGTTGATACCGGCTTTTCTGAGATTGATTTCGGATCTTCGTCGAGTTTGGAGAAGAATGTGGTCTCAAGGTCCACTTCAATGTTTGATTTATTTTTGGAAGTACTCCTTTCTTTGGAGATTTGTGAACTCATGGCTCTAGTTACCGCACATGCTGGATATAATTCTGGATCATCTTCTTCTTCAGGTGCAGATAGTTGAGGTTCATGAGTGACAATGGGTTCGGCGATAACCTTCCCACCAGCTAAGTCATTGCCTAGCAACAACGAGATGTTTTCCAATGGTAATGTTGGTCGGACACCTACAACCACAGGTCCAGAAACAAGATCTGACTTGAGATCAATGAGATGGAGAGGTACATCTAGGCAACCCAGTTCTACGCCTCTTAAGAGTATGCTTTTCCCCGTTGCAGTTGCGTTTGATAAGGGAAGAATGCCTTCAAGCAGTAGCGATTGCGAGGCACCTGTGTCTCTCAATATTGTTACAGGTCGCAGACTGGTATGATCACCTGGTAGTGATATAAATCCTTCCGAAATGAAAGGCTTGAACTCCTCTAAAACATCAGGGGTGACTGATGTAGACATCTGGACTTTGTTAGAACTCTCGATGGAGTCTTGAGAACATCTTGGTGATGTAGTTGACAAACTTGTGTTGTAGTCTTGTGAACATCTGGGTGATGTAGTTGATAAACTCGATTCGGAGTCATGAGAACATCTTGATGATGTAGTTGATAAACTCTCTTTGGAGTCGTGAGAACATCTTGATGATGTAGTAGAACACTTTGATGTGTATTGAGGACATCTTGACGATGTAGTGGAACACTTTGACGTGTATTGAGGACATCTTGACGATGTAGTGGAACACTTTGACGTGTATTGAGGACATCTTGACGATGTAGTGGAACACTCGGATGAGTGTGGAGAACATCTTGACGATGTAGTAGAACACTTTGATGTGTATTGAGGACATCTTGACGATGTAGTGGAACACTCGGATGAGTGTGGAGAACAACTTGACGATGTAGTAGAACACTTTGTTGTGTATTGAGGACATCTTGACGATGTATTAGAACTCTTTGACGAGTATTTAGGACATCTTGACGATGTAGTAGAACACTTTGATGAAAGTGTAGAACATCTTGACGATGTAGAAGAACTCTTTGATGAGTATGTTGACGTAGTAGAGTCAGTAGAGCTTGGTGTGGCAGGCTTAGTATCATTAGCTTGAGTGAGTAAAAATTGTTCTGTTGTATAGGACACGGCACATAAAGTAGGTTTCGGAGAAGCCTTTTCGTTTTTCCTTTTCAATTTATAGCATTCTTCCACTTTATGTCCTTCTTTCTTGCAGGTATATGCATGAGGCTTTTGGTTGTGTCACCTTCTTGTCATGAGTGTTTTTCATTGAAGTGCTGTTCGTTTCTTCGGGCAGTTTCGGCTGCTTCGGCCTAACATCGGCTGTGGACTTTGCGAACTGATGGGAGATGACGAAGTCGTCGGCCAACACTGCTGCCTTGTACACATCATCTTCGCCACGGTCTGCCATATGTGTTCGGACGTCCAGCCGGACACAATTCTTAAACTCCTCCATCAGAATCAAGTTCTTGAGCTTTGCATAGTCAGAACCAATCTCTTTAGATGTCAGCCAGCGATCTAGCCTTCTCTGCTTTTCTCGTAAGAACTCAACATGGGTCTGGCCATCCAGTTTACGTAGTTCACGGAACTGTTTTCGATAAGCCTCAGGGACAAGTTCAAAAGATTTCAAAATTAGTTGCTTAGCAACTTGGTAGTCCCTTTGTTGTTCCCCAGTGAGTGAGCAGAACACCTCTGCAGCCCTACCAGTCAGAACAGTTTGTAACAGCGAGGACCACAGCGTTTCAGGAATAGCAAAATTTTTGGCAACAAGTTCAAATTGAACAAAATAATTATCCACATTTCCCACAAAACGTGGAATAAGTTTTAAGTATTTAGCTGGGTCCACATTCTGATTGGTGGTAGGAAGATCTGTTGGAGTTTTAGAGCTTATTTCTAATTTCTTTAATTCTATTTCTTTCTCACATCTCATCCGTTCTATTTCTTTTTGTGCTAAGTGTGCTTCTTTTTGTGCTTCAATTTCCAACTGCTTAATTTTTAGCTGTATTTCTAAATCTACAACATTGGGTGTGTTTTCGTTTCCTTCTCTACTAATTGTGGATAACGCCTCTTCTGGCAAAAATTCTTCGTTGACAAAATGTAGGACTATACTATCTCTAATAACTTGTTTTACAGCACTAGATTTGATTTTGAGCCCTAAAAGTTTAGAAATAGCCAACAGATCCTTTCTGCTGCATTGGTCGAGTTCTTGCAAAGATGGATTAGCAATGAAAGCCTGATAATCCATGTTAATGTATAACCTTAATTTAAACAATCAACTAAGAGAGAAAAGTTTTTGGTCAGCACTTACAATGTATAAAACTTGGTATCGTCTAAAGAAAAGTAAAAGAAAATTTTAAAATTTCTTTTCTATGAATAAATATTATATAATATTTATATCCGTAGGAAGAGCCCCCAATTTTATTGCAGACCTCCTGTAGTATTAAATTTAAATTAAGTGGTCTCGTTAAAGAGGTTGTAATAAATAACAAACAATATTAATTATTTGTAGCTAACTTAATTAATAAAAATTAAAATAATTTATTTAATAAAACAACCCTTCAGACGATACCAATTTTAAAACAATTTATTTACTAAGTCAAATTAATATCAAAAGAAAAATAGAAAAGAAAAATCAACTCACGAATATCCTTACAACAGAATAAAACAACAATGTAATAATGCGTACAGGTACATAAAAGATACAATACAGCTCTGCCACTGATGCGCTTACAATATGCTTAAACCAAGACTCAAGAATACTACATCGATGTAAAAACTTTCCTTCCATCACGCGAATCTCCTATATTTATACTATACATGTTAGAGATTTCTGGAATAAAAGTAGGCTAAGAATAACTCACAAAAACTGTCAACATCTCTTTCTAACATGTTCCAGAGGGTGAAAGAATGATCTAGGTACACTCTAGTAAACAACAATTCTTGACGCGACAGTAGCAGAGTTCAACTAGAGGTCAGGACTAAGGCCCTGGCAGTGGTGCAGTTAATTACATAGGAGGGAAACAAAATATAATCTAAACACATAACAGGGTGTTTACCTTTTATAGAATTTAATAACCGAATAGCCCCCTCCCACCCCAACGAGACAACAATGCTTCATTTAAATCAAATTATAAATATTATTTTATAAATGTCTACCTATTTATTTCGTTATTATAGTTCAAAGATAGGCGAACTAGTTTTATTGTTAGTCAGGCTAATTTTATTATTTTTTTACTGTTATTTTATTATTATGAATTTTTTTGATAAGCTGTAGAATATAGATGGTTATTTGAATTCTTTCTTTCGATTAGAATTTCTTTATCACTCAAATTTTTCGACTTTGACAGTGAAAGTTTGACGTCATCTTTCAAAGGTAAATACAATTCAACTTTCTCCCAGGCGTGTTACCTGAAACCAAACAATATCACGTGGCTCATTAAAGAATAGGAAATATCAATAAGTGGCTCAAACTGACCCAGCGTCTGACCACACCCTGTTAGGCCGTGGCCACAGAAACTTTGCTTCACTTGACCCATGGATCGAATTGACCGGAATGGGTCACTTACATAATTTACCCCCATTCTATAATGATGTATTAACATTTCACATATCTGATGCAAGATGGTAACTTAGTGTAGATTCTCATGTCCACGATTATTTGGTGGAAATCGCTTAAGAATACGACTAAAACGCCTATTATATTTTCAATCATCTTACTTTTAATTCCTTTTTAAAATGAAAGGTTCAATAAAATGTCTGATTTGTGGTAAAATAAAAAATGAAACAACTCATAGACCTATATAAGTTAGATTGTTGTGATACGGGGTTGGGGGCTACAGATAGGTCTACTAGGTCTACTAACAACAACGAAGCAATCAATGGCTTTGTACAAGTTCATGTATCAAACTGCTAATTTGATTGGTCCAAGGTTTTACATTTCTTATATCAGGGGGAGATAAATCACGAGGTGTTATAGTCTAATGGGCGACAACTGTCACGAGGGGGTGTACAGCGGTGGACAATGAGGGGAGGTGAGGACAATGGAAGGAATGAAACTCATCGCACACAAAATATGTCACCTTCCGATGCACCTGAAGACCACAGGATAGGAGGATTGTGCATGGTATGAATGCAAGGGCGTATAGAGAGGGGTGAAAAGGGCGCCACGGGAAGGGTTAAATGGGTGTCATCACTGGTTGGTGATTAACGATTTATGGGGAGGCATCAGTGTCTTTGTATGCTGCAACGTGCAACATTAAGAGAGAGAGAGAGAGAGAGAGAGAGAGTTTGGAAGAAAGAAAGCGAGAGAAAGAGAGAGAAAGTGAAAAGTGCAAAAGTTTTCATTGACAATAAATAATGGCTTGATGACAAAGTCAACAAAAACATCTCAGCACTTTGAACTCATCAAAAACACATTTTGAACTCTCAACTGATATGACTCTTTTAAAATTCTTGTATTATCTTCGTTCTATTAATGGGCAATTTAAAAAAAAACGATATTATAAATTTTAGCGATATGAACAAAATGTTGAATAATATTAAAGTAAGTGGCGCAAAGTTTTGGCGGGAAAATATCGTCTGCACGTTGTCAATACAATTTTTTTTTCAGTATTTAATAGTTTATTTTGAACATCGGATGTGCTTCCTTTCTCTGTCGTTCTAGAACAAGTCTTATCTTGTTTCATTTTATACCCGAAGACAATTTAAAAAAAAATTATGTCCCATAACTAAGAGACACACATTATTTAATATATGGCAGAGAATTGACATACATTTATATCACAACAGCACACACCCACATGTGGTGTGGGGAAGGAGGGCAAACTATGAGCTACTTGGACGTTTAACAAGACCAGTTCATGGACGATATTTTATACAACCTTCTGTGGACATTCATTTACAACCATTTGCTTAGATTGTTCTTTTCCACACCCCAACCCCGTTTTCCTTTTCCTGAAATGTATGTCCTGTATTTTATCGAGCTATCGTCCTCTGGTCAGTTTGGCGAATTGAAAAAATCCTTTCTCATTTCACAGATTAACATAAGGTGGTCTTTTGAGAATGGCATTGAATTCTAAGATCTCAGGATCAGTAAACGACAGCAGTAATAACTAATTGAACAACAACAATAACAAAGCTCCGTAGGCTGATTATTAATCACCAGGATAAGATCGCCGGTGTGGAAGAGGGTGCAATGTAAAGGCCTGCAACAACGGCTATACAAAAACTGGCTGACTTGAAGGCCTTGAAAGTAAACATAAAGAGAAGTTTGGTTAGAGTGTCTGGTTTTACCACTAAATGTGAGAGTGAGGATTAAATAAGTCAAGTATTCCAGTCGGATATATTATCCATAAGGCCTGTGAAGCAGCGTGCACAAGTGTCCATGGCCACGGCATACTAGAAGATTGTGAGTCCATCTCAATGCCCAGATGCATTTACCGTCCTTTTACATTACTGACAATTTCAGGTACCCACCAGGGACATCCTACAAACCAGGACAAAAAAAAATCCTACCATGATGTCTCATGAATCGGTGACACTGCACAGCTTAACTGATCAGAATGATGGGGTCGTTGTAGCGACTTGTAAGTAATGGCGGTCGACTCCTGCTCGAGTAATGCCGTTTTTTCTTGGTGTGTTGTAGTGTGCGTACAAATAAGTTAACACAAGATAATAATCTAAGCTATGACCTCTAGATCCTCATGCTAAATGTAGAGGGTTCTGAATACTTTCTCTGACCTAGTGCCACACATGCGGCATAACGAGAGCGGTATGCGAAACGTATGATAACTTTCGTATGATTGAAGTGAGCGGTGTCCGTATCATTTAACGGGGGTAAAGGGGGGGGGGGGTCGGACACAACGACTGGCACAATCGCCCAGCGCTGTGACGTTCAGGTACCAACGGTGATAAAGGCATGAAATTAATCGAACATGGTAGCAACCCTTGGCTACGCCAAGATAGTGTCGTGTCCTTTTCTGCGTGAACTCTTAAGCTGGAAGGTCGATTTCGTGCAATGGGAACTCGGCACCGTGACATAAGGCAGCCACACCATGTGATAGCCCACCGGTCTGGTAGACGATGGTGTCCACTATTATGATGAGATCCATGCGAATAGACAATTATTGCTATAACTATTGCGCATGCCCGAGATTCTGTGAGTTCCGTTCTCCATGTTAGATGCACGAAGTCGCACCATTCTTGTCGGCCGTTGTTCATTAGTTTACTTGTCGTCCATATTTGTGTATTGTCAATAAAGTATATGTTCTGCAAACATAACATCCACACAGCGCACAATTTGAGGCCAATGGCTTCAGCCATGAAGTCCTGGAAAAGGACGCAGTGTCCATTGCTTTAGAGCTGTTCAATGTCGACAAAGCCGAAAATGTTTTCGACGATATTAAAAGGGTCTTTTGTCAGAAGGGTGGTTAAAGGCTTAGAGCTTGAGATAATTTGAGCTCAGTCAAGTGATACCTAGACGCTACTCCTGGAACAACTTAAGGAAGCGTTCGTTTGTCTACTTAAAGATACATAATTACACGTTTGGTACTGAGCATCTAGTTATACTAACAATATTGAAATTTAGATTTGTAAAAACTGAAATGATACAGCTACAAAAGGCAAGGGCATAGATCAATTGAGCTGTGTGCCAAAATTTATGTTTAATGTTAAAGCCATGTGCTGTTTTTTAGGGACATAAAACATACTTTCCGTTATTAAACGATACGCCTTAACTAATTAAACATTACGTTGTACAATGTAGGATAAATTATACAAGAATATAGAACTATATATATATATATATATATATATATAAATTGTTTAAGATTAAAATGTATGAGTAGAAGAAAAGTATTGTATTGTAATAGAATATAATCAACTCGTCCAACAGGAGCCACGTTTAACAGGATCAATAGCCACAGTTAGCAGGACTGAGAGCCACATTTAACAGGTCCATGAGCCCCATTTGCCCACCCCTGAGCTATAACAGTACACTGCCTGAAAAATAGAAATAAAAATTCCTTTACATTTAATTACCTGAAAAACTCTATTAGTTGGCCGCTATTAATATTTAATAGTGCGTAAAAATCTAGAACTTCAAAGGTGAAATTAATATGGTCCAAAAACAAAATTAGAATTCTAAAAAAAAATTAAGCTTCGTCGTAATCAGAAAGAGGTTTTTAAAAAAAAATTCTTTGTGGCGGGAATCTGTCTAATGAACAGAAGTCATTCTGGCGGATTGCAGACGATAAACGAAATCAACATTTCCGTTGGGTTTCTATCGTGTTTTGATGAGATTTCAAAACAAAAAAAAATGGGTTTGGGTTGTGTGTTTGTGCGTAGGGTGATACGGACGAAAACAAAGGCCAGTACATTAAGAAAAAAAAAAATCCAACAAAGTTTTTTTCAAAAAGGAAGAAAAAAAAAAGAAAGAATTTTTTTCTTTGGAAGAATTAATATTTGTGTGTGTTTGAATCTGAGAGTGTAGCGGGAACAATTGAGATTAATCCCGGGCATTGATTTCTCGGTCTGAAGATGTTTTATTCCTGATTACCCCTGTAAAGAAGTAAATTGCCTATTTACATTCGGTTGGTAATTGGTAATCATCAATACCAAAAAGGTAATTGGTAATCAACAAAAGCTGAAGAGTGGGGTGGGTGGGGTTGTGGAAAGGGGGGGGGGGGAATTAGGTGAAGGAGGAGGGGAAAGGGTTGAATGACATATGGAGGACGTGATGAGGGGAGGGGGGAGGTTTGGTTGGGGGGGGGGTTGAGTTGCTGGTGAAATTGTGAGAGATAATTTCGTGGAATTAGAAAGAAATAAAAAGCGTTAGGTAGAAATGAAAGGGAGCTAAGCCAACTAAATGGGAGATAAATGAATTGCCCAGTACAAGCGTGTGTAATCATTGAACAAAGATTTAAATTTAAACAAGTTATTCAACAGTCAAAATATAGCTTAGTGAAATCAGTGATACCACAGTGGGGCTAGCACTTAGTGAATCAGTGGGGCCACAGTGGGTCAAGCACTTAGTGAATCAGTGGGGCCACAGTGGGTCAAGCACTTAGTGAAATCAGTGATACCACAGTGGGGCTACAAGTGAATCCCTTAGTGAATCAGTGGTACCACAGTGGAGCCAGCACTTAGTGAATCAGTGGTACCACAGTGGGTCAAGCACTTAGTGAAATCAGTGATACCACAGTGGGGCTACAAGTGAATCCCTTAGTGAATCAGTGGGACTACAGTGATTAAGATAAACAACCAAATTTAACAATTACAGTACTACAGACCGTTGGTCTCAGCATCGACATCACCACTACCAAAGTCTTGGACGTTGGTCTGTAGCCCAAGGTTTACAAGTTATAACAAGGAATGGGAGAAGGCGGCGCACTAGAGGGGCTAAGTGAATACTTGATGATCAGTGACGATTATAAAAAACAGGAGACAAGAGACAGCCATGAAAATGTACACATGTAAAGAATTATCACTGCCAACTGCCATAAACAAACAACAACACCCAGTACTGGTTTAAGCCTTCGTCATTCGCTAACTGTACATGTTTAAAACACAACAAAAGCCTTGGTCACCTGGCGCATCTAATTTATGACTCAAGTTAACATAATATTTGTACTAGTTAGTTTTTTCTCAAAATGTTATTATTTGTTTTTGTTTTTAATAAACACTAATAGTTTATCTGACATAATTCCTTAACTTTTTAATTTTTTTAAAGTTTATTGTGCTATTTAATTATAATATATAAGTTGATAAAATAGAACCAACCAAATCATTAAAAATCTGTAAAGTTTATAAAATGATTTATAATACTTTATATATATTACCGTGTATATCCTGTATAAAAATGCTTGTGTTATGTGCGATTCTTATACAATATAGGAATGTAAATGTACTTTGTACTCTACAACAATATAGCCCCCCCCCCTGACCTTTCAACTAACCCCTTCCCCTCCTAGCCAACTTCCCATTCTCAAGAAATACTGTCACTCTCTCCACAGCTCGTAAGATTCAATTAATTTGCATAATATTCTGACACGTGAAGTTTGATCACGAAGCAAGCTGTCAGTGTGAGAGCCACTGTAATCCTGACAATGATCACGTGACAGTATCTTGAGCCTGTTACATTTTACATCTTCTTGGTTTTGTTTTCAAACTAAAAGCCTACACGAACTATAGCCACAATACTTCTCGCTGTATCTGATAACGAAATAACACCTACAGTTTCTTAAAGGAATTTTATTTTAATCAACTGAAGACCGTAGGAAGCCCAACGTCCTTTGTATGCTACGAGATTGTGTGCTCAACAGTGTTCAACCAGCAGCCATGCAATTTACAAGAACAAGTTTTTAATAACACCAACCAGTTCGTCTCAACTTAACAATGCAACTTACAACATGGCTTGACTAGCATAAACCAGTTTGTCACCAAAAGCTTTGGGACTAATGCGACCTTATAAATAGTTTTGGCTAGCACCAACCAGTTCGTCACCAACAACCATGCAACTTACCACAAGTTTTGACTAGCATAAACTAGTTTGTCAACAAACCTGTGACTTACAAGAACAAGATTTGACTAGCTCCAACCAGTTCGTCACGAGCAGTTTTAATTTTTAATTTAGTTGGTCATTTATATTGCACCTCAATCCATGCTAATGCAACCATGCAACTTTATAAAGTGTTTACTAGAACCAACCAGTTCGTCACCAACAACCATGCAACTTACAAGTTTTTACTAGAACCAACCAGTTGGTCACCAACGACCATGCAACTTACAACAAGTTTTGACTAGCATAAACCAGTTCGTCACCAACAACCATGCAACCGTCAACCAAAGCAACAATAACACTAATGGAAATTTCCCCCTCAATTTTCTCCCCCACGACACGCGGGGGCAAATCTCATTGGACGCTGGCTGTCATGTCTGTCCTCCATTGGGTCCGGTCTCCGGCCCAAGGAGCTGGGCAACTCGAGATGAATGCCTTAATTTTCCTAACTCATTTTTCTCCCTCGTCTCCTCTCGTCTCGGGCTCCTCTCGGCTTCCTCCTCCTCCTCCTTGCAAGATGCAAGTCTGTCACAATTCCCTTATTAATGCCCCCTAACTAGGTTAATCCTCAATACCTCATATTTATGCAAATCTACAAAAAGAAAGTATTCATTTATGCAGAACGAGGAGCTCACAGGCCGATAAATATTAAGGCTCCAGTGGTTTCTTTTATCAACAGATATTTCACCAAATAATTCCCTCCATTAACTAGTTCTTCATATTTGAGATCGAGTTATCTCCGTCTTTCTTCCAAGTTTTTTTTATTTTCGGGTTACTTTCCTTAGTTAATAATAACGAGGATGGAATTATGCAAATATTTCTTTTTGTCATCATTCTATCTTCGTCAGATCATTAGACTCTAATTTACATTTTAAGTTGGAATTTGGTCTTTTCTAAGAATTAAAAGAAAAGGTTCTAGTTTTTCTACGACATTTAGAACAATACTTAGACACACTAGACACACAATAAACTCTTGTTTGCTAATAGGCTAGAGTTCTAATGCATCAAAAGCAATGTTCTTCGTTTTATATTTAGATTTATTGAAGAATACGAAATTTTAATTTCTAAGAAAGTATTTGCAAAAGAAAAAGTTGGCGACATCTTTAATTTATCACTTACCTTTTTTAAGATGCAATTCTTTGTATATATATATTTTTTTAAATTTGATTAACTGTATAGATCTAGTAAAAATTCAAATGACTGAAAAGGTTGTTAGACCCCGTGTAAAATACCATTTGGACCAAACTGATGATAGGGCTGGCGAAGCAGCATTCAGCAGTTTCTGTGGCCACGGCATACTAGGGTATGTGTGGTCAGCACAATGCCCAGCCGCATTTACTGTACCCCAACTAGTGTCAGGTACCCATCAGAGCTAGGTAGACTCAGGGACATCCTTAATCAGAGCTGGGTAGACTCAGGGACATCCTCCATCAGAGCTAGGTAGACTCAGGGACATCCTCCATCAGAGCTAGGTAGACTCAGGGACATCCTCCATCAGAGCTAGGTAGACTCAGGGACATCCTCCATCAGAGCTAGGTAGACTCAGGGACATCCTCAAGTCCCTCAAAATCTAAGCCTGCACGAGGATTCGAACCCAGAACCTTCGGATCGCCAGTCGAAAGCGCTGCACCGTGCCCCATACTTAGACTTTAGACCCGTGAGTTTGATGAAAATGTGACCGTCATTCCTTGGTTGTGTTAATGAGATTGCTGTTTCTTTATGAAATTTATGTCTTTATATTTGATTTATACAATTTTTGTGTTGTTGTTTTAGTTTGGATATAGTGAGGTATCCTTTTCAAATCGTTGTTGTTTCTTAAGGCCTAAGGCTAACGAAGCAGCGTTCACCAATTTTTTTGGCCATGGGTGATTGTGTGGCTAGCGCAATGCCGCGATGTATTTTTTGTTACCCCATAAATGACACGCACTCACTAGAGCTGGGTAGACTGGATTTCGAGCTCCACTAACTTAGTAATGGCGATCCAACGTACTTCTAGACCAAAAGGTCCGATTCTCTGTGGATTTTCGTGGTTGCTTTTTTCTTTATATCAATGAATTATATATCAATCTTATAAAGGCATTTAAAAATATTTTAACGAGTGTACTTCTTTTTGATCTGTCTTAGGTTCTTCTTTAATTCCATGGTCTATAGAGAGTGCAATATTGCTAAAGAGTCTGACTTTGTAGGTGACAAATTACTGTACCTAGGAACTATTTGAGGACTGAAGTCTGTCTATGTCTAACCAAAGACTATAATAAGATGGATCGCTTGCTCTATTTTTTATAGCTTATAATGTTCTTTTTCCGTGCGCATCCAATAACGCTGTCGTAAGTGAATTTTACGCGTCTACCTTTGCATAGATGTTCCCGCTGTTTACAACTTTCGACTTTAATATTTCATTGAGAAAATCATAGCGATTGAATTAAACGGAAGTGTATAGTACAAAAGGGAATCGGGAATTCCGAAAAGAAGTCACCAAATAGCAGAAATATTAAAGCAAGCGGTCCATATTATTATAGACTTTGGTCTAATTTAAATATTGGTTATGCCTACATAATACATCGTACATGTGTCAGATAAGAAAGATATATGAAAACACATTATATAAATTGGCATTCCCTATGCATGAAACCCCTTCAACAACACAGTGTCGAAGATGGTATTATTCCAGTTCCCCCCGCCCCCCCCCCCCCCCATGTCCTTTCGGCTTATGTTCATCGTCACACTTTCACACACACGCACACCCATGCACCAGCAATTACCAGGCATAACAAGAGGCCTCCCAGAACTGGAAACCTTTGACCTTTGACACTCTTTTTTTTAACTCTCCTGACCTCTTTTAAAATTTCGCTTGTTACACAATTTCGTTGAGGGGTTTGGACGTTACCCATGATGCATCGCAAGTAACCCGATCTTAAAAGTTACATTAAAAAAAACAACTAACTAATTGAAGCTATCTTTTTTGCTATATTAGAAATATAGGTTTATCAATGCTATTTTCTATATTAGAAATATAGGTTTATCAATGCTATTTTCTATATTAGAAATACAGGTTTATCAATGCTATTTTCTATATTAGAAATATAGGTTTATCAATGCTATTTTCTATATTAGAAATATAGGTTTATCAATGCTATTTTCTATATTAGAAATATAGGTTTATCAATGCTATTTTCTATATTAGAAATATAGGTTTATCAATGCTATTTTCTATATTAGAAATATAGGTTTATCAATGCTATTTTCTATATTAGAAATATAGGTTTATCAATGCTATTTTCTATATTAGAAATATAGGTTTATCAATGCTATTTTCGATTCAAAGTTTATTTTTTAAAGAATTAAACCAATACATAATTGACTTGTCTAGCAGAATCGTCATGAAATTTATTGCATTTTAAGAACTCGAAATATCCTCGTCAATTATCGATCAATTCTCACTCTTTTTCCTTCTCTTCCACCCAGTCATCTGCATTGCAAGTCATCTCTTTGGAAGTCAAAAGTCATTTCTTGCGTAATTAGACGCAGTCAATTCTGAGATCATGACCCATACAAGATGATCTCGTGAACAAGAGAGTTTCTAATTGCTCAGAAACACGAAGGCCTGTGACCTGTGACTGTAGGCCTGTGACCTGTGACTGTAGGCCTGTGACCTGTGACTGTAGGCCTGTGACCTGTGACTGTAGGCCTGTGACCTGTGACTGTAGGCCTGTGACCTGTGACTGTAGGCCTGTGACCTGTGACTGTAGGCCTGTGACCTGTGACTGTAGGCCTGTGACCTGTGACTGTAGGCCTGTGACCTGTGACTGTAGGCCTGTGACCTGTGACTGTAGGCCTGTGACCTGTGACTGTAGGCCTGTGACCTGTGACTGTAGGGCTGTGACCTGTGACTGTAGGCCTGTGACCTGTGACTGTAGGCCTGTGACCTGTGACTGTAGGCCTGTGACCTGTGACTGTAGGGCTGTGACCTGTGACTGTAGGCCTGTGACCTGTGACTGTAGGCCTGTGACCTGTGACTGTAGGCCTGTGACCTGTGACTGTAGGCCTGTGACCTGTGACTGTAGGCCTGTGACCTGTGACTGTAGGCCTGTGACCTGTGACTGTAGGCCTGTGACCTGTGACTGTAGGGCTGTGACATGTGACTGTAGGCCTGTGACCTGTGACTGTAGGCCTGTGACCTGTGACTGTAGGCCTGTGGCCTGTGACTGTAGGCCTGTGACCTGTGACTGTAGGCCTGTGACCTGTGACTGTAGGCCTGTGACCTGTGACTGTAGGCCTGTGACCTGTGACTGTAGGCCTGTGATCTGTGACTGTAGGCCTGTGATCTGTGACTGTAGGCCTGTGACCTGTGACTGTAGTCCTGTGACCTGTGACTGTAGTCCTGTGACCTGTGACTGTAGGCCTGTGAACTGTGACTGTAGGCCTGTGAACTGTGACTGTAGGCCTGTGACCATCTACTCTTTCATTTCAGGCACCGGAAATAACTTGAAAAACAGACGACCGATGGGGGGACCTGGGAGGTTGCTTTGTCCGTCTGCTAGACGATACCAGAGGCAAATTTTGATGGATTTTTTTTTATAGAAATCTTTAAAACAAAGCAGTGATATTTAGTTGAGTGAAGATGAGGGTGCAGAAGGTTGGGAGAGATGGTTTGGAACAGGAAAGGGGGGGGGTTCTTCTGATTTGAGTCTGGGAGGAGAGTAAGGGGAGATGTCGATATTTAGTCATGTTCATATGATGTGTAATTGCTCGTGAAGTGGAGAGGATGGACGAGGAAGCACGAAAATGACGTAGAGGGGAAAAATCAGAGTAATTAGAGGCAACAGTCACGGGAGGAGCAGAGGAGGAGAAAGAGGGAGAGGGTTGAAAAGGGTTGGGGGAGGGGGGGATTCTTAAAAGAAATGATTGTGTAAGAAATAAAAGATTGAAGCAGAAATAGTTTCTTAACGGCGACATGGAGAATGTTGAAGGTAGAATTATTAAAATTTGAAGGACGGTGGAATGACAACTAATGACAGTTGCGTGTGAGTCTTTGCATTACTGCACATTACATTACGCAGAAACTGCACTGCTACTGAGATACAGAAAATACATTTGATTACTTTGACGTAGTTGACCAGTCTGGTGGACAAAGTAGGTATACATGAAACAAAAAAACTTAGAAAATAAGGCCAGAAAAAACAAAAACACAAAAACAAAGCCACGAAACAGCAACACAATCAAACAGCAACTTAAAACAATAATAGAACAATATTATTAAAACATATTTTTTTTAAATGACAAAAATAGAACAACAATATAAAAACAACAACAAAAAGGCAAACAGAACAGCAATAATTTTAGAGAAAAAAACAACAACATATAAAATAAAAATATAGAAAAAACGAATAATTACTCGTATATATATAACAACTCTTATAAGCATGAAACAACACGAGTTTGTTATTTGTATAATGAAATCGTTTGTCCATACAACCAGAAGTAATCAACGGGAAGAGTACGCCACTACTGGCTGGGTCAATAATGACTCATTTAGTCGAGATAATTGACTTGTGTCTAAAACACATTATAAATAATGGGAAACCTTTGTCTTTCAAATCTAGACTCATTTCCTTAGCGATGTTGTCGTGCGAGACTGTACTACACCATTAGAAGGTCTCCCATCTCAGACCGGTCAAGACTGAATGGATGTTTGGCTTATTCATAATCATTGTCTAGGTAATGAATGTATTATAAGGGGAGTGAGTGCGTCTTGTTGATGTCTTAGTCAAACACACATACAGACAGACAGACAATACATACATACACACACATATATTTATAATTTACTGCGTAGGCCTATATACTTACATACACACTTATACAGATAGACAAGACATACATACGTACATACATACATACAGAAAGACAGATAGACTGACAGACAGACAAACAGACAGACAGACAGACAAGACACACATACGTATATAAATACATACATACAGACATACATGCATACAGACAGACAGACATACAGACTGACAAGACAAGACATACATACGTACATTCATACATACAAACATACATAAATACAGACAGACAGACAGACACAAAGACAGACAGACATCAAGAAAAGACAAAACATACATACGTATATACATACATACATACATGCAGACAGACAAGACATATACACATACATTTAAACATACATACACACACATATGCATACATACATACATAAAAGTACATTGCTATAGGTAAGCTGTTATCAATAATGCAAGCGTCCCACGCCTAGGGCCCCAGGTTTCACGGCATGCGGCCCGCTGACAGTAAACTGCATGTCACTTGGACTGATGGAACAATGCACGCGCCTGCTCACCAAAACTAAATTGCACCAATCAAACCAGCGCAATACATGCTCACAGTAATCACTAATCAAACATCAAGTTCGTGACTCTAATTCTATCTAATTTCCTCGCGAGCACACACACACACACTCACACACCCTTGCTCCTCGAATACACACTCGCAATGAAATCAATAGATGGGTTTTTAACGAGGATGGTGCATAATCTCCCAAAATCCTCCTCAGTGATTAGATCCTCCTTGTTGCTGAAGTCATTATGTTTAACGAAAGGAGTTTGACACTGAGCTTAATTGAAAAGGTATGATTTAACTTGGAGAAACAACACCTAGACCTAGGTCTATAGTATCTGCGGCAACACCTAGATCTAGGTCTATAGTATCTGCAGTGCTGTATGTGTTATGCTTCACACGTCGAGATAATTGCATCATTGGCATAGATTGATGCAAAGCGTCTTACTTAGGCTGTCAAGTATAATTATTTTATGTAATTATTTTAGATGTGTTTTCTTTAAATGTAAATCGATTACATAGATAGAAAGACTGATAGATGGTTACATACTTGCATACATACATGCCTACATAGAAAGATATATAGTTTGATTGATAGGTAGAATGAGCACTTGATAGATACCAAGGACAGAGATAGAGAGAGAGATAGAGAGAGAGAGAGCGAGAGAGAGAGATGGAGTGCTTTTGGAACGGACAAATGCGTCTATGGACCTGCCTGAGAGGCAGATATATAGATAGATAACTAGATAGATAACTAGATAGATAACTTAATAGATACATATGTAGGTAAATAGACACATAAAAAGATAGATAAATGGATAGATAGATAAATAGATAGATAAATAGATAGATAAATAGAAAGATAAATAGATAGATAAATAGATAGATAAATAGAAAGATAAATAGAAAGATAACTTTTTGATAGATAAATAGCTAGATAACTAGATAGATGAAAAGATAGATAACTAAATAAATAACTAGATAGATAAATAGAGAGATAAAAGATATATAAATATATAGACTAATAGATTAATAAATAGATAAATAAACAGTTTTAGTAGAAAACTCAGTAGAGTTGGCAGCACTGATTGGCTGGCGTGACGTCACCAAATTAGTATTTATTTCTTTATCAGATTAGGGTTAATATGAAAATATTTAAGGTCAATACTTTAATAAGCCCTTAGGCCAATTTTAACACCGGCTCCAGGCTTTATGCTAAGCTAAAATATAGACACAAACAATGACAAGAAAATTATTTAATTAGATAGAAAATAACTAACTTACGGATACATGTGTGGGCTTATACAAATCAAACTCCAAAACGAAACACACACATATTATATATATGTATACAAACACACAATATAAAACTAATATATACACACTCTTTTAAGCTATATATTTCGAAAAACACAGATTCTGATCTAGTATCATATAAATACACAATTATTTTTCACACACATATACATACATAGGCCTACTCACAAACACACATACAAGCGCGAACATAAACACATAATATATTTACACAATTATAAAGAACAATCGCATTTTACGTATTTACATGGATATAAACACACATAAACACTAGGGTATTCAAACATAATAACCGAAAAATGTTAGATAAACATACAAAGAAACACACACACAAATATTATATACATATATCTATATACTTGAGTATACTTAATATATATTTTAATAAAGACTAAATTAGAGATGCACAGACATAACAATATACAAGCACTCGAGATGAGAGCGGTTTATCTTATCCAACGGAGACTCAACAATACATATTTTGTTTTTTTTATAATATAATTCAAGCGGCTTGATATAGCTGACATAGTTTATTATATATGTGAATTATCGATTATAGAAATTGAACTAATAAGATTAATATACTTTGTTCTGCAAATGGCGCAGGATAGGCCCACCTGGCGGTCAGAGATCAAGTAAGGTTCCAGCTTGCAGGAGTAGATCGCAAGGTTACAGGCTTTGATGCGGTTAGAGTTGTTGATTTTTGTTTTATTAGCTACAGGGATGATACTTATTATTTACCAGTGAAGTTGAATGTTTATTTTGTATATATGTTCAAGCATTAAATTCTTCTTCGAATATACATCGAGTGGCTTGAGTTTATTATTTTAGTGAACAAGTTCCTCGACAGAAAACAGAACACCCGTGCCATGGTAATCTGTCATCATCATCATCAATCCCATGACCGCTGTGGTCGTTAGGGGGAGCGAATGGACACCTCAGCAGTCATCTTTCTCTATTTTTGCCTATGTTGAGCCGCTGTCACTAGTTCAGCCATTTGCAGCTGTGTCGAATCATTTATATTGTCGAACAAGCATTTCCGCTGACGGCCTCTCCAACGTCCACCTTCCACAGTGCCTTTACGGCAGGTTATTATGCCGCAACACATGACCGAAGCATGTCAGCTTGCGCCGCTTTATTGTTGCCATTATGGTTTCTTGAGGGCCCGCAATTGAAGATATTCTGTCCCAGACATACTCATAAGTCCTGTGTTCTAGGTAGGAGATTCGAAGGATTTTTCTCATGCATTTATTTTCGAATGCCTGCAAATAATAATTGTTGTTCTCAGTGACTGCTAACAGTGTCCAGGTCTCACATCCATACAGAACAATGGTTTTCACACGGACTGTGTAAAGTCTGAGCTTTGTTGGGAGAGTAATGCTTTTGCTTGACCAGATTCTGTTTAGTCTGTAGCCACAGACTAATATGGCCTGGCAAAAATATACTTTATTGACTTCACATTGTACAGGTCACGCCATCACTTTGAAATTAACATGAAATAGCACAATTATAATTGGATTAAAGGCCTAAGTACTTTATAAAGAGCAAAGCGATTATTTCATTAAAAATGTATATGACGTATAGACAACAAATGATATAATTAAATTGGTTCGTGGCAGAAGAAAAGGAAAACCAATATATTTTTAGCACCATTTGAACAAAAAATTAATGTCTTTTTTTTAGCACAATAATTTTTTTGTGTATAACATTCTATATGGGTGGGTGAAGACTGTGGAGTCTATGGCTAAATCACCAGGACTCACTCCCCTTCCTATAGTGTATTAAAATTATAAAAAAAATGGATGGTGGAAGATAATTATTTGTGAAAAGAGAGTGGAATTGTGAATAAAGCAGCTACCCATACTCTCTCTTTCCCCAACCTTTTTTCTTTCTCTTGCCTTTCATTGTATTTTGTCCATGCAAAATTCATGAGTGAAACATCAACCAAAGAAAAGAATAGGGAATAAAAAGTAGACAATGTGCAACTTATTTAAAAAATGTACTTTAACTCGCTACTGGCCACAATACTTTTTTAAAATCATTTTTTAAAACTCTTCTATGACCAACAGTTGCTATCTATATATATATAAAATGAGACTGTTATTCTATTCTATTCAATAAAAATTAAACGTAGAATGGCTTAAAAGTACCGATGGGCCGGAAGGGGTTAAGCATGTAAGCAAAAAAAACAACAACAACAACAACCGACTGTTCACATGTCACATATTGAGAATGTCACGGTTTTATTTTTTTATGAGCGCACACATTTTAATATATATTAAAATATTTAATAGCATATGATAGTGTGGATTACATTTACAATAAACCAAGAAGTAATGGGGTCTTGAAACTAGCGAACCCACCCAGTATGGTCACTCTCATCCACCAACACTGCTTAAGGCCATGCATACAAAATGGAAGATGAGTGAATCCTAAAGAGTTTGATCCACGAAGAACTTGCCGAGGGTGAAAGGTCTACAAGTTATCCACGTCTTATATTGAAAGATATCTTTGATCTGAAGGCTACAGGTGTAGACATTGGAAAATGGAAAATCAAGGCTCAGGACATAATTATTTGGAGGAGCTTCTTAGATACCATCAGATGGATTGAGAAGAACAGCTACGACTTATTGCGGAATAGAAAAGGGCAGCAAAGAAAAAGAAAGCACTTAGTGTGCCACAGGACAGCCTAGGACAGCTTTGGATAACCTGCAATCACAAGTTGAAGCTGCGAAAAAGGAGGTATGTCAACCGTATGTCTGTCTTTGATAGGACTCCATGATCACATGAAACACATTTTTTACTATCATTGTATATTTTATTCGTTGCTTAAACTTAAGTATTTTTCACTAAACATTTAACAGAATTGAATGTAGTCTATGTAGACTATATGCATTGAAATGTATTTACTGTGTTCTAATAATTAAATTGAGTAGCTAACGAATGATACAGCTGTCTTATTTTGAAAAGATTTGTTTAAATGTACTGTCACTTAGCTCCTCCCCCTTTGTCATTATCATCAGACATTTAGCCCCTCCCCCTTTCCGATCTCCATAGAATGTAAAGATAACATTCAATTGAGTCGTATTGTAAACAAACATAAAGTGAATGCTAGCAATTTACTAAAGTTAATTAAGATATTAAAGTTTAAATTCAATAAAATAAATAATATATATACATTGATTTAAAATGATTATCCTGGAATAATTGCGAATGAAATTTTTTATATCTAATGACATTTTTTATAAAGTTTAGTTTGCTAGTAAATAATTGAAACTCATTAACTATTTGTCCCCCTTTACCGTAGCCACACAATAAATGTGTATTTACAAAAAAAAATAAAACGATAATTGTTTTCCCGATTTGAATAAGGGAAATAGCCGCAGGACAAAGATATAATATTGGCCCGTTAAATGTAGAAAGGGGGGTTTAGCGATGTTTAACCGTTTATAATAAACTTTTTTTTGGTGAAATTAAAATAGAATAATTATATGGCTATTTTTATAAATCTTATTAAGGATTTTTCAGCCCCTCCTACTATACAGATGGTTGTTATACGCTTATCCGTGGTTTGAAATCAGTCTTGCATTTTGAAAAAAATGTTTTAAATTATTAGATCTATGGGATTTTCTAACTAGTTGAAGTAAACCTTTCCATGTCACACAGAGAGCTATAGACTAGTACTTAATGTGTTTGTCACTGCAGTTGTAATTTTAAAAAAACTTGTTTTTTTTTTATCCTTAGACCTGAAAGACACAGGTCGTGGTTACGTCTTACTAAGATACTTTGTAAAATGTTTTGAAAATAAGATTTCAGTTAAGCTTTTTTACACTTGTTTCCGTTTTATGCAGTGCTGGCAGTAATAGGATCGGTGCTAAGACGGTCGCACAGAAAGTCCCAGGTTCGAACCCTGGTGAAAGCTAGGAGTTTTTTCCCCGGGTTCGAAAAGTGTCCCTGAGATTACCCAGCTCTGATAGTTACCTGAAGAATTTGGCTTTGTAAGGCTCCTGGGCATTGTGCTGGCCACACATCCCTTGTATGCCATGGTCACATAAATTGTGCTTCAGGTGACCTATGGATCAATTTGGTCTGAAAGCGTTAATTATTTACTTTACTAAGAATAATATAAAACAATATTAATAATTTAATTTTTGTAAGGATATTGTAGGACTATAGGCCTAGACCTTATACTAGCACAGCGGTCGGCAACCTTTTGATAATAGTGTGCCAAAGTAGAATTTCTAATTTATTCAGCCTAAAAGCCATCTTGCTCTTTTCTTTTAGAAGAAAATTGAATTGACTTTTTTTTTTGGGTCGTCTTACGCGTGCCACTAAAAATCGCTCTTCGTGCAAAGTCTGGCACGCGTTTCGTATGTTGCCGACCTCTATATTAGCATATAGGGCCTACTATGAAATAATTATGAAAAAAGCTTCAATTGAAATCACGCTACCTTAATCTTGTAAATAGTGATTTTTAAAGCCGTATTCATTTGATTTTCTACTGGCGGATTCACTCCTTTTTAACTTAATAAATGTCCACGAGATTCTGAGATATAAAGTCCCACAGCAAGAAATAAATAAGCTGTATGGCGACATAAATATGTGATTATGGACCTCTTAATTTCAGAATGGTCCTTCATCGCCCACTAGATCATATATACTTTGACTTGGACCTGGCATCTGAGATCCAGATATAGGCCTACCGGTCCCAGTATGAATGGGGGTTGGGGGAGGGGGGCACACTCTTTGTTAGGCTAATACTTTGATTGATGCAAAATTTATAGAACAATAAAGACAGGAAAAGATAGTGAGCTTCTACAAAAAGACCTAGATGAACTACAAAAATGGGAATAAAACTGGAGTATGTCTTTTCACCCAGAAAAATGCCAACCAATAAGGGTATCCAAGAAAAAGAAACAAGAAATAACAAACTACTTAATTCATGGTAAAGAACTAACTCAAACGAACAATGCAAAGTATCTAGTCTAGGATTAATAATAAATGATAAGTTATCTTGGAAACCTCATATTGATGAAGTAATTAAAATTTCAAACAAAACAGTAGGATTCATAAAAAGGAACTTTTACAAATGTAATAAGAATATAAAACTAAAATGCTATCTCACATTAGTTAGGCCTATACTAGAATAATCAACTAAAGAAAACATTTAAAAATTAGAACAAATTCAAAACAGAGCAGCAAGGTTCATACCTAAGTAATATTTCCAATTAACAAGAGTAACACTATTAGTCAAACCACTAAACCTAGAAACACTTGAGCAGTGGTCGGCAACCTTTTGACCACAGTGTGCCAAAGTAGGATTTCTAATTCATTCAGCATGCCAACAGACTGGAAGCCACCCTGAACCTTTCTTGTAGAAGTTACTTGAATTGCATTTTGGGGTCTTACGCGTGCCATTGAAAAACGCTCTGCGTGCCTAGTCTGGCACGCGTACCGTAGGTTGCCGACACCTGCACTAGAGGACAGAGGGGGAAAGAGTAAAGTAGTAATAATACATAAGGCATTAAACTTTAATTTAGAAACACAACCCAATAACAACCTGTTGCAAAGCTCAGATAAAGATAAAGACAAAAACACTTTCCTTATCCCTTATGCGAGAACAAATGCATATAAGTACTCTTTCTTCCCGAGTGGCATTCGGGCATGGAATGGGTTGCATGAACAAACCAGGAAAACCAGTAGCTTAACATCATTTAAAACATTAATAAAAATGCAAGACTAGACTCGAACCACGGATGAGCGTAGGACGCAATAATATTCTTTATAGAAGGAGCGTCTGTAATGTATAAGAAAAGATAAGAAATAAAATGTGCCATCATTAAATTGTATGTCCTTAAAAAAACATCACAGGGCTTTATTATGAATCAGATATTTATCTATATATTTATCTATCTATCTATCTATCTATCTATCTATCTATTTATCTATCTATCTATCTATCTATCTATCTATCTATCTATCTATCTATCTATCTATCTATCTATCTATCTATCTATCTATCTATCTATCTATCTATCTATCTATCTATCAATCTATCTATCTATCTAACTATCTATCTATCTATCTATCTATTTATCTATCTATCTATCTATCTATCTATCTATCTATCTATCTATCTATCTATCTATCTATCTATCTATCTATCTATCTATCTATCTATCTATCTATCTATCTATCTATCTATCTATCTATCTATCTATCTGTCTATCTGTCTATCTATCTATCTATCTATCTATCTATCTATCTATCTATCTATCTATCTGTCTATCTGTCTATCTATCTATCTATACAGTTGAATAGGCGTGGATATTCCGAAATGCATTGGTTAAATTATAGACAGTGGCCTTTAGTTTACTTTCATTTACAAATTCCAATGTGTCCTCCCTAGCTGAGTGGTTAGAGGCCTTATGAGGTTCGCTTCACTGCTGATAACATTTTTTTATTTTCAAAAGACAAAATCTTTGCTTATATCTATATTATCATTATTACAACTATTTTATCACTGTGTAGTTTCTCGTGATTTTAGGATATTCTAATTATTTTCAATAAGTGAATCGCTAGATCTATATATAATAACTAACAATATACATGTCAGTCTATATGTTATCAAAAATTATAATTACCGGCAGTACTTCAAAATCAATCATGCGTTTCAAATAAATTTCATTCAATTTTTCAGAATATTTGTAACTCTACGGGATGATATTTTATGTGGCACGGTGGTAGAGCGTTTGACTGGCGTACTGGCGTACTAGGTTCTAGTCCTGGAGAAGGCTAGGGGATTTTCCCCCGGGACTCGAGGGTGTCCCTGAGTCTACCCAGCTCTGATGGGTACCTAACATTAGTTGGGGTAAAGTAAAGGCGGCTGGGCATTGTGCTGGCTACACACCCCCTAGTGTGCCGTGACCACAGAAACAGGTGAACGCTTTTTCACCGGCCCTATGAACAATTTGGTCCAACGGGTAGCCTACTTTACTTACTTTCATTTCATAATCAAGAAACTTATTTTAAAAGTAGGCCTAATATGCCTAGATCTTTATGTTGGACCTACCTAAGCTTATTTAATCTTTATAATATATTTCAAATGGAAAGAATGTGCCATTTTGTAGGCCTATGCTATGCTTAATTGTTACTCTGGGCAACGCCGGGTGATTTAGCTTTTATAAAATAAAATAAGATCTAATTAATGCAATATAGGGCCTACAATGAATATACTATGAGTTACTATGACTATATTTGACTTAATGAGCATTTATCACAATGCTAAATAATATTTATTGATTTTTAAATTGTGTCATTGAGTATTGACAAATAATGCTAGAATTCTTATATTGAGACTTTTATTAGCTATTCGTTTCGTAAGACACATAATATTATTTTTATCCGTTCAAACTAAAGTATTCTAGATTGTGTACTTTACATTTTTAGGCATAAATTATGCTTTTATAATAAATAACAAATGTGCGAAACTTTTATTTTTCCTGTTTACAAAATATGGCCGCTTGCAATAGATCTCATATACTCAGTAAATAATATTGCAACGTCTACATTTGTGCAGTGATTAAGGAAATAAAGACAAAGATTTTAAAACAGTTATTTGAGTAAGTCATTTAATAATACGATTTTTATCAAAGATACGCCATCTTTTGTTCATGATATGCTTAGAAAATACTTAATAAATGTATAATGTATGTTTTTATTTTTTTTTTATTTCTTAACCGGTAACGTCTGCTAAAGTGCTAAAGTTAAAGAATCCTCTCTCAATCACTCAGACTCAAATTACGAAATTCTACTAAAATGAAACTAAAAACAAATGTTGCTGGTTATATAACATTTGTCGCAACTAGATCTTGATTAAAACGTCCTATGTTAGTTATAATGATTATGTAGGCGTAGGCGTAGGCTTGACTTTTAGGAGTTTTAGTTTTAAGTTTTAGGCTTAGGCTTAGGTCTCAGTCAAGTCCAAGTTAAAGTTAAGTAGGCTACTTAACTTAAGGAAGTTAAGTAAGGCTAATGGCTAAGGAATAGAAATAGCGTATTGAATAGCCTAGTGAATAGGCCTAGTAAAAAAAGCCTAATCACATAACCTAATCATTTATAGTAATCAATAGCTAATTATGGCTAATAGTAATAGGCCGCCTAATGACTGACTAGCCACTAGTGCACTAGCTGGGGACCTTCAAATAACAATTTAAAAAACCAATTGAACAAAATGATAAAAATAACATACCTAAGGCCTAAGGCTGATGAGGTTAAAAAGAAAACTTAACAAATAAAGAGCTTTTACTTTTAGGCAAGATTTATTACCAGTATGATTATCCACAATTTAATAAAAATTATAAAAAAAGGCTATAAGGGTAACACAAGTTGTAAAATCCCTAAAACTAAAGAGGCTAAGACTAAATTTAGAAACATTTCATGAAAGAAGATTAATAATCCAAAAAAAGAAGTAATGATACCATACATTTAGTAGCAATTTAGTCATTTAATTAACATTCCACTCTAGGCCTATATTCTATAGCTGTGAGTGCGCTTGAGGTCAATGTCAGCTGCATTGCGGCTATTCATTTTATCCTATAAAGAATGAAGAGCCATATTCATATAGTAGCTATATATTTAGTATTATGCAAATTCAAATTAAATTACCCTATATACTAGCATATAAGTCACACTTTTTTTTACTGAAAATGTTGACAAAAAGTAGGGGTGCGACCTATACAACCAACTTGAAAAGTTTGAAAACCATCACTACTCTGTCATAAAGTTTCTTACATAACCCGTGTATTTGACTGTAGTGATATAGAATTACTAGGATATGCGTAGGCCTACATTTTACATTAAGAACATTTTTCATAGGTGTAAATATACTATCTTTATAAAACTGAAATTGTTAAATATTTTAGGTTTTTCAGACCCGTCCCCCACTCTCTTTTCTTTTGAACTTTTGTATTGCCGAAACGTAGCTTAAGCTTAAGGGAGCATTTTTCGTTGGCCTATTGAATGCAAATTACAGTATGGAAAGAATCGTAATTGTGTGAAAACCTGTCTGGGTCTATAATGTAGGTATGAGCATGTAGACTAATATCTTAATTAGGACCTATGGCCTAGGCCTATAAGCTATAGCCTACTAATAAGGATAAGGCAGTGTTTAGCATTCTGAGAAAACCACGACATGTCTAAGCAGTGTTTCAAAAACAACGATCCGCCGCCATAAGACTTTTTTTTTCAAATCTATCTAGAAATAATGTGTGAAATGACAATAGTGTGTTTAATTTTTCATTAGTTGCATGTAAGAGTTGGAAAAAAGACAACACAGCCTATTGTCGGCCACACAGTCGTGTTTGAAATCATTACAAAGAATGTTAATGGTAATTAGGGCACTTGTATAGCGGTCATCAATACCGGCGCTGTTCAGTCTAGACACCAGTCTAGAATTCCGCACTTCAAAATAATTTTTTTTGTGTGTTGACCCTTATAGTGTGACTATAGGGGATAGGAACTTGAGTAAAGATAGGGACTTAAATGAAGAAACAGATAGGTTACCTTACTTACTCATATGACTAATGGCTGTATTGATCGGTTGTTTAAAATAAATGAAGCGCTGCCTTTATTTGATTATTGAAACCATTTGTTTAAAAGGAAAGTTTCCAAATAAGGGTGAATATTAAAATTTAGTAACTTTTCTGTTTAAAAGGTATGCATTTTTGAGAATTTAAATTGCAATGTAACCCCTGAAAGTCAGGGTGCGACTTATACGCGGGTCAATGACAACATTTAAGAAAAATAATCTTCAACTAGGGGTGCGACTTATACACTGGTGCGACTTATCTCTCATATCTCTTGTAAGTTTACAGACGTCCTTTCTAGGTTGAAGATTATTACGTCCACTAGGCCCAAAACTCCTTCAGGGCGACAGGGATCCGTCGGTGGCAGGGATAGAACCCGCGACCTGTCAGTTGGTTTTTGGTTGACCGTCCGGTGAACTAACCGCTGGACCAGCCGGCTTCATATTATATGCGAGTATATACGGTATAATTTCTTCCAGGTCGGCATTTGGACATGGAATAGGTCAGGAAGAAAAAACAATCTCTTTCAAAACCTACTTTCACTTTTAAAACTGATAATGGAATTTTCAATCATTATACTTTAATTTTCCTAGTTACAGTGACAATTTTGTACACCAGGGCCGTCTACGCAATGAAATAAAATTAACTGGTTAGTAAAAAATATTTTTATATTATTGATCAGTAAACATTTTGCAACTAAACACATTCTATCTTTGAAATTAAAATATTTATTTTTAACTTTAAAGTATTAAAAATGATGTTTTTAGACTCAAATGCCTACTTTACTATGATAATGAGGCATCAGCATATTGCAAAATTATTTTATTTGATTTTTGTCATTGTTTAATTGATCATATTAATTACACATTGTACCCTTCTTCTACCTGGGTTGAGTTTAGGAATGTTAATCTAGTTTTTTTCTCAATACTGATTTTTGGTTCTAGAAATATGATTTTAAATCGATTTTTGTCATGCCCCCACTGCCCCATGTACTTTTTGTGTTTCTTGAGCAATTTTGTATGTCATTGTACAGGTGGAAAATAAAACAACTGGTCTTTATTGAAGTTACCGCCCTAACAATAAAAAACTGCAATTTCTGAACAATAAACAAAAAATGGAAAATCTGTTTTAAGTTTGAATGCCGTTTTTTGAAACCAAAGTATACTTTGTACCGGAGCACTTGCAATATAATAAAAGATAAATATTTCCGTCCTTTCTTTCCACCCGTTTTTCTTTTCTTTTTTTTTTACATTTTCCTTTTCTTTTCACATGCACAGCATCCCAGCATTTGCTGAAAAGTCTTCTCAGTCAGGTTGACCTTTATTTAAAATTTAACTTTGCCAAAATGTATCAATCTAATGGTAGTAAGTATTAGGAATGATTAATGATTATTGGTTTTGTTTGAAGGTAATATTCTACATGTGTTGGACTACAATTTTAATTCATTTTGAAAGAAATATTTAAAAAAATAATTTTTTATTAATGCAAAACAAATACTTATTTGCCTTGCAAACACTAGACATAAAACTTTCCATTTTTTTTCAAATCCTGGCTTTCTCTGCCTGGGTTGTCACATTGCATCCTTTGATAGACAATTTCACATTAATTAGGTCACATGCTAATGCTTTCACAGTCTGAAGTGTTTGCAAGAAATTAATGCAACTCTTTTAGTAAAATGAAACAAATTCTTATTTTTACACCCTCTGCTTGTTCTCTCTGCATGTTAAATATTGAAAATGAGATTATCGGTTTTGAAAGAGATTTCAGCTTTGTTAGTAGGTTATAATTTTATAAATTTTCAAGAATTTTGGTGGAATAATTTTAAATAATCTATTTGGATTCATACAAACTTGCAAACACTAATAATGTAATTCGAGGCTGCCTGAAACCAAATTTATGGTTTTGGTCAAAAACAAAGCCTTACCAAAAGATATAAATGACTTTCGTTTGAAACCGAAAGTTTCACTACACCTTTGGCCGAAACCGAAGGGAGAAACCAAAATTGCCAAACAAAAGATTCAAAAATAGACTGCACATGTTTATAAAATAATAACTAGTATATGGGTACTCTATTTAAGTAAACCATAGAACATTTAATATACAGTTCTATATACATGAATTATATATCATTTTATTCATAATTGAATACTCTTTAAGATTTATTAACTTAAAAGGCTATATAAGATTTTTGTTTCTAAATATTATGACATAATTTTTATAAGATTAGACAAAAATGAAAAATGCAATGAAAGAAAAAAAAATGGTGACTTCGGTGCATAACACAAAGCCTAACTATTAAGTCACGCTCCAGTTTTTTACAGTCTTTGTGTTGATTAAATAATACGTTTATTTTTAGCTTCAATTTTCTTCTTCACACAGATTAATTTGCAACAGTTTAACTAAATGAAATTATTATTAAGCAGAGTAATAGATGCAGCACTAGCATTGCAGTCTGAATTTTTTAAGTTAAAATAGATATTTGGCTAATGTTGAAAGTCAATTTCAGTTTTGGTTGAAACCAAAAGCTAACTTTTTTGCTTTGGCTGAAACAGAAACTACGCCGAAAGAGTCCATTCGCCTTTTTTCGGCGCTAAAACCGAATTTTGGTCTGCCTCTAAATGTAATGTGCAAATTGTAATAACAAATTAGTGGATAACCTGCTTTAGATGTGCTAAGGAAAATGGCTATAATTTGTTTGTAGTTTACTTTTAGCTTTTTATAACATGTGTGCTCCTTATTTCTTTTTACTTCATAACTTTGTTATCAATGGGCGACAAATCTGATTCATGTTTAAGAATCCGGAAGGATTTTCATAGGTAATCGGGCATAATTAACCTTTTTTCTTTACCCGTTATGGTTCTGGGTTCATGTTATAAATGAACACACATAAATTGAAATATATTGAGTAGAAATAATCTTGCCACACCTTTTTGTACCTTTTATTACTGTCTTTGAACCAAGTTGACCATTGCTGGTGATTGTTTGAAAGGTAAAACTATAACACTGGATATGTCTGAGACAAAAAGAATATAAATATCTAATTTCGCATCATGGCGTCGAGTACAATATTGGTTTCTGTGATTTGTACAAAGTTCATCTTACTTTTAATGAAGAATTTGAATCTAATAAAATTATCAGAAAGACGGATATGAAAACACATTATGCGAGGAGAAATTAATATTAATTATATTTGTTGCAGCATTATGTAATGGTTCCCCAAACATGTCAGTAGATCCAATAGTTTAAGACCTTTTTTTTAAAACACTTGTCAAAATGAATTGAAACTTGAATAATATTTAGATCAGACATTATAGTATTTTTAAATTTTGTGTGTCTTAAATATAGACTAGTTGTTAAGCTCATCAAAATTATGTAGAAATATTGAAATATGAATCAATTAGTTATTATTTCTATAAATGGTTTGTGGTTCTAAATATTTTCATTGTCCTACTTCTGGTATAAATATATTACTGCGGTTTGTTGTTTGTTAAATGTGTAGTTACTGGAAATGTTCATTTGATTTGTGTAACTATTAGTGTTTGCGATATATCTGAAGATATTTATATTTGATTGGCTCGTATAAAACTTAGGATGTACTTGTAAATATTATTAATATAGTTAGGTAGTACTATACCTTAATGTTATAGAAAATACACAATCTTGATTGAAATAGTATTAACGATTTATTACAAACAAGATGAAATATGAATGAAACAGCAAAACAGTATACAAGTATCAATGGTAGACAGCATACTTCATCAGTTGAGATTTCCTGAATACGATATACTAGGCCGTAATGATATAATATATTTGAGAGAGTGGTCAACAAGGGGTCTTCATGCCACAACACCCAAACTAGAACTCTAACGATCTCAAGATCCTGTGCAACATATGACGCGTTATCATCCGATGACGTATTGTCTAGACCTAAATGCACGTTTTATTCTTAAGTACGGAAAAACATTTTGGTATTAAGATTTCTTTTAACTTTAATTAATAATAATAGAACCAATATATCTACGGAAATAAAACTACTTTCTTTTACGTAACACAGTCCTCCTAAATACATTAGTGTAAACACTTGTGGTGAAATGAACTCCCAAACAAAATCAAACAAGCTGACAATATAGACATTTTAAAAACATTTTAATAACAGATGGTAAATGTAAAGCACATTTGATGAGTTTGTTATGAATAGCGCAATATAAATATGTAATTTAAATTTCTTTTATTTTTATCATTTACTTGACAGTTGTTTTTATAGAATTCAGACATTTATCCCCACTTTTATTACATACCTGTATAAGATACACATTTTATGAAACTGCAATGAACAGAAAGCTATAAATCTAATAATTAAATAAAAATAATTATTTTTTAGACCATAGGTTCTCAACCATTTTTGGCTCACCGCCCCCTTTTACAATTTTTTTCCGCTCCCCCCCCCCCCACCCATCTGGACTATAGTTTCCGCAATTTTTTTTTAGGCGGACTAGACTTTTAGTGTGATTAATTATCTTTATAAAAACTGAAAAGGAAACATATTGTAAGTATTAATTTAATATATCAAAAATTGACTTAACAAAAGGTTTAAATAAATCAATATTAATGTGAATCGTTTGCTTGATGTGTTGCTAGCAATTAGTCTATTTTTGTTTCAATTTTGGTTGCAAAAGTAATATTTGTTATATTACAAAACCGAACTTGTTCGGCATCACTATTGAATCCAATGCGGAAACATTTTTTAGTTGAAGGGAGATAATTAGTCCGTTTTATTTGAGCTAATATACCTGTGTTATTTTTTTTCTTTTATAAAAAAAAGGCGTAAAATGTATAACTTTGAAATGATCAAACTGTAAAAAGTATTTGAAAATTATATAAATATTATATGACTAAAGAATTTATATGTATATTTTCAAGCATTACAATAACTACCCAGTTTGTATGATTACAACTTATCAATACCACTTCATAATAGTGTCAATTTATTATTAACAGTTTTAATCACATTAAAGACATCTTGGTTAAACTGAGTTTAAAATATCATTAATATTAGCTGATTTTAGGGTGACAGTCCAGCAACCAACCACAGGACCAACCGGTCGCACACTATATTTGCCAAAATACAGACCCCCTACTTCATCAAAAAGTCATCGCGATTTCTATTTCTTATTAATTAATATAATAATATGTAGGCATACTGTTGGGGGATATCATATATTTAGTAGCACTTGCGTTTACATCACAGTTCATCCAAAAACTAATCGATTCAAATAGCTGAGGTGTTAAAATATATCAGGTGCTTTTGTACCGCCCACTATCCTTCATCGCCCCCAATCGCCCCCCTAGTGCCTCTCACCGCCCCCAGGGGGGCGAAAATATCGCCCCCGTTGAGAACCTATGTCTTAGACTGAAGACTTTTAGGAAAGTAATTTTAAATAATATTGTAATTGGGTAAAAAAATAGGCAAGTCTTTTTATTTAACAAAAATCTAATTGTGTTGCTCTTTTTTTAAAAGTAATATTAATTGAAATTTAAACATTTGTAGAAAAAGTTATAGACTAACTGGAGAATCCAACCCGGGTCGCCCGCATGGCAGTCAAATTCTTTTAGCTAGCGAAGACACATGTCCGAAGTGAAATCGCAAAAGTATAATATGAGACAATAAGGTGAATATGAGACAATAAGGTCACGTGTTTTTTAATTAACTAATATGATTGGTTAAACACACACACTACTTTATATATATATATATTTTTTAAAAATGTAATTTTTTTATTTTATTTTATTTATTTTATACAATTTATTATGAATAAAAAAGTAATTAATACTTAAAAGCAAGGAAAAATGGAGTTGTAATAAAAAAAAAAGTAAGCTAAAAGATTTGGTAGACATAACATCAATTGCAAGTTTTTATTTTCACATTAAAACCTTCATACCATCCAAATCAAATTGCAGGATATCCTTTACCATATAAAGAAATGAGTTATAACTTTTAATCATAATGTTTTTATACAGTGACCATATTTCATCTGAATTTTCCCCACAGTGTATGTTTTTGTGCATTATTAGGAATGTTTTTATTTATTTCAAAATCAACACATTAAAAAGCATGTGCGATAGTCCTAAACAGAATTAACTTTCAGTGGAAGTTTTTAGTAAATGCACTTGATGTTTAGTCTCAATAGGACAAATGGCTGAGAGTTTAGAATAAACACTACAAAGAGATATATAATATATATGTATATATGTAAAGAACCTCAAGGTAATTATGTTGCTGAATTGAAATAAGATAAACGTTAGCTTACTAAATCTCCAAGTATCAGGAAAAACCACTTAGTTTGTAGGCTGATTACTGAGCATCTACGTATTGAGTCTGGATTACTTCTATCCTTTATTTTAAATGGTAGATTGATATTGTTAAAAAACAACAACTTTTTCTTACATTTATATAGTTAAAATAAAATATGGTATACTATAACTTATTAAATGCATTTAACATCTGACGAATTAGTGTATTTTGTTAGTTTTAGTCAATTTTTGATTTAAATCTTAACATTCATTTAAATTATTGATGGTGTCATCATTTTTTCCGTACACAAATTGCATATTAAATTATTCTTGTAGGTTATATATTTTGTATAAACTTAATCCTTTAAAAAAAAGTCCATCACTTTGGGCATGAACAATTGAGCATGTTAAATTGATACAGCTAAACCAACTATTATCAAAATATTAGTGTCAGAACCTATTCATACATGTCACCATCAATTATAAACATCATGTAAAAAACTATTTTTTTCTTTCATGGTATAAAAACATACAACCCAATAAACTTTCTTTTAGAAAAGTCAAGTAGGCAGTTAACTGTTCAATAAATAATTGACAAGAGCAAATTAGTTTTAGCATAAAGCATTAATAAAATTTTCATGACGTAAGATAAAATTTGCATTCAGTAAATTAAACAACATATTTTTTTTGTCAAGCTTTAAATTTAGGAATAAAAAGAAAGTTAATTGTATAATGCAATAGGATATTAATAACATTTGAGATTTTATAATTCCAAATGATAATTGCATTTCTTTATTATTTTTAAATTTAGTTTTCTGTTGATTTTTTTCCCTGGCTGTAACTGTGTATTAGAAAGCTGTGTCCTGGGGCAGATTGAGGAATACAATTTCAGATAAAAGCTTCCCCATGTGTGCATGTGTGTTTATGTAAGTATGTGTGTGTGTTAAAATATAGGCTATGCTCTGCTTTCTTGTTTAGAACTTCTTGGACAGTAAGCTACAAAATGAGTTTTAAGAGTTTCTTTTTGACTGTTCACTGTTTCAGGGAGGATTAAATGGCAAGGAGGCCAAGATTTGTCTTGTTAGTTGTTTTTTTTTTAAATTGTAATTTGTTTAGAAAATACTGCAACGATTAGTCTGTCAATCAGGTGTCTCCATTCTAAGAAAGCCATATAGGTTATTATTTCCTTTGTACCTATCCTTAACTTATAGTAGAAGAAGGTTATTTCCACAATGCCAGATGTGATGTTTTCACACCTGTTTAGGTTATATAAAGATTCTTTTAATGAATGTTTGTATTATTCAACTATTGGAGCAAGCAGCGCATTTATCCCAAGTCCCTTTAATTTTTCTTTGGCATTTTTAAAATACATTTGTCTACAGTTTTGAACTGCAATATTGATCAATAAAGAAAAAATATAAATCAAAATATTCAACGAATAAAAAAAGTTTCTCTGCAGAATCTATGTGATAGTATTGAACAGAGAAGGTTATAGATGTCAGTCTGAATCTGAGATTGGCATTGACATGTTTGAAACGCCATACAGAGATTAGGCAAATAGTCTTGGTTAGAATTTTATCATGCAAACTTGTGGGGTTTGAAAAACTAGTCAGCCATCTTTTTCAGTGGGATACTTTAGCAAATGTGATTTCTCTAAAAAAAGTAAATTAAATTATGTTAGTTTGTTTGTAAATGTCTTTTTGATAAAACATTGGTTATTTGTTGTGTTTTTTTTTTGGTGTGATTTTCTAGCTGATCTGTTGTTATTTTGTTGCATCTGTAAATGTCTCTTTGATAAAACATTGGTTATTTGTTGATACTTTGACTAACTTAATGGGAATTTGTTGATACTTTGACTAACTTAATGGGAATTTGTTGATACTTTGACTAACTTAATGGGAATTTGTTGATACTTTGACTAACTTAATGGGAATTTGTTGATACTTTGACTAACTTAATGGGAATTTGTTGATACTTTGACTAACTTAATGGGAATTTGTTGATACTTTGACTAACTTAATGGGAATTTGTTGATACTTTGACTAACTTAATGGGAATTTGTTGATACTTTGACTAACTTAATGGGAATTTGTTGATACTTTGACTAACTTAATGGGAATTTGTTGATACTTTGACTAACTTAATGGGAATTTGTTGATACTTTGACTAACTTAATGGGAATTTGTTGATACTTTGACTAACTTAATGGGAATTTGTTGATACTTTGACTAACTTAATGGGAATTTGTTGATACTTTGACTAACTTAATGGGAATTTGTTGATACTTTGACTAACTTAATGGGAATTTGTTGATACTTTGACTAACTTAATGGGAATTTGTTGATACTTTGACTAACTTAATGGGAATTTGTTGATACTTTGACTAACTTAATGGGAATTTGTTGATACTTTGACTAACTTAATGGGAATTTGTTGATACTTTGACTAACTTAATGGGAATTTGTTGATACTTTGACTAACTTAATGGGAATTTGTTGATACTTTGACTAACTTAATGGGAATTCGTTGATACTTTGACTAACTTAATGGGAATTCGTTGATACTTTGACTAACTTAATGGGAATTTGTTGATACTTTGACTAACTTAATGGGAATTTGTTGATATTTTGACTAACTTAATGGGAATTTGTTGATACTTTGACTAACTTAATGGGAATTTGTTGATACTTTGACTAACTTAATGGGAATTTGTTGATACTTTGACTAACTTAATGGGAATTTGTTGATACTTTGACTAACTTAATGGGAATTTGTTGATACTTTGACTAACTTAATGGGAATTTGTTGATACTTTGACTAACTTAATGGGAATTTGTTGATACTTTGACTAACTTAATGGGAATTTGTTGATACTTTGACTAACTTAATGGGAATTTGTTGATACTTTGACTAACTTAATGGGAATTTGTTGATACTTTGACTAACTTAATGGGAATTTGTTGATACTTTGACTAACTTAATGGGAATTTGTTGATACTTTGACTAACTTAATGGGAATTTGTTGATACTTTGACTAACTTAATGGGAATTTGTTGATACTTTGACTAACTTAATGGGAATTTGTTGATACTTTGACTAACTTAATGGGAATTTGTTGATACTTTGACTAACTTAATGGGAATTTGTTGATACTTTGACTAACTTAATGGGAATTTGTTGATACTTTGACTAACTTAATGGGAATTTGATGATACTTTGACTAACTTAATGGGAATTTGTTGATACTTTGACTAACTTAATGGGAATTTGTTGATACTTTGACTAACTTAATGGGAATTTGTTGATACTTTGACTAACTTAATGGGAATTTGTTGATACTTTGACTAACTTAATGGGAATTTGTTGATACTTTGACTAACTTAATGGGAATTTGTTGATACTTTGACTAACTTAATGGGAATTTGTTGATACTTTGACTAACTTAATGGGAATTTGTTGATACTTTGACTAACTTAATGGGAATTTGTTGATACTTTGACTAACTTAATGGGAATTTGTTGATACTTTGACTAACTTAATGGGAATTTGTTGATACTTTGACTAACTTAATGGGAATTTGTTGATACTTTGACTAACTTAATGGGAATTTGTTGATACTTTGACTAACTTAATGGGAATTTGTTGATACTTTGACTAACTTAATGGGAATTTGTTGATACTTTGACTAACTTAATGGGAATTTGTTGATACTTTGACTAACTTAATGGGAATTTGTTGATACTTTGACTAACTTAATGGGAATTTGTTGATACTTTGACTAACTTAATGGGAATTTGTTGATACTTTGACTAACTTAATGGGAATTTGTTGATACGTTGACTAACTTAATGGGATTTTGTTGATACTTTGACTAACTTAATGGGAATTTGTTGATACTTTGACTAACTTAATGGGAATTTGTTGATACTTTGACTAACTTAATGGGAATTTGTTGATACTTTGACTAACTTAATGGGAATTTGTTGATAGTTTGACTAACTTAATGGGAATTTGTTGATACTTTGACTAACTTAATGGGAATTTGTTGATACTTTGACTAACTTAATGGGAATTTGTTGATACTTTGACTAACTTAATGGGAATTTGTTGATACTTTGACTAACTTAATGGGAATTTGTTGATACTTTGACTAACTTAATGGGAATTTGTTGATACTTTGACTAACTTAATGGGAATTTGTTGATACTTTGACTTACTTAATGGGAATTTGTTGATACTTTGACTAACTTAATGGGAATTTGTTGATACTTTGACTAACTTAATGGGAATTTGTTGATACTTTGACTAACTTAATGGGAATTTGTTGATACTTTGACTAACTTAATGGGAATTTGTTGATACTTTGACTAACTTAATGGGAATTTGTTGATACTTTGACTACCTTAATGGGAATTTGTTGATACTTTGACTAACTTAATGGGAATTCGTTGATACTTTGACTAACTTAATGGGAATTTGACATATCATGTTATAACTTTTGTTTTCTGATTATGGTATATTTTATTACCCCCCTCCCTGCTTTCAGGCTGTAGCCTGTTTTTCGTGTGCCAACTGCACCTGTCATATTTTACCATTCCTGCTGAGACTATGTCATATTTTCCTTTGCCTTATTTTTTTTAAATATATTTCTATATACCCAGACCCTATCACTATTTTAATAATTAAACAGAACACTTGGTGGTAGCTGAAAACTATTAGATTGTACAGCGGCTCTGTTATTGATATCTGAGGGTTACAATGAATATTGTACATCTATCACAGTAGATACAGAATTAGGCCTTATGAATTGTGCACTGACTTTGGTTGTCTATTTTCTTAAAAAGTTAGTTATGGAGGATTTAGGTGTTGCTGACTATGTTATAATGCTACTGTTTACTTCTCAGCGTTATCAAAGACCATTTAGAGTATAAATACAACTCAGCGATTTAATAGACAAAGCATATATCAAATACATACATTTTTTGTTTACATACTTTCATACAGACTAAGATTGAATGGTCAATCTTTAAAAATACGTCCATTAATCAGACAATTTATATGTTGTTGTTTTATTCTTATGCTTAAAAGAATGAGATTTTTTTTTATTGAAATTTAAAACGAAATTATTGTATGTGCTCATACATTATTAATGTAATTTGTTTAAAATATATGCGGTTCTATCTAAGTTCCAAATTCTATTACTGTTGCTTCCGTTGTCAAGGGATTTGTTATTCATTTGCAGCATTCGTTGCTGTTGTTGTTATTATTTTCCATGAGGTCAATGATAGCTTTATTTCCTGTCCAACAAGCTACACATCAGAACTTTGTTGTTGTTTAAAAAAAAAAAAAGAGTTTGTAGTTTAGCAGTATGCATATTGCTACAGTAATAATGTTTCTTTGAATGTTCACTACAGCCATCACATAGACAAGTGTACTCGGGCGCGTTCAATTAAACTGTTATTAGCTGTAAAAACTTGGTTTCCATTTAAAAGCTTTCACTGTCATGATGTGGGAAACACAACAACGGCAGATAACCCATGGGGGCAGGAGTGGGGCAGATAATAAGGAAAGAAAAATTTGTCATCAGTTGTCCCGGGGATCTTTTTTTTTCCTTATGTCCGACTGTTGCTGGATTGGTCAAGATTGTGATAGTGCGTACCAATTAATCACCGGACAGGCTGGACTCTACGGGGACGTCCAGAAGAACAGGTCCCATCACAAGTGTTCCCGGCGCAAGACAAATATTCCTGATTGGACCTTCAAAACCCTCCCAAATTATGTTCGTAGGGCCCAATTTTGCGTTTGATGAATCCAGCAAATTGCTGATGTAAAGATACTGGCCGAAGTATCGCCAGGGGAGCTGGTTACCCCCGTACAGAATAAGGTGCATCCACATTTTGGGAAATTAGAAACAGTTATTGGATATTTTTTCCCTTCACTTTGGTGTCATATATTCCCCCCCCCCCTCTCTCTTTTTTTTTCTCCCGTTCTTTTTCTAAGTAAAGGAGAGAGGCAAAATAAAAAAACTCTTTTGGGGTGGAGAGATAAAATGTCTGCCTGGTTCCAGATCTGGTTTCTGGTCCCTTTTTTTGGTCTTTATTTAAATCTCAGCAGCCCTGGACGCATTAGGTAATTCGTTTTTTTTTCTTTCTTCAAAGTAATAATCGCATTGATAGAGGGTGGATGAGTTCAGGCCTAACACTTTTATTATAATCAGGTTATTATATCTTTTTTTTTTGTAAGCTGGTACAGCTCTTCGCCTTAGGGTCAATTCAATGCAAGGGTCCTAATGGGCATGGTAGAAGTATCATTATATGTGAGATAATTGGACATTTTCCCATGGTTTGGTTGATGGCTCCTTATGTGTTGTTATTCAAGAATCAATGTAAAATATAAAAGATTTTTTAATAAAATATGAATGTTTCCGAATGGACCAACATTACAACTAAACGTATGCACATGAACCCCCGATGCACCCGATGGACCTGTGTTAGGGATGACACTTTCACCCATATCCAGTTAATTCGTATGGGCAACCTAGGCTGCCGCCTAGAGCGCAAAATTCGGGGGTGGGGCGCATAATTTATGATTTGTTTTATATTTGGGGATTTAAGTATATAAATTAAATTAAAGTTGAATACTTCTGCGCGCTACTAGCATAGGCAGACGAATTACTAGGTAATGAAAGGCGAAGTTGTTCTAGAAAAGAGGAAAGTATGCCCTAACACTACTCAGTTTCTTCCCGCTGAAGGCACTTAAATGAGGCGCAGAATTTGTTTGCGCGTAGGGCGACGAAAACCATAGAACGGGTCCTGCCCATATCCCACCTTTGAATTGATATCGAAAATGTGTGTGTTGTGGGTGGGTGGTGGAGATATACAGTTTTACTTTATTATATGATTTAATATAAATAATGTATTCGTTTACCTCTTCCTTTTTGTTTTAACACGACCACCCAACCGCCGCTCCTGATTTTTTATATTTTTTTGTGAGTTCAAAACCAATGAGTTTGCACTAAATGATCTAGATTCCTTTCTCCAGAAAATGTGATGTTTTACTTGAATAAGAAAATTGTAATATATTAACCTTATAACACTACTTTATGTAATAATGTACTTTCTGGGTTGAATTAGATGTAGTTTTCCTACTTTACTCCCCCCACTACCTCCCTTTTCCATTTTGGCGTGTGAATAGAGGAGGTGCAAGTCACATGACAGGAAGGGAGGGAGTTATGCTCCGAAAGTAAATGACAGTTCTACTTCAACATCGAAATTGGTAATAGAAATGGATTCCCCCACTCCCCATTCTTCTCCACCCCGACCCCCACCTAAAAAGCAAACTCCCCCCCCCCCCCGGTATACAAGAAGGGTTTACCCTCATCACTTGATCAACCCGGCAACCAATTTTCTGCATGATTCATAACATGCATTCGTAGCGCCACCCCTCCCCCCCTCTCACGTCATTCTTACAAGATCTACTCAGTCTTTTCATAGCTCTGCTCAGGGGCGAAGCCAGACATTTCTAGGGGGGGGGGCGGGGGGGGGGGGCTGAACTATTGCGTAACAAACTTTTACCAAATTTGTATAGAATTTAGCACATAGTAAAAAAAAACGGTTTAAAAAAATAATTTCAAAACAATATTGTAACAAAATTCCAGTGAAGGGAGGGGGGAGGGCTTATCCCTCCTCAGCCCCCCCCCCCACCATGTGGCTTCGTCCCTGACGCTGCTTATAACTCTTTAACAAAAATCTTAACTCTAACTAGTTTTCAGTCTGCAGCTATAAAAAATGTTTGTCAGATAAAATGCCAAGACTTTTAAGAGCAATGGAAGTATTGGAAGACGGAGACTGTGGCTAGTATTTGAAATTTGCCCAAAATGTTGAACGCGCTGGGTGCAGGGAAACAGGAAGAAATCGATACAAGTTATGATGGGTATCTCTCACTTTTAAGCAAATTCAATAACAAGTCTTGTCACTGTGACCCCCACACCGACCCTTCACCCCCCACTCCAGTCACCTACTTGTTTTTAGCATCCTCACTAGCCCTTGTCATAACTTCAAGACTACCAGCCCCCCCTTATTTTTTTGCAACTGTTGAACAGTCGAAACTTATTTAGATTTTCGGTCTTGATTAAAAGTAAATTTATGTCAGTGGAATTAGTTGCCCTTGCCCCCACGTCTCAGTGAAACTCGGTGCCCCTACGTGCCCTTGTATTTGCCTCTGTGTGTCTCTGGGCGAGTGTGAATAAAGAATAAAAAAAAAGGGGGGGGGGGGCGTCCTTCTCCAATTGACGATGAGAGTTTCAAACTAAATGAGTTGACTGTAAATCATTGTGGATTGGATGTAATTTTGCTTTATCAGTTTCAGTTTGTTAGTTTGTTGTTGTTGTTGTTGTTGTTGTTGTGGTAGTTGAGATTTGTGTTGAGTAGTATATGACTAAAGTGATTTATTTTGGATCCCGGTATAGGGTGAGGTCACACGTGTGAGCACTTTTTCCCGTCCTGGGAGCCGTCGCTTCGTAAATACACATACATTTACACAGGTTGTGGCGATTGGTTGCCCAACAAACAAAACAAGAACAAAATGAGAAAATAAAACGAAAAGCTTGCTTAAATTAGACGAAACAACTTTGTAAAGGAACGTTCATTAAACAATAGCAAACCCTTTTGGACTGTATTGGTTCGTTGGTATTGGTGTACATTACCGGTAGAACAATTTTGTTATGCAATATTAGTCAGCATTCTTTTTTGTATCTTTTTTTTTTTGATGCACCATTAGGCACCGTGCTATTTTGTGTATTATCAGGCATTATCCTAAAGACATTGCCCAGAGATATTATCTTATATATTTTTATATATGTGATGTTTTTTTAGGAACATACAATTTAATGATGGTACATTTTATTTCTTATCTTATACTTACAGACGCTCCTTCTATAAAGAAGATTATTGCGTCCTACGCTCATCTGTGGTCCGAGTCCTAGTCTTGCGTCTTTATTAATGTTTTAAAATGATGTTAAGTTTCTTGGTTTTCCTGGTTTGTTCCGGCAACCCATTCCATGCCCGAATGCCACTCGGAAAGAATTATGTATTATTTTACATGTATTATGTTCCTGTAAGAACTGGTAAATCTATACAAAATAGTATGGTCGGAATAAAAAGGAAAAGTTGTGTGTACTTAGAATCCTGTGTCTAAGTTTACCCATCAAAACTTTCACTTTCCCCGCATTTTTCTCAACTCTATCTCAGCATGGCCGACTCAAGCCCCGGGAAAAAATTCTATCCTGCACCAGGATTCGAACCCAGAACCTTTGGATCGCCAGTCGAACGCGCTGCCGCTCGGCCACCGTGGCCAATATTAACCAGTGAGCTCAATTCATGCTCTTTTAGCTCCCCATAAAACATAAACTCAAATATTAGAATAAATATCTTCATTAAAACGTGTTCAAAAATAATGTTTTAAATTTATATGTCATAGAATAAATATCTTCATTAAAACGTGTTCAAAAATAATGTTTTAAATTTATATGTCATAGAATAAATATCTTCATTAAAACGTGTTCAAAAATAATGTTTTAAATTTATATGTCATAGAATAAATATTTTCATTAAAACGTGTTCAAAAATAATGTTTTAAATTTATATGTCATAGAATAAATATCTTCATTAAAACGTGTTCAAAAAGAATGTTTTAAATTTATATGTCATAGAATAAATATTTTCATTAAAACGTGTTCAAAAATAATGTTTTAAATTTATATCTAATCATTTTTCTTAACTTAATGCGAAATAAATGAATTATCGTATTAACCACCTATATTTGCCTGATCCGTAAATGCTAAAAGGCCAACCGCGCTAACCCCCACCTCCCCCCTCCCCCTGCCCGAAAATTCGTCACTGTTTTATATTGTTGCGAGCTCATGAAATTAAAGTTATTAGGCCTAACTGAATAGAAAAGTAATTTAATTATTTTTGGCAGCTAGAGCTCGGAGCGGATTAGGAGCTAACAAATGATATTAGACCAAAGTGGAGCTGGAGAAAAGTCCCCCCCCCCCCCCCCATCTCTCACCCCCCAAAAAAAGACAAAAAGTAAACAAAAAACTAGTATATTTTTTTAGGGTCTAGCAGCGTGGAAAGTGTGACTGGAAAGTTCACATATAGATCTAGTCACTATTACATCATTAGTAGAACGGATAGATAATCTAAATATCTGTAATAGGTTTTCTGGAAAACAGTTATTTTGGAAAAAAACAACTGTTTACTGTCTTCAATTTAAAAAAGAAAGCTGTTTTCATTTTCTATTTCTCGACATATTTTCACTCATTTTACAGTCTATGACTCTATGGCTTTTATTCTTAGATTAATATAAGCATGGCCAAGTGGGTGCACGCCCCCACCCCCTTCCCCTTATTCCAATACTGACGAAAAAATTGTTCATTTCTATTTTTATTGTTGTTATATAGCAATTCTAATGACATAAAATTGACAGATTGCAAAAAAAAATTGTCCAGACCAGTTCAGGTAAACCAAAAGGTGTGCAACAGTTGTCATACTTGGCCCGTATAAGGTATTTTTGTTACAACAAGATGGGTCACACGTTCTGAACATGTAGTCACATCTTTATCTATATAAAGCTCTCTGTGTGTGTTTAATTCATCAAATTGGTTTATGTAAAGACAAAAGACCTTATTGACTCATATTTTACCTTTGCAATTTCACGTAGCACATGTGCCCTCGCTAGCTGCGTGGATAATGTATCGGACCGCCATGCTCTCGACCCGGGTTCGATTCTCCAGTTAGTCTATACCTTTTTTTGTTCTAAAAAAAAATTTTTTCAATTAATATTAATTAAAAAAAAATTGTATATCCACGGGCAACACCGGGCAATTTATCTTTTTCTTAAATAAAAAGACTTGCCTACTTTTAACCAATTACAATATTTAATTCAAATTACTCTCCTAAATATCTTCTGTACAAAAAAAAAACAAAAAAAATTTTTTTTTAATCTGTAGCCTTCTTTATTTTGTAGTTTATATTTTTTTTTCTTTAACTTATACAGGCCTGTTTTATTTTTCTTTTGAGAGGACATTTAAAAAAAAAAATATTACAAAAATAGTCCCGGCTTATGGAATAAGAAAATGTTACTTTTTAATTTTAATTTAATTGCGAATACTTTCCAATAAAATATTCATTTCTAAATTAGAAGATATTTTGTTTAGTATTACAAACTTTGCTTGAAAAATATAATCTTGCCGAAAGTGTTATCAATGAAGTAATTTTACTAATAATAATTGTACAGCATCTAGTCTAAAATGAAATTTTAAAAAGTTGTATAATAGTAATAATTGAAACGTTTTCTTAAATGTCAACTTAAGTATTTCCAACAATACAAGTGTCTTGAAATACTGTCACCAACATTGTGTTGTGTGGACACATTTTGCAAGATCTCAGGAACATAATTCCAATCCAATAGTTTTACTGCACAACTTCTATGCCCTTATTTGTAAGAGGATTAAAAAAACACAAAACAAAAAAGAGGAAAGTATATTCCAATTTGGGCATTCCATGAATGCACTTTGTAATGTTAGCTCTTTGGTCTAATCACCCAGCACTTTGTAATGTTAGCTCTTTGGTCTAATCACCCAGCTCATTCTAAAAGGCTTAATCGGGTTTGCTTCTTATTCTTTCTTCTTCATTTTTTGTTTTCTTTTTGTTGTTGTGTTACTGTCTTGTAGGTTTTCGAGAAAACAAATTCGAAGTATATTGAGCTCCTAAATATATCTGCACTATTGCTAGGGGCTATCGTAATGTTGGCTTTATTTAAAAACAAATTCACGTAGGTCTGTCTATTTTTATTTCTTTACAGATACCTACCTGTAGGAAGACAGATGCAGTTGTGAGAAGACATTTGGAGTAGTGAGAAGACAGTTTTTCCTGTGAGACAGAGCGGTGCAAATCGTGGAGGGTTTAAAAAAAAATCTTTTTAAAAGCCACAATTATCTTAAATCAAGAAAAGAAAGGTCAGTTTTTTTTTTTTTTTAAACTAATTTTGATGAGCTCAGCTAGTTATTTCCCTTTAAGTGGTCTGTGTGGGTTCAAAGAAAACATTAACGAACAAACAAAACAAAGAAATAACCGTGGAGAATCTCTTTTTGTTCAAATAATTTAATCTGAAAAATAAACACATCGGAAACACACGGTAGGATTAAAGTTCGTTGTTTTATCATGGATTACAAATATGAGATTTGCATAACATGCCCCTGATCTTGTTTTAAAGACATTCGTAATTTCATAAATATGAAGGTATTTTAAATATAAGCCCTGTATGACATACTTTAGACATTAAACATATACAAAAATCATGCCTAGACGCAGAACAACCACTTTTTACTTATTCAAAGAAAAAAAAAAGCATTGTGTCCTAATGATTTTGTTAGGTGCCAGTCCAAATTTAGTCATACATGTTTTTAAAGCTTTTGAATTCACTATATGATTCTTATGTGTATTTTTTTTTGTATTAAGCTGTCTATGCTTTTGATAGGAAATGAATTGATGGCTATTTGATGCTGTTCTAGATTAATTGTCATAACCTCAAATGTTCAGTGAAATTATATTTAAACAAGCTTCACCATTGTTTTAACTAGAAGTCTACTATATCAGTGCCCCTTTCATCTTTAAACTTAATTCTTTTAAAAAAAAAGTACACATTTTTACAGGATACAATGCTTGTTCAGAAATGGAAAGTTTAAAGCTGACAACATTTAATCATAATTAAGAATATCACATCGCCTCCCCCCCCCCCCCACACACACTCATGCTTTAATTAAACGATTCTTCTGTTTTGTTTACATTAAAACATTTTCAAGTATACATTTTGTTTATAGAAATAGAAATAGACAAATTCGCTAAGCTGGAGATTTAAAAATTTACCATAGCTAGTTCAACGCTCTCTGTAAATCTCTTTAAAAGCCCCCTGCTCACCCGCAAGATTTTTTTCCAGGAAGGGCTGAACTTTCCACATTTATCGCGAATTTAATACAGATTATGAGAAAAAAAGGCTAACAAAAATCATTTCCGAAATTTCTTGGGGAGGGGGAGGCTTATTGCCCCTCAGCCCCCATCGTGGCTTCGCTCCTGTTCACCCAACCACTACACTTTCCTAACTGGATGTAGCCGAACGGACAATGTGTAAGATAGGACTGAAATTAAAAACTTTGGGGCTTTGTCTTGTACCTTGAAACAACCAAATAACAGGAAAAGTATCCTCTTTTTTAATGTTCCCTTGCATTCATTAAATCTCACAAAGCCCCCCCCCCCTTTTTTTTTAGTCGTCCGTCTTGTGATCCAAAGTGTGTGTGTTTGTATATTTGTCTATGTATGTCTATGTGTGCACTGTGTATATGTGCTCACAAACACCAGGCAACGTCATGTCGTTAATGTCATCCACATCAATGTGTCTTGTTTTCAAACTTACCGATTTTTTTATCACCCCCCCCCCCATCCCTGGGAGAGAGGAAGAAGGAGGGGGGGGGGATCTTTTAATTTCGTTCGTCTTCCAAGACAATCCCCCACCCCACCTTTCCCCCACTCCTCTGACGCCCTGCCGACCCTTTTCTTCTCTTCCCTGTTAATGCTCTTGTATTAATTTCTTAAGTCAGAGCCGGGCTGTCTGGACCTTTCGCGCATACTTGTAAGAGGAGCAAGCAGAAAGTTATTGATGGGCAGGGTGGCACTTTAGGGCCCGCGTCTTGGGGGGCCCCGGGGGCGGCCTGCTCGGGGCGACATTATCACCGAATTGATAGCTCCCGGCAGCTAAATTTCATTAACAGGGCTACGTCCACGGGGGGTGTGGGGGGGGGGGGGTGGGATGCGGTCCGATTCTTCATTTTTTGGGGGAAAATAAGTCATTAAATTCGACCCTCTTACATGATAAACGTATCAGCCGGGCATCAGCCGTGATAGAGATTGTCATCGTGTTGGAGATTATGAAAGAGGGAACGAGGATCTCGCGAGAGTTTCGACACTACTGGGCGAGAGCACACACAAAAAAAAACCCGGTAAAATAAGAAAATATAAAAGATTGCAGAATCGGCAACAACCGAAAATAATTTAGAGGAAATTGGGGGGGGGGGGGGGGGGTTTGTGTTGGACTTAATCGAAAGCTGAAAAAAAGAAAATTACGTACACTACTGATGATGAGAAAAATAGAATTAATATTACGACTAAAAGTTGATTCTAAGTCATTTAAAATTTTATACTTGAGCCGAAAACTTTGACATCTAAAAACAAAATGTGGAGCTTTTCTGTGTGTGTGATTAGAAAGAAGAGGCTAGATGTCTAGTTGTGTGCTAGGAATGAGGCCGTGAAATAAAATACTCCTCACACTTTTCAAACCACAGTCTCACATAGTTTTTTATTTTATTCCAGAGGTTTTTTTTTTTTTTTTTTTTTTTTTTTTAAATGTTGGGAGTGAACAATTTCTCTTTACTTCACTCACTCCCCCGAATTCCGTCCCTCTCCTCCTCCGAACCCCCATTTTCATTTCCATGTCCTCCTTGAAAAGCATTCTTCCGTCCCCCCCCCCCTTTTCCCCTCTGTTTAACGACCGTTGATTATGGAAGTGCAAATTCGGGGCGAGAGAACCATGGGAATCCAAGTTGATCAATATCATTAAATTGCTGACCTCCGTTGGTCGGGGGCTCAACAAGAAAATAAGAAAGGAGAAAGAAAAAAAAAAGCGAAAAGAAAATAAGAAGAAGCAGAAATAATTCAAATCTCTCAACTATGAAATAGAGGCGGGAAGCTAGGAATGGGCGGATGGGGGGTGTGGGCGTGTGGGTAGGTGCTGGTTGCAGACGAGGTTAGATTGGAGAGAGAAAGTAAGAGAGAGAGAGAGAGAGAGAGAGATAAAGAAAGACAGAGAAGAAGAAGAAAAAAACTGCAATAAAAAGATTGTCTTGTATAATACAAGGGGAGATGATTTAAGTTCAATATGAAGGTAGATAACTGATGTGGAATTATTTTTTTTTTTAATGAAATCTGGTGGAGCGGGAGGAGTTGAAAAAAAAAAAAAAAAAGAGTTGATCACAACAAAAAAGACAAGGGTTGGTGGTTTGTATTTTGTATATTTTCTTTTTTTTTCCTTCAAGAGTTGGGTAGAGGGTAAATTAAGGTTTGTGACTGTCATTTCGATGATGGCATAGCTAGGATGAAGTGGGGGGGGGGGAATAAAAAATAAAGGGAGGGGTGGGGAGTATGGTAGGCGGTGTCTGTAAAGAGTGAGGGATGAGATGTGCAAATTTTGTTCTGGGAGGGTGTCATGTCCTGTAGCCAGCGAAGACCGTGAAAAATGAAGTGATTACGAAAACCAATCACTGGTCGCTGGGATGCTTGTCTTGTCCGGCCCTCGTCGCTGTCTCTTGACTGTTGCCGGGGCTGAGAAATGCTGACCTCTGACCCGGGATTACAACTCATCAAGATTAACATTTTCTAAAATTGAAGTCTTGTATATACATAGTTTTTTTGTGTGTTTACTTCATTCCAAACCACTCTAACTTGAAGATTTGTATTTTGCAGTATTAACAAAATACCAACAATTGAAACTGTTTGTGTATAGAAGGATACACTGTCAGTATAGTTGGTTTGTAAGAAACTTATTTTTAATAATCATCAGTAGTTCATGAAGCAGCGTTGTAAATAACAAAAATGGTGGCAGCGGTTTTGAGCGAAAAAAAAACAAGTTGAGTAATGATGACTAAATCGTAAATTATGGCAAGTGTGTGTGTGGGGGCGAGTGTGAGTGGGAGGGGGGTGCGGCGTATAGTGCAATGACTGTTAGATTGGGGGGGGGGGGGGAGATGCAATAGTAGGCACATTTTGAAGTCGTATACCACTTCTTTCTTAACTATTGAGAAACTAATATTTAATATTTTTATCAATAGTTGAAGCATGATATTAGCAATTCGAGTTTTTTAATTTTCAGTTTGTAACCTCTCCTTTTCTGAAATAACAACATTTTGACACATTTCAAATGCTTTCAATTTATGTTTCTACTCTTATGAATCTTTTGTTTTTGAACGAAAACCTCATAGTTTAACCTATACAATAGCACTGAATACTGGAACACTATGCTAACTTATATGCATATCTATATATATATATATTTCAAAGCCAACGTCTATATGGGTGTAAGAATATTACCTTTTATTTTACAAAGAAATTTAACTTGAAAGTGAATGAAATAGTGAAGCATGTGTCCTATAATATAATTTTTAAAATTAAAGTATAGTGAAGTTTACTGAAGGGTTCGTGTTGCACTCTATCGATTTATCCTTTTGACTTAAAGTGGGGAAAATATGTCCATATTATAGGATTTCTCAGAGACAATTTAAAATGACCACGTCTCTGAATGTGGCACGGAGGCCGGCAGCGCGTTCGGCTGACGTACCGACGGTCCTGGGTTCGAATCCTGGTGAAGGTTAGGATTTGTTCCTAGGTCTGGAGGGTGTCCCTGAGTCTACCTAGCTCTGATGGGTACTTGATTTCAGTTGGGGTAAAGTCGACTGGGCATATTACTGGCCACACAGTCCCCTATTATGCCGTGACCACAGAAACTGGTGATCTCTGCTTCGCTGCTTCACCGGCCTATGGATCAATTCGGTCCGACGGGATACTTTACTTTTTATTTTTTACGTCTCTAAATTCTAGCATGAGTAAAACAACAACAGGATCATGGTGTTTTTTTTAATTGGATGGTGAGTATTGGTGGTGTTTGGGTCGAGGGAAATAGGAAGAGGGGAATCAAGCCATGATTGTATAACAGAAGCAACAGCAAGAACAACAACAACAACCAACGTCAGCAGCAAAACCTGGATTGTTTTCTTGTTAGGCTTGAAAGAGGAGCATGCTAATCACGTTTGTGCGGACTGGAGACGCAGGCCATTAGAAGGCAGCTACTTAGATTAGAACTCTGACAGATCGTTTGTGGACATGGCATAACACTGGGAGGTCAGTGAGGGAGGGGGGAGGGGGTGGGGGCTGAAGCAGCGAGTCTCGCGTTTTTTTTTTTGTTAGTGGGTAAGTAGAGTGAAGTCTCCCCTCCCCTCCCCCTACTTGCTTCTGGCATGTGTCCGTCCTAGCTGAGTGGTTAGCGTATCCGACTGCCATGCGGACGACCTGGGTTCGATTCCCCATTGATTAAATTTTTTTTACATTAATATTTTTTTTTTAAAGATTGTACAGGATTTCAGGACTTAATGCTTTCCTAAAATGTTTTTAGCTCGTAAAATCTAATAATTATGGTTTAGACGCATGCTGGAGACGGTTGTTCGATTCTCAACCAGGGATAGTGCTAACTTTTTGTTCAATAAAAAGACATGCTTATTTTAAAACCCGATTTCAATATTTATTTTAAATTACTTTCTTAAATGTTTTATGTAAATAAATAATAATAATGTTTTTAAAAATTATTGAAGCTTATTGTTCATTTTTATAACATTTTTATCTGTAACTATAGGCCTATGTAATTCTTTCCCTGGGCAACGCCGGGCAATTTAGATTAACTTAATTGCATTTTTTAAAACTTTCCTAAAATGTTTACAGAAAGTAAAATCTAATAAGTTAATTATATTTTATACATGCGGGAGACGAGTGTTCGAATCTCAGCCAGGAATAGGGCTAACTATTTGTTCAATAAAAAGACATACCTATTTTTAACCCGATTACAATATTTATTTTAAATTACTTTCCTTAATTTTTTTAGTAAATAATAATTATATTTAATGTAATTTGTTCCCCGGGGAACGCCGGATAATTTAGCTTGTAAATACGAATGTAAGGTAGCCTACCGAGTGCGGTAGACCTATGGACATTATGGTCATAGTAAACATTTTTATGTTGTAGTTTTTTTTTTATATTATCAATCTACCACCCTACCGTTATAGCACTGCACCTAAAATGTGTATTTTGTAGATATAATTTATAACAGTACAATTAAACATCGGTTTTCGTTGTCTTAAAGTTTCGTCGGTTTGGGTTTTCGTCTATTTTTTTCAGCAAAAAATAAAAGTGTCTCGGTATTCGTGGGTTGTTTCGGTTTTTTGTCCAATTCTGAAGCGGATTCTAGTGCCGAAAGACCAAAAGGGCGGTGACTTGGAATGGTCCCTAATGGTGGTGTTTCCGTTTCGAAACAATATTTGCACTTTCTCTCTCCATCCCAACCGTCTTCCATACGCCAAAAAAAAGTTATGAACGCTTTGATATTTGTTCATATATTCTTCAGACTAGTATTTTGTATTCATTTCAAATACGTTTCTCATTGTTGTTGTTTTTAGTAATTATCGATTTATTAATATTTCTGTTATTTATTTGTGAGTTTCTTAAACGAAAGAATTAGATTTACATTGATTCATATGAAAATAAAAATTGCCCCGGCTGTCGTCCATTGTTCTCAGACGGAATATTGACTATATTTTATTTTTGAGGTTTGGTTGTACTTTAAAATATTTTCTTTACTGCGGTATATCTATCAGACTTGAACTCCACGTCTCTTTGAGAGAATGCGATGCGAGATTGCTCTATATCAGGCATAACTGTGATACGTTACCATAAAGGGTCGGCGCAAACGGTTGGCCGCCCCTGACCACTCTAAGATCCTGAAAGGCGGGGCTATCTACAAGCACCGAAAGCGCACCAGTAAAGATGACTATGTCGGCTACCACTTCCGACTCATCTTCAAAGTATTTTCCAATTACCTCGATTGATACCTGTCTGATGAGTATTATCTATCAGAATAAGAGAGAAAAATTAGAAGATAACTCCTAATGTACACATCATATCTTAGAGCAGCGATGGCGAACCTATGGCACGCGTGCCACAGTTGGCACGCAGAGCCATTTCTGTGGGCACGCGAGCATTTACCAAAATTGTTATCTTTGTCTGAAAGAACACAAGGGATAGATATCCACAATGCTGTTTTGGAAGCTTGTTTGGCACAAGATATAAAACCAGAAAAAAGTTGTTTCCGTTACTAGTGACGTGGCATTTTGCATGGTGGGGGACGCATCTGGTTTTATACAGTTAAAGAAGCAAAACACCCAGTCGTTCAGTTTCACTGTATTATACACCATAGAAGCTCTTTGTGTTAGGGATAGCAGCAAGAAATTAGATGATATCCTCAAAGATGTCACAAAATGGTCAATTACATCATGGCTTGTGACATTAATTGTCTACAGTTTCACGCACTTCTTGATGAGGGCAAGGCGCAGTAGGCCTAAAATACTTTACTCATGTACAATAATGTCAGGTGTCAGAGCAGAGGATGAGTATTGGAGAGATTTGGGGCATGCTTGAATGAAATTAGGCTGTTTATGAATAAAAAAAAGGGCAGGATTATCCACAGCTCACTGATATGGTCTGGCTTACCAACCTCAGTAGTTGTTTGTTTACAGATTTTATAGCACACTTCAATGAACTGAATAAAAAACTGCAAGGTTTAGGGAAAAACAGCAGAAATAATGTTTTGTTAATCAGAACATTTGAAAGAAAACTGCAGGTTTTTAAAAAAGACCTACAAAGCAAGAAGCTGAAATATTTTCCAAATGCACAAATGCATTTACAAAATTCTATATAAAATTTACCGACAATCCTACAAGCAATCAGGAAATCTACAAGGAATTTTCTAGCATTGTAGCAGCTGCCAAGGAGAATTTCAGTAATAGATTTGTACAGTTGCGTAAGATGGAGACAAATCTCTGTTTTCTTACTTCCCCAGGTAAAGCCAAATTTGAAGAAGTTGATCTTTCCTGCTTATTGTGGTTAGATTTAGGAAAATCTGGAAATGGAGCTATTGGATTTCAAGAAAGCTCGTGTATGCGTGAATCACTTGAGAGTGTGAAAAGATGACAAAGGACAGCACAGTTAGTAGCTCTGATGATGAAATCCTTAATTCTCTGCCAAATAATTTCAGGTCAAAGAAAGCACTTAGGATTGCACTTCTTACTTTTTTTTGGGTCATCTTACGCTTGTAAGCAGCTGTTTTCAACTTTAAATTATATCAAATCTGATACCAGAAACAGACTAACAGATGACCTAAGTGCTGCAGGCGTCGCTCTTAAAGTTACGGAGTATGAGCCAAGACTTGACAAATTATCAACATGCAAACAACAAAAAAAAAATCACATTACCTATGTTAACTCATGCCAAATACATACAGTTAACTGTAATAACTGTAATTGGGTAATTGTAGTATTTTTTTTTTCATTCACTACAGTTAATTGTTTTATATAAAAGACTGTTTGTATCATTCAATTTAATTTGTTATTTCTTTTTTGCACAAAAAATGTTAATTAGTTGGGACAACAGTATGAGCTCTTTTTTTTTTCTAAAGTAAAACCTCAGTATTTTGTTTTCATTGTTGTGTTGGCACGTTGAAAGGAATAAGTGGGTCTTCAACTTGTATTGCATTTTGGGCAAGCGGCCTCAAAAAGGTTCGCCATCACTGTCTTAGAGCATGAAAGATAAACGCTAAGGTCGTATGCAGTGCAGATAACTTTCCCTTGAAATCAATCAAAGCTAACTCTATCCCTAACTAAGATACGCGAGACCGATATAAAAAAAAATTCATGTGAAATGTTCCACAAACCAGTTTTGCCAGTTTCTATGGCACGCTAGTGGATTATGTGGCTAATGCCTAGCCAACCTTACTTTGCCCTAACTAATGCCAAGTACGCCCTCCGGATCCGGTATATAATCCTAGCCATAACCATGATTCCCATCCAGGGACCTTTGGTTCGCCAATCGAACGCGCTGCCCCTCGGCCACCGGAAACGTTTGAACTCTTCATCGCCGGCCCTAACGATCAATCACTAGAATATTCTATACAATTGAGAGAAGCAGAAAGTGCCAAGATGCACCTAGGTCCAGATGTCGAAGACTTTGACCTGGCTAGCGTTGATACGTTTCACTGTAAGCAAATTAAGTCCCGTCTTTGCGTCCTACGCTGTATAATGACGTTTGTTACTGTTTGTCCACATTTCAGCATCAAAGTAGCGCCGGTCGCTAGCTCAGGGCCCGACAGTGGGGGTGGGTGGAGGGGGGGGGGGATGGAGAGAATTATTGTCTTTCCCAATGTTATCATGGCCCATCACTGGCCAGTCAGCTCAGCCTTAGTTGACCAATCTAAATGGGCTTTTTTTGTCCTTATCTAAATCTATCTTTTAACTCCTGCACCAGATTGGACTGGCAACATTGTGCAGGCTGTACTCAGCATCCGCCTAATGGAGTTAGAAGCTGCAGGATTTATATGGGGCTTTAAACTCTAGTGTTATTGTGTGCATTTATTTTTCTTCTTTCTATTTGTATTTGGTTTTCTTGTTGTTTGTTTTGAAAACCAAATTGTTAGAAACGTGAAGTAAAAAAAAGAAGAAGAACAAAAAAAAAAAAAAGATTGCTTTAATTTTTGTGTCCATGTTGTTGAAATTGTCACGGGAAATTCAATTTAGGTTGTTGCATTTTATTTTAAATGGGGTTAACAATGAAGCTGTGCATATTTTGATTGAGTTAGGGCCGCGACAAACGATATCTATACACTCCTTGTTCATGTAGGAATGGCTCTACTTTCCCTATAGCAATGTAGCGTTAGATAGGTCTATACACGAAATAATTGTATACACTGTATATATATATAAACACACACTGTGTGTGTGGATTCCGATCCCCATTGGTTATTTAAAGACACGTGACCTTATTGTCTCATATTTTACTTTTGCGATCTCGCTTTATGCATGTGTTCTCCCTTTCTGAGTGGTAAGTGCATCCGACTGTTACGGGGCGATCTGGGTTCTATTCCCCACTGAAAACTTTTTTTTTCTTTTTCTGCTTTAAAAATATTCCCATTTATTTTAAAAAAAATTAAGAGTGTAAAGAATTTCAGGACTTCAATCTTCCTAAAATTTTTTTATTAAGTAAAATCAAAAAATTATATTTTAGATTCTCAGCCAGGGATAGTCCAAACTGTTTGGTAAATAAAAAGACATGCCCTTTTTTTAACCCGATTACAATATTTATTTTAAATTCCTTTCATAAATGTTTTCTGTAAATAATTAATAATAATGTTTTGAGAATTATTAGATCTATAGCTTTCTGTACATTTTAGTTTATACAACTTTTATCAGTAGCTTATATGTATTTTTTCCCCGGACAACGCCTGGGAATTGGCTTGTATACATTTATAGGCTATATATATATTTAGCTTTTTTGAGCTAATCTCTACCTACCCCGTTTCTCCATCTCTAGTGTCTTTGAAAACCTATTTAATACATAATATAATTTCAATCTGTAAAGGTTAGGGTTAGTTTGTTTATGATTAGTTGTATTAACTTCAAAACACCTTATTTAGGTTTCTTCAATAGAGTTTTACGTTGGTTGGCTCAAAATAGAGGTATTTCACCAAATAAAAAACAAATAGCACACAACCACACCGAATTAGAAAATGACATATTGTGAATATATGGGGAGGGGGGGGGGAGGGGCAAAATTTGACAAAACCTAGTGATTGATTCCTTGTCTAATGGGTGTAGGCAACTTAGGGCAGGGGCGGCTGCGTATTAAGCATGCGTGTGCCGCCCCCCCCTCCCCAACTGACGTTTTCATGATGACCTATTTAGTAAAAGTGCTTGTATGTTTTGCAAAATTAGGCACCGTATGTACTATTCGTTTAGAAATATTAGCCAGCATTATGCGTTTTTTTGTGTGTGTGTGCAATATTTCCCACCATTATGTTTTATCCCCAATATTTCCCACCATTATGTTTTATCCCCAATATTTGCCACCATTATGTTTTTTGCAATAGTTGCCACCATTGTGCAATATTCAGCACGTTTATGTTTTGTGCAATATTAGCCGTCAATATGTTTTTGAGCAAAGTATTATTCACCTAACAGTTTAAAAAAAATTAGTGCAATATTCCGTGCTATTCCGTTTTTGTGCCATATTAGGCGCCATTCTGTATAAATCTAAGACACCATACTGGTTTTTGTGTGTGTAATAAGAGAAATCATTCTTTTGTTTATGTGAGTGCCATATTAGACTTAGACACCATACTGCTTTTGTGCACTATAAGACCTCATATTGCTTTTGTGCAATATTATGCACTATACTAGTTTTTGTGTCTGCAATAATAGAGATCATTTTTGTGTGTGCAAGAATACAATATTAGGAACCTTACCTTTTTGTGTAATATTAGACATCATATTATTAATTTTTAAAAAAATATTTATAACAATGGTCTCTAACGAAACCCACAGGGTGAAACTATGTCAAGGTGACGTTTATGTATAATTGTCATCTATAGCGCCCCCCCTCCCACCCCTAAAATACCACGATCCGGTTTTTATAGTCCGATCAGCCATCCTAAAATTCAGTCTTTAGGGACAATTTTTTTGCTTCTAAGTCTCTATACGACGTGTGCACCCTTCCTATCAGTATTTGAACAGAAAGAGAAAGGCATGGGCAGTGGAGAAATAGGGTCATGTGTCATGGGAAGGGGGGGGGGTGGGAGTGAAGAGAAGAGAGATTGGGGGTTGGGCACCGGTGAGCGGAGAGTCATGTTTGGGGGGGGGGGGGGGGTATGAAGTATCTTAGAAAAATTAAAAGATGATAGGATTTCTGGGAGTTAAGAGACGTGTTGGAAAGAGGGTGCTGGTGGGGGGGGGGGGGGGGGGGGGACATGTATAATAGTGTTGAATGTCAGTGCTCAGTGCAAGTACAGCAACTCCGCCCCTTCATCTTGTGAAACTTTGACCTCCCTTCATCAGCGCCTTTAGTTTTGTTCCTCCTTTCACACTCTGTCACATTGGTATTAAAGAGTTGAGCGGCCACGTGTCCCTCTCCCTCTCCCCCCCCCCCTCCTTTTTGTTTCTCCTCATTCAACTTGTATTAATACCCTTTAGTGTGCCTTCCACACCCCCGCTACCAGAATAACGTTTGGGATGTAACTGTTGCAACTGTCCTTCATTAGCAACCAGCACCCCCCCCCCCCCGCCCCTACTGCGTGTAGGGAAAAGAAAGAAAAAAAGGGGGGGGGGCGTGCCCCACATTCCTGCACCCCCTTTCAGAATCCACAATTTCAAACTCTAAATTAAGGAATGAAAATGGCGAAAACAAAAGGAAAAAATAAAATCAGGTCACTGAAGGCTGTGGAGGTGAAGGAATGGTAGTTTTTTTTGTAAAAAGGGAACGGGGTGGTATAGAATTAATACGATGGTTACACTCTTGATAAAAATCTCATTTATTCCTTTTTTTTTTTTAATACCCTGAGCCCTCCTCCCTCATGGGGTCACTCCCCTTCCCACATTTTTTTTTTCGGTTGTCGTGGTGCGCTCACAATTTCTCTTCTCCTCACCCCCCCCCCCCCCCCCCCACTTTTTCCACGTCTCGTGTTCACCCCCCTCCCCAGCTTCCACTGACGCAATGTCGCGAGGGGCGTACATTAGGCCGATTGGAAGGATCTGATTAATCGGGGAAAATGTAGCCAGGCATACAGCGAGAAGGGGAGTGACGGGGAGCCGAGCGTAAGCAAATATGACAGGGTGCGTCATTAAACGGGGGGCGATACTAATGAATAATTTGGGGGTGCCGCTGCTAAACCGGCTCTGCCTGCCCCCTCCCCCCACCCTCTCCTTTCATTATACAAATGTAATGTTAAAGTCATCAAAGTCCAGGAATGTAAGGGGAAGTTTTTGGTAGAGAAGTTGACGTGGTAGAAATATCTTGTCTTCCTCTCTCGCGCTCTCTCTCTCTCTCTCTCTCTCTCTCTTCCTCACTCTCTCGTTCTCTTTATCTTACTCTCTCTGTGTTTCATTCTCATACTCTTTCTTTCTTTGAGGAAAAAACGGGGTGGTGGGGACATAAAAAACAACAACAAAAAATCTAAGAACAAAGTTTCAAGGGCTGTAGCCAATGTTTGGTGCTGTTCAAGAGCGAGCGTAACTTGGACTCCCCCCCCCTTCTCCCCCTCCATCTCTCTACTTAGTCTGTGTGTCTGTTTATATAATAATTGATAATGTGTTAAGTTAGAAAAAAAAATTGAACACGTAAAGCATCTTACTCTGAGTGGTGTTTTTTTTTTCTTTCTCTGTGTGTTCAGGTCTGTGTTTCCCAAACCTTGTCACTTCAATCCATGGAATCAAGAGTCATGTAACAAAATGAGCAAACTGGTTTTAAAATGTATCCGTACATTAAAGACCTGCATGTGTTTTAATAATTATAACAATGGTTATTTATATAGCGCTTTTATCGATGCTATTAAATTCAGCGTGCTCAGTGCGCTCTAGAAGATTATTGCATCCACTAGGCCCAAAAAACTCCTGCAGGGCGGCAGGGATTGTTCGATTGTTCGACGGCAGGGCTCGAACCCGGTCTGTTTTTTAATTTCTTTTCGACGGTCCGGTAAACTAACCGCAGGACCAGTCGACCTCTCTCTCTGTCTATTTAGCTATCTATGTATCTATCTAATATCTCTATCTATATAATCTATCTACGTCTATACATATTAATACATTAAATAAAAATACGATAAATAAATTAAATATGTATTTTATAGAGAGATAGACCATTCTTTACGATCCATATTCTGTTAATCTCTATCTTCGTAAAGATCTAAATGAGCACTCTCTATATTTAAGTCTGTAAAACCCATTTAGAAACCACATGGTCTTAATGTCTAATGACCATTTTTATGTAACGTTCATCAGAGACTTACTTTACTGCAATTGCACTGGAAAAGAAGATTTGTGCCGTGAAACATATTCGCTGGTTTTATTATTTAAATCACATTTTAAAAGCAATTCATATCTTTCTCTTGTGAAATCAAAGACTCTACTTTTTTTTGTGTTGGCTTGTTAAACAGTTTCTGGACAAGAAGGTGAAAACGTTAGACTATGTAATAAACAGGTTTAGCTTGGTTGTAACTAAGAATCCTCTCACTTGCGTAAAAGGCCTTGAAAACAATTCAAAATTTAATGCAGAGACCCAAAGTATGCATTTGCACGGAACCTACAGATCCTCTGCACGCCTCTACCAGAGATTTGTTGATAATGTTCATTCGCTATAATGACATATATATACAAGTGGTTAATAATTTAAAAGTAATTTTACTTTTAAAGATTGAAAAAAATATATATCTGTGCCTAATCTTTGCAATGTGAGCATTGTTTATCACTCAATGGTCGCAGTGTGATTTCGCTTAGATTTCTTCAATTCGACTCGGAGGTTCTGTTCTGCTTCCGTTGTCTCAAACTTTAGTTTGACCTTGATCTGCTTTATGAAGGGCGTAGCATGGAAGACCCTGGCATACCCGAGATCCCGGTAAGCATTTTATCCGCGTGACCAGTACAAGGTTTACATTAGTTGAGCCTAGAGTGCTAACGCGCAGTGGTCCTATCTTTAAACGCCTTGAGAATCACTGGACTAAAGAGTACTAATGTCCACGTGATAGATGGATTGGGATAATTAATTAAGTCTGATTCATTTACTCAGAACTGGCAGAATTTTTCTTTCTTGTACTTGTTTTTATTTTTCCGAAGATCGTCTCCGGCCTCGGGTAAGTTAACCCAAAGCTGCTGGCACTCCCCCAGTCTTACAGCGTATAGTCGTTACCTCTTTGACCACAGTCGCCACCAGTACCATCAATCGCCGTCAAAGATCAACACTTACTCCATAATGCCATCATTGGCTGACCCGCGGTGACCCAACCTTCGGCGACCCTTGCCTTGCGCTTCAAGGAAGAGGTTCCTGACCACTGGACGGCCAATTAATTGGGGTGACCGGCAGTCGCCAGCGGGCCTGATGGATCTACTCATCAGTAGACGACGCCCGGTCAACAAGCGGCTCAACCCTTTTCCCCCACCCCTCTCCCACCGACTTTCCACTGTTTGGTTTGACCAGTTCTATCAAGTTGTATAGGTCTTATGTCGAGATGAAGAAATTAGAAGTTGGCATCTCTTAACCCTCCTCTCAATTCACTGTCTGGGAGGCCCAGGCGGTGATAGATATTGCCTTCTCCGTTCATTATCACCATTTAGATATAGTGCGTATATTTAGCCCAACGGGGAGGGTATTGTTACAAATCCAATGGTAAAAAAACAGCAACACAATGCAAAACAACGACGCCACAGTAACCTATTAACACGGAGTGCCGACAAAGGCTATCGGTACTGCTGTTTGTGAGACCATTGTCTGTACTGGGACATCGGTTAGTGCAGTTAGACAGAAGGATAAATTGCTTGTGTCTTTTCTCTTGATCTGCTGCAGCCAAATGGTATTAACGCTTAGGAATGCTGGGGCAGAGTTCCGATTGGAAAAAGGAGGGGGTGGGGTGGGAGGGGGTGGAAGGGGAGAAAATGGGAAAAGACGCGGGGTCTTCTTTGATAAATAAATGGAAGGCGCTATCAAAGGAAGTGAAAAACTCTTATTAGAAAATGTCTCATTGTAAAGGCCATGTCATATCTCTTACAAACCTATTAATAGTTGTATGGAAATCTTTGCACGAGAGAATAGAGATATATATTATATTACAGGACAGTGTAATTTGGCTCACAAATTACTATTAATAACATAACAGGATAATAGGTTGTTTCTTTAAAAAAACACAAAAGAAACTACTTAATACAAACGAATTGCTTATTAAATATTATTAAATTTATTCACCCAAAGTTGCCCAACTTTAAGTAGAGTGCAAAATACAATTAATTGTCTCTCTTACTTCAGAGTATATTATAATAGTTCATTGTGTTAGGTCATTTCAGTTTTATTATTTATAGTAATATATCTTTTTTTCCCTTATCACCCTCTTGCCTAGACTATAACGTTTTTTTTGAATGAACACTTACTGTAGTTTAATTCTCTTCTTTCTTTTCTGTCCTCCACTTTCAACTTTGTTCTAGCTTTCTTCCCTATTGTTGTGAAATTGCTCCTTTATTTTTGTTTTCTGTTTCTACTTATGTATCCCAAGCACCCACAAGACACATTTTATAGCGTTTTAAATGTTGAACAGATCTTTAACCCTGTCTCTATTTCTTTGTTGTAGCTCATACACCATTTATTAATACAACACTCTGACACACGATGATAGGAAAAAAAATACGTGTCTTTGATGTGCAATATTTTGTTTGCGGGTTTGTTTCAACTCTTACAGGGTTTATGCGGCTTGGGAAGGTGAATTTTTACTAACAATGAACAAAGTGTCTATGATGTGAAAGAATATTTAACTGATTTAATATATTTAAAAACAAAGAGTGTTTTTTTTTTAATGAAATTATTCAATAGCGTTTTTAATTTTTTCTAATAGTAATATAATATAGTAATATAATATAAAGTTCACTTTAGACTACCTCTAAAAACACTACCGTATAGCAATAAGACAATTTACCTAAAACCTACGAGTAGACTTTACTATATTGGTATTTGATTTTTTTTTTGTTGGTTGTGAATTTTACTAATCTTATAGATCTTGTCCAACAGTCTTGTCTTCTAAGTCCTCTCAAACACGTGAGGCTATGGGAGCCTCTGTTTTAAATATCAAGCCCGGGTCGCACATAGTACTTTTATACGTGGTCATAGTTTCAATAATAATTTCATGAGGTTTTTTGTCTTATTCATCTTTCAACGCATTTATTGACATTGTCATTTCAATTATTCCTAAAAGAGAAAGGGAGATAGAGATTGCTAAATGAAACATTATCATTTTAAATAGATGTACTCTGTTTCCTCCCCCCCCCCCCCCCCTTAATTTGTCGAGGTTACCTCCTCCGCCTCAATCAATACTCGGACATAAAATAACATTTGAGATTGTGTTAAAAAGGCCATGGACAATATATGCTAACTTGTGGATTCATCATACACAATATGAATGCATGTAATAAAACATTCCATTGGGATCAATACTTGAAACATTTTTGAAACTCTTCATTTTCGGAACAAAGTCCAGGAAGACTCGTTTAACACATATCTATATATTTATCTATCTATCCATCTATCTATCTATCTATCTATCTATCTATCTATCTATCTATCTATCTATCTATCTATCTATCTATCTATCTATCAATCAATCAATCAATTTATCTATCTATCTATCTATCTATCTATCTATCTAACTATCTATCTATCTATCTATCTATCAATCAATCAATTTATCTATCTATCTATCAATCAATCTATCTATCTAACTATCTATCTATTTATCCATCTATCTTTCTATCTATCTAACTAACTATCTAACTGTCCCCCTGTCTGTCTATGTCTATGTGTCTGTTTATCTATCTATATGTCTATCTATCTGCTATCTGTATGTCTGTCAATCTATTTATTCGTCTATCCATTTTGCTATACTTCTTTCCACCCATCAACGACCGTCATACTCCCGTTGGTACATTACACAGTGGTATATTTAGCGGCTGTTATTTTGATAGTGCTATATGATAGATAATTACTAGGCCCATCTAAGCCCAAATACATAGGCCTATAGCTCGTTTGTAGATACGATTACTCGATTACTGTGTCGAAATAGACACAGACAGTAACAATTTTATTCATTGTATTTTTTTTTGTATGCAGCATTTATTAAGAATAAAAAGATAACATTTGTCTAGCATGTCATAATATTTGATAACTATTTAGCCATACAAGACATTATCATCATACATAGGGTTGCCAGACGTCCGTCCGGCAGGCAAAGCTAAAAAACCTTAAAATGTCAGGCTTTTGTACGGCAAAGGTTTTTAAAATCCTTAGTGCACTTTTCTTGTTCTTATTTATTTACTGTCAATAAGTGGCTGGGTCGGGTAAAGCAAAACACTGGAGTTGCCCAAGTGCAAGTTTCTTTTCAGAGTTACTAACAATTTTTGAACTTTTTTTCTGTATCCCTGGACACAATGGTAATGTGGAAAGATAAACACTCAATGGACAAAGGAAAGATATGCTCTCAGTTAACTCTGTAAAGGGCATCATTCTTACAAAGTACAACTTGAAAAATCTCACAACAGTACATTTTTATACATTTGTGCTTGCTAACAAGGACCTTCTGCGAAAAGTTGGCTCGTCAGATAAATATTTTGCATAATTAAGAAAGATGATAATGTATTAACAGTAGAATTGACAGTTTAACTTTCAAATAATATTATATAGTATTTTTGCATTTAAAAAAAAAGTCAATTGAATATTAATTTTATGTTATTTTTTACACTACTTTTTCTTGGTTAATTTACTAATCGGTAGTTTTGGCAACCATTGAAATAAAATAGTACTAAATAGTACTATACACATATACACAATAGTACACATTCAATTGAACAAATTTAATTATATCTAAAGAAATTCTCAATGTGTTTATCTGGTTCAATGTCATGTTCCTCAAAGAAAGCAGATAAGTTAAGCAGCATGTACATTTTATTTACATCCAATTTTCTATGCCTCATCTAAAGTTTTTATTGGAAAGATTCGATCTTTTCAAACACATTAATTTTTTATAAAAATTAACCTGCCTTGCAGTGATACATTTTATTTATTCAAGATTTTAAAAAATTTCAACAAAGTTATTTTCTGCAGTTCACTTTTCATAAAGTGCTTTGAACTGCGGTCTTGCTTTTTATAAGAAATGACCATTATTAGTATTATTGTTTTTAAGTTAAAGAGTTCTGAGCTTATCACGAAGCTCAAAACACGTTTTTACATTTTTCCTCTCGACAACCATCTGACTTCAGTGTGGAATAGTAATTCGGCGCATCCGACAGTTTTCGCAACTGTTTAATGTATGTATGTGATGGGGTTGGTGCGCTGATGTTATCACGCTAAGGGTACCCGTATGTGAATGTATTTGCATGCACAGAATAAGCATAGAATTATATTTCTATTCTGTGTCTGTATGTGGGTGGACCCGCCTGTAGACTGATAAAATATGCATTTTCCGGGGTCTTGGGTGACCACCACGAAATGATTCTTTGACCCATTAAGATGTAACATATAATGTTGGTAGGCTATTTTATTAAAACCATATTCTTTTAATTTCTTTAAAAAAAAAATCAACGTGAGCTAACTCGATATTAAAAAAACAAAAACAATGCTTACTGAATCTAATCAAGGGAGATAATAGTCCTAGTTTTAAGTCTCTGGGGCAATGATTTTATTAAACAATTTTATTATACACAATTTGCATTTGAGAAAAATATAATATTGTATAATGCGTATACCACTTACTCAAATTGATAACAATAGGTAAAATGAACAATCAATTAATTAATATTTTTACATTATAAATGTAATTTTAAAAACACCTCTTTAGCTACTAGCTTGTTTTCATTAGTTCGCATCGACTTCATTGTAAAATTTCCCATATATCAATTACAGGATGTTAAAGATAATGTTTGAAAAATCTTATATCATAAGGGTTTGTAGAATGAAAAGAAATGAGGAATAATTTAGACCAGTGATCGGCGGCCTACAGCAAGCGTGCCAGTCTTGCTACACAAAACGATTTTCAATGGCAGCTAGAAGACTATTAAAAAAAACCAGGGCTGTGGAGTCAGTCGATAAATGTTCCGACTCCGACTCCTCATTTTTTTGTACTTCCAACTCCGACTCCGACTCCAGGTACCAACATTTCCTCCGACTCCAGGTACCAACATTTCCTCCGATTCCGACTCTTCGACTCCGACTGATAAATGGTAGATAAATATTCCGACTCCAACGCCGACTCCTCATCTTTTTGTTATTCCGACTCCGACTCCATGTACCCAAAATTCCTCCGAATCCACAGCCCTGAAAAAAACACTATTCAAGTATCTTCTATGAAGCAGGGTGTCCTTTAGGCTGTTGGAACTCTGAATGAATTAGAAATCCCACTTTGGCACACTATTATCAAATGGTTGACATTCCCTGGTCTAGACTAAGGAGTATTGGTGCCAGGAAACGTCCCTGTTTGACCCCGCTACACACAGGCGAGGGTTGTGAGGTGGCGCCATCGAAGAGTACTGTGCTCTACATGTATTGAAAGCCTCAATAAGACCATCAAAAATAAGTGTTTTCCTATGGTCCTTGGCGACTCCCATGAAATGGTCGCGACCCACAGGTTGAGAACCGCTGTATTAGACTCTAATGTTTTAAACCTGACTCAGTGTCGATATCAACCCGCAGCTATTTGTTTGTCCCTGGCTCCCTCCCTCTTGATGCTATATCGTTGAAAGCTGTTTTATTTTAAGTCTTATGTTCCCATAAGGTGGAGCTGTTTTATAGTTTTATCCTCGACCTTACATTCAGTCATATTTGATGTACCGTTTATTACCCCTTTCCCTTCCCCGAAACCTCCCTTCCCCTCATTTGGCGTGGGAGAGGGGGTGATAAAAAATTCGCTAACGTCATGGGGATTTCAATTTTCAACACAGATCGCATGCAAGGGGGCGCATATCTTAAGTCCAGGCTATGAATCCCCCCCCCCCCCCTCACCCCCTCCCCCGTATAACGTCAGTCAATTATACAGTGGGATGGAACGCTCAGGACAAACGCTGTCCTTATATTTTATGAACACTGAAATATAATGAACAGATCCGATTTCCCTAGGTACAAATAATTTACAAACAAATAACGTATTTTCTTGGAGAAATCATGTCAGCCATTGAAGTTAATATGATAGGGACGCCGAATGTTGTTTTTCATTTTCCTCTTTCCCCCTCTAATGGTCAACTGACTGTTATTGTGTCAATAGATTTGTGTCCGCTTATTCCCTGATGGTCCTCCTGGAACTGACCATTAGTAGTCATGTCGCATGAAATCACCATCACCGCTTCCGCCTTAAGTAGTGCTCCTCGTGTTATTAAGATGTGTACACGCGGGGAAGGAGCCAGAATACTGATGTCTTACTGATAGCTGAAATACTGATGTCTTACTGATAGCTGAAATACTGATGTCTTACTGATAGCTGAAATACTGATGTCTTACTGATGGATGAAATGCTGATGTTTTACTGATGGATGAAATATTGATGTTTTACTGATAGCTGAAATACTGATGTCTTACTGATAAATAAAATACTGAAGTCTTTTTCATAGCCTGAGTACCGATGTCCGATGTCGTACTGACAAAAGAGAGAATACTGAATTCATATTTATAGCCAGAAAATATTGCTTATTTCTCATGCTTATATCCAATACTGATGTTTTATTTAACCTTTTTTTTTCATTTGCTCTCAATTTAAATAACGTTTCATTTTGTCCTTGTTCTCCAAACATTTCATCTAGATCAATATATAATCAGGGGCGAAGCCAGAAATTTTTTCCAGGGGGGGGGGCTGAACTATCGCGTGACAAATATTTACCAAATTTTTAGCGAGTTTAGTACATATTTTAAAAAAAATCAATTGAAAAAGATATTTTTTTACAAATTCCAGGGAAGGGGGGGGGGGGCTTAGCCCTCTCTCAGCCCCCCCCCCCCTGTGGCTTTGCGCCTGTATATAATTCTAATTAAACCATGTTTTTATATAACCAATTAGTGGTGTATGTTCGTATATTTTATGGTTTTTATCTGACTATAAAATTGTGCAGGTGTCCATACTTAACATATTTTAATATTTATATGCATCAGTTTCATTGGTCGATTTATTAGGTTATGACCCGCACATTCGCGTTGGTTTCGTTTTAAAGTTTTAAAACTTCAGATCCTGTAATTATATTTAGAAAAACAGACAGAAGGCTCAGTCGTGGTACTTGGTCATGAATTTTGTTGTTTAGTGCTGCCTTTACTCATGATTGTGACACCGCATTAGCATGATTGGACATTTTCTTCAAGCAACTGTACCGCATACACTTGTACCCAGAGCCATCAGAGCCCACGAATTAAGCAAAAAACCAAACAGCAACCACGTTGCATCGGGTGATCCAATAGCGAGCAAGCAGTAACTCCGGGATATCTCGGGCTATGGTCAATGGGTGGTATTCAAATGACCGCGTGGACACAAATTGCTTATGATTACCGAAACAAAGTAGCCGGCCGCCGGAGTAAGATGGACGGGTAATTGGGTCCCCCCTCAGTGACACTGTTTTTTCTTCTTTTCTCTTCATGTTTTGATACCGACGGTGGATAATGCAGTTATTAAGGTTTGCCGGACTTGCACGATTCACTTCTTCCCCACAGAACGTCTTGTTAGGGAGACCAAAGTAAGTCCACGTATTAGGGAGTCATCAAAATATGCAAATGCAAACTATTACTGGATATAAGAAAGAGGGGGAGGGGAGGAGATAGTGTTGGAGGAGGAGGATGGTTCAGGGAGAACTTGTAGATTTGGGTTTAGTTTGAAGATGACGCTATTGGAAGGTCGATTGTTTGGCAGGATGACTGATATGATTGTTGTGGGATGTGGCTTTTTTTGTTTTGGCCCTCCAATATGTTATGTAACCAAGTCAAGTGTAATACACATTGTACTGGGATACTATGTAACATAACCGTCTTATTACATGATATTTTACTGACTACCATAGACATTGAATTTATTATCAATTTAAGTACAGCCTATTATGCCTTTGTGTTATAGACAAAATATGATTTTAAAACTGAACTAATATAACATCGACTTTTTAGACCAGTGGCTGCTCACAGGGAAAAAAAGGGGGGAAAATAATAATTTTTTTTAATGGAGTATTTGGGGGATCTTTGCGAACTAGATTCAACTATAAATTATAGGCCCGTGGCTCAAGACAAGTAAGGGTTGATTTTTTAGATTGATGTAAGGTGTGGCTCATCTAAAAAATTAAGAAAATAAACATAAGTTATGTAACTACTGTTTGTGGGCGGGGGCTTTTCATTGAAAGGCACGAGTACTACTGGTGGTAGTTTAAAATCTGACGTATGTTAATTGAATAGGTTACATTACAAAGTAAAGTACACGTTGAACCGAATTGAGCCATAGTTCCGGTGAAGCAACGTTCACCATACTATTCTCTTTTTAAAAACCCGGACGAGCCGAAGCTCTTGGGTCTGGGGCGTAACGCATTAGAAGTGAGTATAACTCTGTCCGAGCTCCAGACACCCCACGGCACGCCGAAGGCGTGGCGTGCCATGTAAAAGGGAAGGTTTCCGTAGGCCATCGACCGTTCGCTGCGGTTCCCCTAAGGATCATTATCGTGGTGGCTCGCCCGTATATCAGCATTGTCACCCGGTAGCACAAATCTTATACTATAGGCACAGGCATCCAGGCACCGGGTGGGTCGTGAGACGCAGCGTCCATTGCTTTCTCCCCACCGAGACCCCGTGGCCTCTCGGCAGTGCAATGAATCTCGGACACGCTACGGGGGCTATCCCCCATGCGTTAGCCCGCCGGTGTTTTCTTAAAGGAAAAGTACTGGCGGTTTACACACTACGCCGCTTGGGGCCCATGGGTACAGTAGTGGCAACGTTCACCAGTTTCACTAGCATACTAGGTGACTGTGTGGTCAGCACTATGCACAGCCGCCTTTACTTTAGCCCAACTAAGGTCTGGTACCCATCAGAGCTGGGTAGACTCAGGGACACCCTCCAGACCAGTGAAATAATCCTAGCCTGCACCAGGATTCGAACCCTGGACCTTCGGTACGCCAGGCAAACGCGCTGCCACACGGCCACCGTGCCCCCCTTACATTACACGAACTAGTCATATACACCAAACTGCTAAGCCATTGGTGATAATTTTAATATTGTCTTAACCCAAAAGTTGTACCATCTGTGAACAGAAGAGCGCCGTTACATTCAGGTATGTGTAAGAAATAAAGAAGAAAGCAAACGTCAGCAATTGATGCAGTGAAATCAGCTGTTTGCTTTTGGGGGACTTGGTCTAGTTTCATTATTTGAACAAGATACAAAGCCCAACGACTTGCCTACATTTAGTGGCAGGTAGATTGTGGGTTGAATACAACCGATGCTGCGGGAACAGTAACTTTTACCCTGTTGCGTAAACATTGTTGACACTGACACAGGTGCCATTGCTGTAGCAAGGTGTGTGCTGTTCAGTAATTTGCACCGAGCAAGCGATACTTATAGGAAAAGTATTTTAGAATTCAAATATAGAAGTATTAAAAAGTATACACTTCATGCTATGCTATAAAGAGGCTATTATTCGGTTTATTAAATGCCTTTCATTCGATTCAACTCGAAGTAAGAGTAGGATCTATTGTATCTAGTTTCATATAATGTGTGTTATGAGATTTACAACCGAACACTTACTGTCAGATGTAGGACATTATAGACTCTCAGTGTTGGCAACAGTCTGGAGATTTAAATATGCACTTAAATGATGCACTTGGCTTCGAGCATTCGATCTAAATGAGACACATATTCTCCTTTTTTGTTTACTTCTAGACCAGGTTTGTACTATTTTTAAAAGATCTGGGTATTTTGGCCTTCTCTGTGTATCTAGGTGGTTTTGTTGTTAAAATCTGGATATATTTAATTAAACACATTATATAGAACAAAATAGAGACAAACGCAAGATGTTTCCATTATTCATGCATTATGGTTGATTGTGTGCTTTAATAAAGTAAGATATACGGCCAACAGAGCTTGGTTTTTTTTTTAATGACCGGTTTATTGCCGAGAAGTTATAATCTGTGTATCCCGTGTAATTGTTGGGGGCCGAAGTCTGGGTATTTTCTTTTCCAAAACGTGAGTGGCAGTTCCTGTCTAGACAAGACTAACTAGATGTCGATAATAGATTCCGTTGGTTAGCAACAAGCTGTGCCCTTTTTACAGGAAAATATATTTAGCGTTAATTCTAGATTAAGTTTCTTTTTATAAAAGAAAACTATTAACGTCGGAGTTATGGTAATTGTAGAAACCTCAGCAAATAAAACAAAACAAAACATTCTATCAAAAATGTATTAAAGCTAATAAAGTATACCGCTCATTTTATATTGGTCTATTGGGCAGAGTTCACGAGTTTCGGTTACAAAGGCATGCAAATGGATCGTAGGGTCAACATAATGCTCAGCTGTTTTTAGTATCTCCCTAACAAATCTCGGACAGGTTACCCATCAGAGCTGGGTAGACTCGAGGACACTACTCGGACGCGGTAAAAAAAGAAAGCTTGGTGTTTTAACCTTGAATCGAACCTGGAACCTTCTGTACAGCTGTCGGTCGGAGCGCACTGTCGCCTTGACTCTCCTATTAAGTCTATACTAAATACAAATTATAATCCACATTGACATTCAGTTCTAGTTGATCACAACATTACTTACTTACGCCCACTACCCCTCTCGGGGCAAAGGCCACCAACAAGGGATCTCCAGCCATCACAACATATTGATAAAAAAATACTATAGATTTGATGGTGTGGTATATTTTGGTATACACACATATTTTTTATTTCTATCCACACCGATTTATTTTTAAAAAAAATACCGGACGAGCCTTTCGGTTCTCACGTCCAGAGCGTAACGAGGTTAAGGGGTGGGTCAAGGGGCGGGGGGAGGGGGGCCACACCAAGATCATATCATATTCTGAGTCTAGCCATCTCGCGGTACGGATACGGGTACAGTCTCCGCAGTACATGCACTACACTTCTCTCCCCACCTGCGGAATTCCCATTGGATCATTAACGTGGTGGCTCCCTCGTATACCTGCATTGTCGCCCGGTAGCACAAATCCGGGACACCAGGGTTGAGTTGAGACGAACTGTTGCGCTAATTGTTCCCCCCCCCCTTTCCCCCCACCCCCCGAGTCTCGGAGCCTCTCGACAGTGCAATGATCCTTGGACGCGCAACAAGGGCTGTCCCCCCATGCGTTAGCCCACTTATCCACACCATCTCTTGACACACTTCTCCACAAAGTCAAACATTTGTAAAGACAGTATTAAAACTAGAAATAAACAGCTTAGAATTTTCAAGACCAACCCATCTCCAGAAAACTTGAAAGCCTTTAAAATTGAACGAGCAAAAACCCGACAAGTAATCAGAGAACAGAAACGGCTTACATGGCAAAATTATATTAACAAAATAAATTCAAACACACCCATAACTAATATTTGGAAAATGATTCGAAAAATTAAAGGAAATACAAAAAAAAGTCAAATTAAACAAATCAAACTGGCTGATGGCACTTATGCAGAAACTACACAAGATATTGCAAATGAAATTGGAAAGACCTTTTCAAAAAATTCATCGTCTGAAAATTATACAGACTCCTTTAAAATAATAAAAAGAGAATTAGAAAAAGAAGCTATAAATTTTGAAACAAATATATTTGAATACTACAACTCCCCAATATCAATAAACGAGCTTACGCAATGTATTAAAGAAACCAAAAATACTGCACCAGGCCCAGATACAATTCATAATGAGATTATAAGACAGCTACCAACGTTAACACTGAAAACTCTATTAAAAATTGTTAATGATCTTTGGCAACAAAATATATTTCCTACGGAATGGAGCAAAGCCATTACCATTCCAATACCTAAAGAGAAAAAAGATCACACAGATCCAATAAATTACAGACCAATAGCCCTCACAAATTGTTTCTGTAAAATTATGGAAAAAATTGTAAATAAACGCTTAATATATTTTCTGGAAAGTAATAACTTAATATCAAAGACTCAATGTGGATTTAGAATAAATCATTCAACAACAGATCATCTCATTAGATTAGAAACATTTATTAGAGAAGCTTTTGTTAGGAAAGAACATGTGATAGCTGTTTTTTTCGATTTAGAAAAGGCGTTTGACACTACATGGAAATATGGAATTTTAAAAGATCTATATTCCTTAGGTTTAAGAGGAAATTTACCCAAATTTATATCAAACTTTCTAAGCAACCGAACATTCCAAGTAAATATTGGAAATTATTTATCAGATACATTTATTCAAGAAGAAGGTGTCCCTCAAGGAAGCGTATTGTCGCCTACACTATTTAATATAAAAATTAACAATATCACTGAATGCTTATTACAGAATACAAAATGTTCTCTATACGTCGATGACTTTGTGATCTATTATAGAGCTAATTGTATGATAGAAATACAGAATCATCTACAACTTCAAATCAATAAAATTCAAGAATGGACCGAAAAGAATGGATTTAAATTTTCTGCTCAAAAAACAAAAGTAGTGCATTTCTGTCAGATGCACAAAAAACACCCCGACCCTGAACTATACCTTTATAAAAAACAGATTCCTGTAACTACTAACGTCAAATTTCTCGGAGTAACATTTGATAGTAAATTAAATTTCCTGCTACATATAAAGGAACTAAAATCCAAGTGTCAAAAATCCACAAATCTACTGAAAACTTTAGCAAATACAGATTGGGGAGGAGAGAAAAAAAGTCTACTGAAAATATATAGATCACACATTCGATCAAAATTAGATTATGGATGTTTAGTATACGGATCAGCAAGAACATCATATCTAAAAATGCTTGATCCTGTACAAAATCAATGTCTACGTCTATGTCTAGGAGCATTTAGAACTACTCCATGTACCAGTTTGCAAATAGAAGCAAATGAATCACCACTGCAAAATAGAAGACTCAAGCTATCATTACAATATGCACTAAAACTAAAATCCTTACCGAATAATCCAGCGTATTTATGTGTTTTTTACCCACAAGAAAAAAACAGCTTTACTGAAAACTCAAAATATATACCAACTTTTGGACTTAGAATTGAAAAAGAAATGATCGAAACTAAAATTGAATTTAGATTTATAAAAAGATATTATATACCAAAAACTCCACCATGGCTTTTTGAAATCCCGCCTATAAACTTAGAATTAAACCATAGAAATAAAAAGGATCCTTGCATGGATATGTTCCAAGAAGTGCTACAAAAATACCCAAATTATGTACAAATATACACAGACGGATCGAAAAATGATACAGCGACATCTTCGGTTGCTCTTACCTCAAATACAAGTAAAAAAAGAAAATATAATTCCAGTATCTCAATAAATACTGCAGAGGCTTTAGCAATATGCCTGGCATTAGACATTGCAGAGGAATCAGAAAACCAAAATTTTGTTATTTTATCCGATTCGTTATCTTGTCTTACTGCTATGGGAAACTGTAATACCAGGAATATATCTGCCTTGGACATTTTGACAAAATACCAATCAATATATGAAAGAGGCAAACGTGTCGTTTTCTGTTGGGTTCCTGGTCATGCAGGGATAGATGGAAATGAAAAAGCTGACAGAGAGGCTAAAGCCGCCCTGTTGTTATCAGAGAGTATTATCCCAATACCATATCGAGACTTGAAACCTTTAATAATTAAACATGAAAGACAAACATGGACTAACTTCTTGAAAACCGAATGCAATAAACTGCAGTATTTGGAAAATTCAAAAACCTGGCATGATACAGGCCAACTTGTTCGAAAGGACGCAGTTATTCTCTGCAGACTACATACAGGACATACGAAACTAACACATTCGTTTATCTTAAATCGAGAAATGGCCCCAATGTGTGCTTTCTGCAATGCCAACTTAACAGTGTCTCACATTTTGTTGGAATGTAATACATTTGATGACATTCGACGTAAATTCTATTACTGTAGAACTCTTCATGAACTTTTCAGCAAAATTAAACCAAAACATATAATAAACTATATTAAAGACATACAACTGTACAACAAAATCTAAAGATACAAGAACAATAAAATGGATACAAGAGAAAAATGACAACAACGTTATCAAAAAGGCCCTATATAACCTTCGATGTTGATGAGCCGGAAATTCAACAATTCAATTCAATTCAATAAATACATCTTCTTTGCGGTAAGAAGAGGATTCAGGCAAGCCATATGCAGGTCTATAAAGTTATAGCTTTTAAATAAAAAAAAAGGAAACTAAACAAGTCGAACCTCATGAATACTTGAAAAGAATGAATAAATTCGGTCAGAATTAATAGACAAAACATTTCCGAAATCCAGACTGGATCGTTGCAAAATATAGCTATCGTAGTAAAGTATTTCTTTCAGTCATTGTTGGTTTATAGGGCTAGGTAGCAGAGTTCACCAGATTTGAATCTAACTTCTCCAGAGTGAGAAGTAAGAACCCGCTATTACTCTCTACTACTCTCTAGGGCTCGGAGGACAAACAGTCCTCTACACGCAGTGTAGTCATGTCACCATAAACGTTCGGTGCAAATAGTTTCACATCCACTCTATGCTCTTGCAAAGTAGGGTTGGCCAGTTTCCTTGATCTTTGCGTAAAAGGGGACTGTGTGTCCAGCACATTGCCCAGCTGATAGGTAGAAAAAGCTACCAAATAATAGCTCTAAAATATACACATAATATTTAAAAATCTAAACAAAAATGTTACACAATTTAGACAGAATGATTACAAATAATTGTAGAAAGAATAGTAAACAAAATTTAGGCAGAATAGTTACAATTTAAAGACATGATAGTTTTTTTTAAAAACTAGTCAGGCTATTTACAAACAATAGACACAAGTTATATAATGGAGCATTTCAAAACACTAAGCTGAGAGAAAGTATCTGAAATAGTAACATATTTCCTGGCGCATTTAGAATTAATTATAAAAGTAGCGTAATTAGATTGAATAATGTAGATGAGGAATGAATGATGAATGTGTGGTAGAAAGTAGGAAAGGTTTAACAGCAGCAAGTGTCAATTGCGCACCGTTTTTTAACATTTCATTTCATGGAATGCTAGCATCTCTAGATTGATTTCTTTGTTTTGTCATTGGCTGGCTTTAATGCAGTTTCTTGTATTTGTTAGAACCTAAAGAAATAATATTGATTTAACCCCGTGTAGAAATATCTTCCCGTCGGTCCAGGGCGATTCAAGGAGCAAGGCGCACATTTTGTTAAAACATTTTATTTTTGTTTTGCGGAAAAGTTTGAAAGATGCTAATCCCTTATCAAATCCCCATTTCTTCTGTCCTCTCACCCTCTCTCCAATCCCGCCCTTGTTAACGAATTACCCTTGTCGTAGCCCCCCAACCCTCCCGTTCCCCCCCCCCCCCCCGCGCCCTCTAGAGCTGCATAAGCCATTATTGTGAACACTCTGACCAGTTTTCACACTCCGTCAAGGGCTCGTTCATTCTTTGTATCCATTTGTTCTCGAGTTAGTGCCAAGCCAAGACCAAACTGTCACTATCCAAGAACCGTAAGCCTTTTGGTCACCTTTTTTTAATCTCTCTTATCTCCCCGCCCTCTTCTTGAGCTCCCATAAACTAGTAGCCAAAAAAAATTGTGGTCAGTTGAATTTTTTCTTCTTATTCTTCTGTATATGTGTGTGAGTTGGAAAAGAAGGGCCGCAGAGGGCATGAAATTGAGTGAGGGTCACGGTCGTGGCATAATCTGGTTCTATTTTCACTCTGGTCGTCTTGAATGTCTGTTTGCCAATCTTGGCTTAATGGGGGGACTAATGATGGATTAGACAAGAGGCAAGTTGGATTAGCTGTCCTCGGTGTTACACATGTTTGTGTAAGGGAGTGGTGGGGTTGGGGGAGGATGGAGATGGAATACGTGGGGGTGGGGGCGGGGGGAGATAGAGGAAATAAGAAAGAAGATAAAAATAGGTCTGTGTGTTTGACTTTGAGAATAGACGGATGGTCATTAAACATAAAGGACTGATAATTCCAGTCTCACAAAATTGATTTTGTTTTTTATTAATCAGGCACGCCAGGAAAAGACAACCAACTTCAAAAATAAGTAAACAGAGCCGAACAATGAATGGAAAAAAAATCCTTTGTCGCAGACACTCTAAAATATTTTGTTAAATTTTAATATATATAAAACTAACTTTAATAAAAACATACAGTATTTTGGCGAGTGTGCAATAGTTTAAGAATGTTATAAAGGACAAGAAAACAAACAAAAACGAATCAATACAATCTAATATTTATATACAGCAAGGAGTTCCATAACACTTTACATTATTGTACTTTATTACATTTCATATAGTATGCTGAATAATGTTAGGTACGTTAATAACAAAAATTCAAATACATAATACAAATATACAACCCATACTGTTAGATAAATCTTAATGAGACCTTTCTATTCATACCTCATTTATCTTTATAACTCAATTATTAATGTTATCTGAACTATAATATACACCATATTAAAAAAAATATTTCTTAAATGATTCACAGAACTTTGGGTTATGGTATGGAGTAATAAAACAGGCTAAGACCTGGAAAGACTTTGCTTTTATGCTGTTCTCTGAAGAAGGCGCGTGACTCACTGTTTTCAATTATGCGCTGCACTTCCTGGATAAGTCAACCCCATCAAAATCTAAACAAGGGCGGGGGGGGGGGGGCATACTTTGATCTTGACCCGCTCGCTCGGACAGGTCAATACATGGTCAATCTTTTTTTCTCTTTCTTTTATATAGAGAAAGAGATTTGGTCAAACGTTGATATGTCAAGTGGTTTTTAGAACGCGACTTTTGACGTCCACCGGGCCGCGAGCTGTTGACCTCTCATTCTGCTGCGTGCTGACATTTTGTAGCTTTAGATAATTGTAGCTTTCTCGCTGGCTAGTTAGTGTCCATTATCAACACCATTGATGAGCTCCCCGCCTCGTAAGATCTTTCTTTCTTTTTATTTTAGTATTGAATAGTTTCGTTTCATAATATTTGAAATTACTTTGAATACTGTGTTATATTGTGGGTTAACATTGATCTGTAGTAAATATTTTAGTGTAAATTGTTCGATAGAACCAGGTTGGACTAACCATGAGATTGTGTGTCCTACAACAGAATCCAAAAAAAAAAAAAACAACAACTTACTTTCACCATCAACTGATGTTCCTTGTTCAGATATATTCTGTTTCATTGTTCCACAGTGCTAAATGGTAATTAATAACACAATCGGCTTACAGACGTGTGTACATTAGAGTTAAAAGCACATATATATATATATACTTCATAGGTTAAAAGCACATATATATATATATACTTCATAGGTTAAAAGCACATATATATACATATACTTCATAGGTTAAAAGCACATATATATATATATACTTCATAGGTTAAAAGCACATATATATATATACAGTACTTCATAGGTTAAAAGCACATATATATATATATATACTTCATAGGTTAAAAGCACATATATATATATATATACTTCATAGGTTAAAAGCACATATATATATATATACTTCATAGGTTAAAAGCACATATATATATATATACTTCATAGGTTAAAAGCACATATATATATATATACAGTACTTCATAGGTTAAAAGCACATATATATATATATATACTTCATAGGTTAAAAGCACATATATATATATATACTTCATAGGTTAAAAGCACATATATATATATACAGTACTTCATAGGTTAAAAGCACATATATATATATATACTTCATAGGTTAAAAGCACATATATATATATACAGTACTTCATAGGTTAAAAGCACATATATATATATATACTTCATAGGTTAAAAGCACATATATATATATACTTCATAGGTTAAAAGCACATATATATATATATACTTCATAGGTTAAAAGCACATATATATATATATACTTCATAGGTTAAAAGCACATATATATATATATACTTCATAGGTTAAAAGCACATATATATATATATACTTCATAGGTTAAAAGCACATATATATATATATACTTCATAGGTTAAAAGCACATATATATATATATACTTCATAGGTTAAAAGCACATATATATATATATACTTCATAGGTTAAAAGCACCGTACGTCTGCAAGTCTATTGCAGTCAAAAGCAGTCACCATAACTGGTGGTGAATTTATTAAACATGATGGTCGAGACTACGGCTAATTATGGAAAACTAAATCGCTGATGTCCCCATTGTTAGCCCCACTATTTAGGTGTGAGGTGCCCAGTGCCCAGGAAAGGGAAATAATTAACGTGACAGCTTCTTAATTGTGGTGGCCATTTTGCTGTGTGGGACAGTTCAGCCCGGGTCTCGTGACTGTCATGCCAATTGTTCTCTCTAGGGAGGCTGCCCTCCTGAATCTCTAGGTAGTAAATGAGCTGCTAAACCAATGCTACATATACATGTAATATCGTACAGTAAATCCATTCGTTTGAATCATTACACGAGCTGCTAGGCCGGGGCCAATACTGTTTTAATGGAAATAGCGCAGCGTCGACGTGTGGCTACTTTAGTCCAGAAAACACTCATACATTCAACGTTTTTAGGTTGTTGTTTGTTTTTGTTTCTTAAGGATCTGGAAACGATTTGGCTTGTCGAAGTTTTAAAAAAAAAACGTATTGCCTTGATTGACCACCCCCCTCCACTTCAACGGAAGACAAAAAAAATTATAAACACATTCTGGGCCACCAGCATAAAAAAAAAATTCAGCACATTAAAACAAAAATAATGATAAAACAATACACCAAGCACTTGGTGTTTCGAATAACTTTTTTTGCCTTATATTCAATTTCTTTAACTTAAAAGTAATCGACGTACATTAGAATTCGTTTATTTTTACACATTTACTCATATTCATTAAAACGTAATTGTATCTTAACATCTAACAAGTCAAATAGATATGTAACCGAACAGCTACATATACAAAATAATGAATATTGCAGCACTTATCACTGATCCTTCGTTTGGCGTTCTTTGCTTTCTTTTGTTTTTTTGTTATGTGCCTTTTGTGTGTGTGTGTGTATTTGTTTTTGAACATCTGTTTTCTCCTTTATGGAAACTTCTATATTGCAGCGTCTATTGTTTTTTCTTCATGAAAGAAAAATAAAAAACTAAAAAGAAAGGTGGCCTGCCTAGCGTGATGCCGCATGAGTGAATCTATGTAGAGCCCTGGCTGTTATTATAGCCTGGCATTATTATGTGAAGTGAAAGCAAAATGCCGTGAATAATTGGAAGTGTCTGGCCCAATGAGAGCAGTTCTGGTGGGCACACAGGATGGGTGTATGTGTGTATTTGTGTCTCCGTGTGTGTGTGTGTCTGCGTGTGTGTGTCTGTGTGTGTGTCACTAGTAAATGTCTGTGTGGGTTGGAAGTCAGGGGTGATCTAAGGCAGTGACAGATGCCGGTGTGGGTGAAGGGTTGTGGTGGTTGTTAAGCAGTGAAGGCCCCACTTGCGCTGAATTCCGAAAAACACAGACACACACATGCGAACACTTTAAGACAGACACCAACATATTATTATCGATACACACACACAATGTACAAAGAATATTGGCAAATTGACCATTGCTGACCATTAAAAAAAGTAGTCTGGGACACTTATACTGGACACTGTCTTTGGCATAGGCAATTTTCAAGGGAGGCCGTGTAGGGGATAAAGAGTGCATGGTAATGAGAGGGGGAGGGTTGTGCTAGGTATCTTGACATTAGCAGTCAAATTTTGAAAGCGTAAGCTATTTCATTGTAAACTATTTGGTCCTAAACTATATCATCCTTAACTATTTCATCCTAGACTATTTCAATCTAAACTATTTCACCGCAAACTATATTATTTCTAAACTATTTCATCCTAGACTATTAGCCTACACCGTAAACTATTTTATGGTAATTTGATAAAACGTGAATTTCTGTGAAATAGGGAACTACATTTACTATATCCAATATCAATATGCATCAAAATTTAATTCTAATGTTTTGTAAGAATAGAATTATTGTTTTATAATAGTCATGTTGGTTTCAAAGTGTTTTTCTAAATATTAAATTAAAAGATTTTTTTCTTAATGTATTTTGCACTTTTTGGTTTCTAAATTTTAATAATTGTTACGTTTCAACATAATATTCTCCGTTAACTGAAAAATTTGTTACGCACAGAAAGATGCCATAACCTAATTTTTTTTTTAAAACTTGTTTTCGCCGTTTTGTTTTTTAAAGATCGTTTCCACGCCTTAATAATGAAAAAATGTATTGCTCATTCTTTTATGAACATTCTTTGACATGAATTTTTGTGTGTGTGCGTATTCTCGTTAAGGACAGTTTTTATCTCGTTCTGTATCATTTCCATTTTCCTTTGGTTCCCATAGGAAGCCCAGATCTCTGTGGGGCTAAGCATCACTCCAGTTCAGCCATCTACAACTTGCTAACATCATGCTTTTCGCACTTGTCAGCAGCGTCAACAAGCCTATCATCTGCTTTAAAGAGATGTCCAATACTTTTTTTTTAACCCTCTCCCCCCCCCCCCCTTTTTTTTTTCACGCAGTTCTTGCCCCACCGCCCTCGTCCTATCCTCGTTTGTGCTAGAGCCAGGAGTTATTGCTTCGTCACATTTGGTCTAAGGGCGACAAATCCAATAAAAGAAGTTTACCGTAGTCTTCTAGAGAAAAAAAAAATGGAAGCATTTTTTCCTCGCACATATACACACGTTTTTTTTAATGTTTTTTTTTTATCATGTCCCTTCCATCCTTCAATAGCTCCCCTCCCCCCTGGCGCAGGCACTCATGGTGCTGGAGCTGGAGTGTGTGTCTGTGCAGCATCCAGGCTTTAATGAAAGTAGGGAGTCCCAAGTAAATTATGGGATGGCACAGTGTACAGGGTCGGGGAGGGTGGGGGGGGGGGGGCTTTTTGTTTATTCTCTGCTCCGAGACGGAACCTTCGAAATGATGTGTGCGATTTAAATTTTCAACTTGTGTTGAATCCTCTCTGTCAAACCCCCCTTGACCCCCCACCCCCCCTCGAGTTGTCCTCAATATAGAATTACACCACCAGATTCTAAGGACACAAATATTTCAATCTTCAACTATCTCTCTTTTCTTTTTTTAAATCTAATTTTGTGTTCCCTGGACATGTTCAAATGGGATGGCAAGCTATCTTCGTGCTGTCTTTAATGTTGTTTTACAACTCTTTAGTCGCTGGCTGTACAATACAATTTTTTTTTTTTTGCTAAAATTCCTTTAACCCATTATTTTTTTAAACCGCCTTTACATTTTCTTTTAAATTTAATTACATGTGTACAAATACAGTTCAACTAAAATATACATGTACACAATCTACACACATCATCAATTGGAGGACAGTTGGGGTAAAGGGGTGTAGTCTAGTACAGGCTTGTGATGTGCTCCTTTTGACTACTAGTACAATGTTTCAATGTAAATTATGTAAGCTCTTATCTTATATTACATACGCTCCTTTTGTAAAGAAGATTATTGCCTACTACGCTTATCCGTTTTCGTGAGTCTAGTCTTGCATTTTTATTAGTGTTTTGAATGATGCTAAGTTAGTGGTTTTCCTGGTTTGTTCAGGCAACCAATTCCATGCCCGAATGCCACTCGGGAAGAAAGAGTATTTATACGCATTTGTTCTCGCATAAGGGATACGGATAAGCTCTTTTAGTGGAGGGTTTAATATTTGATGCATTTAGCAGAATAGGAAGAATTGTCCGTCGATCTAATCCTTCTAGTACATGTCGTTGGTTGAAGTGTGTTTGTGTGTGTGAATCATACACCAATTTGTTTTTAAGTTTTAAGGCATTTCGACGTAACACCCAAAAGTGAAGTGAGAAATGATAGGAAAGGAAATAGATTTTTTTTTAAAGGACACTTTACAATCAAAAAGAAGAAGAAAAAGAATATTGTCAAGCTCTACAATTTAATAATGCAATTCAGGACTAATGAGTATGTCTGGGACAGAATGTCCTCAATTGCGGGCACTCAAGAAACCTTTATGGCTGACATGGTTTGGTCATGTGTTGCGGCATAATAACCTGCCAAAAAAAACGCATCCTCCAAGGCACTGTTAGAAGGTGAACGTCAGAGATGCCGTCGGCGGAAATGCTGGTTCGACAGTGTAAAAGGTCGCACAAAGCTGCAAACGACTGAAGTATCTGACAGCCCCTCAAGATGGGCAAAAATGGAGAAAGATGACTGCTGAGGTGTACATTCGCCCCCCCCCAACGACCATAATGGTCAAGGGATTGATGATGATGATGATGAATGCAGCATAATTTAGGTCGAATAGAGTTCTGTGCAAAAGTTTCTTGCTTTGGTGGGTGAAGGTGTATTTGGTGTCGTTGTTGTTTTGTTCAAATATCTTTTGAGACAGTTACAATGGACAAGTCTTAACGTGTATGCATGCATAAAAGGTCACGTGCAAAATCATTTCCGTTCTTATTCAATCATTTTCTTCGAAACAATGTCTGTGTGCTACTTTACTGGTTGTACTCAAATTTGTTGGGGATTAAAATTTATTTCATTTCCAATAGATGTTTACAAAACAAAACAATGTATTGTGAAAGTCAGAAGTGAAAAATCACCTTTTTAAAAATCAAACTTATTGCTTAATGCAAAATAATTTTTGTTATTCGTTTTTATGAATTTACGCACTTTGTTTTTCAATAACCAAGAAAACGCAACTCTTGACTTATTTAGTTTGTAAACAAATAAAATTTTAACCTCACGCGACTAACACTTGAGTATTAATTATCGCCTGTTCACTTTTGATGTTAAAAACGGATTCTTCATAACTAATATTGTATCCTTTGTATAATTCTAAAAGACTAGAATTGGCCGTCGAGGTTGAAATCAATTGTCAAACACCAGCAAAAGCATGCTTTGTTTGTTTATTAGTGTAAAAATATAACAGGAAGTTCACGAACATTCGGGTTCAAAAGTTTACGCCTCATTAAGACTTGTCAATTCTTTCGTTGAATTTTTATTTTGTAAAATGTCTTTTAACTTCAAATCATTTTTGTCTGTGTGTATGGAACAGTTGGTACTTTAGTAAAGTTTTATTTTAATTTCTATTGAACTACAGTATTTTAACTATTTTATCTACTACTGTAATAATTTTTGATTCCAAAAAAACTTTCTTCCAAATTTTAGAACTAAGTGGTCAAGTGTGTGTATGTCACCCTGGTAAAGAAAAATGTTTTTGGCATTTACAAATTTAAAAAAAGGAGATTGCTGCTGTTGCATTTGTTTAAGTTGTAAAAGATAGGGGAAATCAGGGATGAAATCAGGAAAATACGCTATAGATATCTTAGAAATCATTCTTTTTATTTTAATACGGTGGCTGCGACCTGTCATTGACCACAGTTCAAATAGTCCCTACCACAGTTGATGAATGTTTTCTTATTATGTTGATTCTACCCTAAGTTATGTTATTAGTATAATCTATATATATATAATGATACTGTTTGTCCCCATACGGATACCCATTGGTCAATTAGAAATTACGTGAGTTTGTTGTACCGACCTATTTAGGCCTAGGCCTATATACTGTCTAATATTTTTTCACATCGCATATTTGTCTTCGTTAGCTCAGTGGTTAACATAGCGGGCTGCTATGCGGGCGACCCGGGTTCGATTCTCCAGTTAGACCATCCCTTTTTTTCGACAATTTTTTTTTCAAACTTTTAAAAACAAAAGACATTGTAAATCTACGGGCAATTTAGATTTTTGTGAAATAAAAAGATTTGCCTATTTTTTTTACCCGATTACAATATTTATTTTAAATTACTTTCCTAAAAGTCTTCAGTAAAAAAAAATTAATAATTTATATATTAGATTTATAGCTTTCTTTTAATTGTAGTTTATACATTTTTTATCTGCACCTTATACAGTCCTGTTTTTTTTTTGTCCACCCGGGCAACGCCGGGCAATGTAGCTTGTTTAATTAATTGTTTAATTACTACATGTAGTAAATTCGTTGCCCTAATATTGGTATACGATGTTATTAAAAGTAAAAAAAAAAGTAAAGTCGGACTGCATTGATCTATGGCTCCGGTGAAAAGCAGCGTTCACCAGTTTCTGTGGCCGCGGCATACTAGGAGATTGTGTGTCAAGCACAATGCCCAGCCGCCTTTACTTTGCCCCAACTAAAGTCAGGTACCCATCAGAGCTGGGCAGACTCATGGACACCATTCACTCCCGAGAACGAATCCTAGTCTTCACCTGGATTCGAACCAAGGACCTTTGCCATTTTGTCCCCACAGTGTTATTAGTCACCACCTTCTCCTATTGGCTTGTGCCGTTGTTTGTAGCATATGATACTGACATCAGTTAGTGCTTTAACAATTTGATCTTCTATTATTATTTTTCTCTTCTTCAGAATCACCGTAAGACTTTCAGTGTTCACTTTAGACTCTAGTCATGGCGTCTGAAGAAAGTCAGCCCCATTATGTAGAAAGGTCGGAAAGCTTTCTGGACACTCCCGACTTTACCAGGTTGACCGTTCAAAAATCAAGTAGCCAGTCTAGCTTTTCCGTCACCCAGGCTGTATTTGGTGATGGGGTGGACGCCTCTGCATCGCCAAAGCAGGAGCTGGCCAGGTCAGTTTCGTCCGAGAATCAGAGGGCGGAAGTCAACGTGGAAATTCAAGGGTTCCGTGAGACCTGCTTCTCGCCAGCCGAAAAGGTCGTCTCCACGCGCGTGAGGTCCGTGTACTCGAGGTCCAGCAGTGGAGGCACATCCGGCGTGGATGTAGATCACGTCGACATCACCGGCACCAACGCGGCAGAGTTCGATTCCGCTTTCGCAGAGACTTCTGATGGTGGGAGTGGCGTGGAGAGCGTCCGCGGGGAGAGAACTACCTCAGACTCGTACTACATCAAGCAGACTTACCAAATCAGCTCGTCTGAGAACACGTCACTCTCCGTGACGGCTATTCAGAATGTCACTTTCAAGAGCTCTAAAGATGTTGAAATCGGAGGGGCGCCGAGCACCGACCACACTGCTCACGCGCTCGATGGATCCCAGAATCTCGACTCCCCTAAAAGCATGCACGCCCACGTGGACTGGTTTGATACAAGTCGTGATGCAGACCAGGGACTGGACATATTGAAATCCGCAAGAGAGGATGTCCAGCAGCTGATACAGAGCAGCTACATGGTGAGTGATATATCCGGTGTCGTTGATAACGACAGTATGGGGCCGAATTCGGTAAGAGCCAAAACTCAAGAGTCAACCATAGCTGAGGTCTCCCCACAAGGCACATCCGTGGATACTGTCAGTGTTGGTATGGACTTCAATCAGAACAGTGCTGTACGTCCTCCCGGCGACTTGTCGCTAAAATTGGATAGCACAGATAAAGACTCAACTGATAAAATCTTCCCTCCCAGGCTCACCTACTCACCTGGCATAGCCATCAGGAGCTACGCACTGGAAGAACTGGCGGAAAAAAAGTCAAGGTCGACCCCAGAAAGGATAGAAGCCTCTGGTCTGGAAAGTGCAGTCAGGTCTACGAGATTTGATGAGGACTCCTCACAGGTTGATGTTGACATGGGAAGGTCTGTTGATGAACCTCCTCCATCCGGCGATGCTATTCCACACCTAAAGAAAGTAGACCTTACCCAGTTCAAAAACAGGCACGTGGATCAGAGTTCAAGGACGATCACTACTGAAACGGTGAACATGTTTACGCTGACCAAAGTTCAGAAAGTGAGTCTTACTGATGAATCGCACATTGTAGAGAGCAACAGCAAGGGACAAATTACCCAGGAAATGGATAAAGGGGAAGAGGATGAGCTCTTGGACCAGTTGGTTGATCTCGAGTCGATCCAAGTCGGTTACAGGTTTCACGATGTCGGTATGATGCAGGACACTGGAGGCATCTGCAACATGGCGTTTGATGACTCTGAAGACGTCGTCGTCGATGCAGTGCAGCAGGATCACATCTCACATTCCCTCCCGTCCCAGACACATTCCACCGTAGAATTGTCTAACGGGCAGGCGTTGCTTACGAGTGCAACAGAAACGGCTGGCTTGCAGAGCCGTACCAATGTGCAAGAGATGTCCGGAAGCACCGAGTCCTCAGCAAATTATTTAATTTCAGGTTCCTCGTCTGTTACCACGAGTTCAAAATTCTCATCTTCCTCACTTCAGAGCGACAAGCACTCTATTGTACATCCGGAAGCTAAAAGCAACGATATCCCGAGTAGCGAAACGCTAAACAAGACAAAACTGCAACGCAAAGCTAAAACTAAGAAAAATATTGGTGATTTAAAAAAAAAATCACAAAAAGCAGATACTCGATTACCCGTTGCTTCCATAAGCACCCCTGCCTCGACTAAGGAATCAGATAATTCTAGCTTGAATAAAGAAGTAAAAGATGTGACTGTCAGCATCGACCCTGCTAGTCATTCATTTATTGAAAGTCTAACTAAAGCTGTGTCTGCCGAAGTTGAAAAAGTTGTACGATCGGAAGATGGCAGCAAACGAATGTCCGATTCACGTGACGGGGCTAAAGCTAGTGGGGGCGAGTCAAAAGTTACAGAAAACGCCACAGCTACTGTTCTACCAGCTCAGGCATCGGTGAAGAAGTCAAAAGATTACCCACCGGGCACCGCACGAATCGAACGTGGGAACAGTCTGGATAAGAAATGGTCACAGACGGAATGCAAAGAAGAGAAAGGTGTCACGTCTACGCAGGCCACTGTGAATATAGCCCAGGCTGGCTTGAGCAGTGCAGTTTCGAGTGGGTCCTCTCTATCTGTCGCCAAAGAGGCTACCAATCAATTGAATGTGCAGAAGCAGGCGAGTGAGATTAAAACCACGCAACTCATGCTTGCCACTGAAGCTAAAGGTGGCCACCCCATGCAAGTCACTAGAAGGTTCAACGTGAGCAAAAAGTTTGAGTCCTCCCTCAGGTCACTCGGAGGGGTCCTCAGGTCAGAGTCAGTCTACATTGACGTTTACTTTGATACGTCCGACTTTGAGCTGACCTTGGCGGACTGCTGGCTGAGGACACGCAACGGTCGGTGGCAGCTGCACGCCAACTTTAGCAAGCTGCTCAACGACGGCACCAAGCAGGAGTACTACGAGACCGAGGACCCGGGTGCCATACTGGCCGCCCTGGGGCGCATACTGAAGACCAGCAAGAATCAGCAGGCCAAAGGTGAATCTTCGTCTGTGGCATTGTTTGCTGTCAGGTTTGGCCTGAGAGAGTTTGTCAGGTACAGGACGACCCGGAAGACCTACACCCTGCAGGAACTGACTGTTGACCTGGACCTGCCAGAGTACGGCTTCTGGGTGGGCAGCGTGACCTCCACTGGGAATGGCTGTCACAAGCCCTGCGATGCACTGAACAAAATATATACCTTCTGGAATAAGACTGGTAAGTGTTGACTTAATTAAAGTATGATCTTACTCCCATCAGCTTTTTTGTAAAATTATATTTCTAAATTAACTTTTAATCTTATTAATAATTACAAAATGTTTTTATAATCTACTTAAAAATATTGTTTTATAATGCGCTAATTTTGAAATAATTTTTAAATACTTTTGAAATAACAAAACAAAAAAATTAACTATAAGATAAACAACAAATTAAACGTTATAACATTAGTAATGTGTCCTTAACATAAAACTCACAAACATTAGACACACTGGAATGTGGGACTTTGGAACATATTATTGAGGTTATAGTGATTCTATTTAATCTCAGAACATTTGAAAAATATATTGAGTCTCAATAAATAAATGACATGGAAGTAAACGGTATGTCTACATATAAATATTATGTATAAAAAAAGACTTATTTGTGTATGAAGAATGGAGATTTAGATCTCCCATGTCATTTGTCTACGGAACCCCTGTGAAAAAATCCTTAATGATTTTTGTATGCTCTTTTATACCATTTACTTGGTATTTACTCGGAAAGTCAAAACGACTGATGCACAAAGTATGCGTGCGTGGTGCACCACTCCATGCACCATCCCCGCTAGTAAAAACAACAACAACCAATTAGTACTGTAAATTTCTTTTTACAGTCTAAAGCCTCCCCTCTCCCATTAGTCTACTTCCCCAACGTCAAGGGGGAAAAAAAGTCGTCTTTAGTTTAGTATTGGTCTTTAGTTGGTTCTATTGGCATCGTTAAAGAGTATTTTGAAGACGGCTACTGTTGTAACGATCTCTTCTGATTACGATAATAATAGCCCGTACAAAGGCCTGGATGTTACTTCATAATTACTTTCATTAGCAACTTTTCTTTGATCACTCGACCAACCAAGAAAATAAAAATAATAAAAAAGTCCGTTTGGAAAAAGAAAAGTACAAAGTACAAGGGGGGTGGGGGGGGGGGGGTGACGGAGGGGGCAGTTTTGTGGGAGGGAGGGAGTAAAGGGGTGGGTGTTATATAGCGAGGATGTGATAATTATGATATTTTCTGACCTTTTGTCACTTGCTGTATGTGTGTGAACTGTAGAGATGTAAGGCTGATAGGAATGATAAGCCAATTAGTGGGGTTTAAAAGGATGCACACATGCATGTTAGTTCAGGGGTTGGGGTGGTGGGAAGGGGCAGGGATTATTGTATTGATGTTATTATGGAACATTACGAAATTTATTATGTTTTCTAGTGTTGTTGTTTTTTATCGTCTTTGTAAGTAAGCTTTGATGGAGGCTTCAGTAGACACGCGACCATTGAAATTACCTTTTAAATGAAATTGAATGGACGTTGCTAAAGCGTCAAACATTCATAGGTAGAGGTCATACCTTTGTACACATACAGCAAAGTACATATGCGCAGGGCCGGCTCAAGACACTAAGAGGCCTAGACTAAAAAGATTTCCTTGCCTCTCCCCTAATTTAATCAGAATATAAACAATAATAAGCCTTAACACGTAATGTATTTATTGATATTAAACTAAACTTACAGTAAGATGTTTAATTTAAGATATTTTATTAATTTTTTTTTTTTTTTTTTTTTTTTTTTTTTTTTTTTTTTTTTTTTTTTTTGAAGTTGCGAACTTGTGGATAATACATTTTCGTAATCTAATGTAAGAAGTAATCTTTTTAGTGAATCCTGGGCCAACGATGACATTTGCACTATTGTACCATAGAAGCTAACGAAAATGATGATTTTGGTTTTCTTTGCCTTTTTTACTTAAAGGTTAATCCAGCCCTAATTATGCATATTCGAAGTTGAATTGGGCGTTACAAATATTAATACTATATTAAAACTATTAAAACTATTAGTCCAAATGTTTCATGTTTCGGGTGCATTTTTCTAAAAGCATATAACATCTCCTCCATCATTGTCTAATACAAATGTAGGATCACTATCAATCATAAGGGACACGGTGGCGAACGTTCGGCTGGCGTTCCGAAGGTCCTGGGTTCGAATCCGTGGTGAAAGTTAGAATTTGTTCCCCGGGTCTGGAGGGTGTCACTGAGTCTACCCAGCTCTGATGGTCACCTGACCTTATTTTGGGGGTAAAGTAAAGGCGGCTGGGCATTGTGCTGGCCACACAATCTCCGTGGCCACAGAAACTGGTGGACGCTGCTTCATCGTCCCCACAGATCAAATTGGTCCGTCTGGATACTTTACTTTTGTTAAAATGGAGTATCGGTTGATTGTATTTTTGTAGATAGTGAAGTCGCCTACATGTATTAGCTTATAATAATTGGACAGTATTGTTTTAGTTATAAGTTTAAAAAAAAAAAACTTGGGCATTACAATATATAAGCTATAATAATAGTGATGAGAATTATGAATTCAGAACAACAACAACAAAAAAGTGTCACTCTATTTTACCCATTATTCTCTCTCCCTCCTCTTTTTCTCTCACTCTCTCTTTAACATCTGTCTTCACACATGAGCGAAACTTCCCATCTCCCATAAGCATTACTGCAATGTGCACACAACCTACATGTTTCCCCCCTGCTCGAAACTCCCCCCCCCCCCCCACACACACACATTTCTCCCTCCTCAATCATTGTTTCGCATTGCCATTGGTTGCGCCATGTTTGCTGTGCCTCTCTCTAGCCAATCAGAGACTATATATAGATCTGTTTGTTGTTGTTTTTATACAGTTGAACTCTACCCTTTCGTGGTGGCGAAAAGAGTGGTGGGGGAGAACAACAACAGATTTGGACAGCGGTGCAAAAAAAAAAAGTTGCCTTTTTTATAAAGATAAAACTCGCGTGTAATCTTATTATTTTATCATATCAATCCAAATTTTTACATAAATAGACATATATTAGTTTTGGTCAGATGAATGAAAAATCCGTTTTTTTTTCTTCAGAACTCAAATTAGGGCCAAACTAGTCAGCTTTAAAAAATTTTTTAGTTCCGTAAATTTTACTCTAAACGAGTAATAAACTAATCCATAAAAACACAGTTTTTATTATACTCCCTTTCTTTGTAAACTAAGTTTATATTTAATTAATATTTTGATAGATTAAAATAAATATAAGTGATATCATACCTTATGAATTTCCACACAAAAATTTTGCGCATCCTTTTATTTTTCTAGCATTGGCCCGCAAAAAAACATAAGAAGATAACTCGCTTTGTTTCGGCTATATTGTGCAGTTTTCATTCTATTTATTTCGTAAAAGCGAACATATCCGAAAAGTTTATTTACTTTCGTCTCTTCCGGTAGAGGCAGCCATGTTTACATTTTCTTCGATTCCCAAATTGGTCGAAGTTATTAGTGACAATTCCAAAGGCTATGATGCTGAAAATTTGATAGACTGTATTGTTAGTCTGGACAAGTCTGCGACCCAAGTTTCAGCTCGATTGGACCACGGGAAGTGGTCGAAAAATCGATGCAAAGTTTTGCTAACAACCTAGCAAGCAGACAGACAGAAAATTCAAGTTAATAGAAAGGGAGTAAAAAGGAGAATAGATGTGTTTCTGTTTTGCCTGCAGCATGCAGTAGGGTTGTGTGGCCATTTAAATGCATTGACCTTTTTCAACGTCGCATTCCCTTCACCCACCAGCTGGTGCAAGGTAGCCTACTCATTTGAGCAGGGTAAATATAAAAAAATGATGGATCTGACTAAAGAAATAAGGTCACTACCTAAAGCAGATTGAAGAACAAGTTGAAAGAATAGGGTCTACGCCACCCTTAAGGGTGGCGCTATATGAAATAGAGTCGCACCTACATGAAATAGGGTTGTGTTACACGAAATAGTGGAAATGCCACGCGAAATAGGGTCGTGCTATTTCAAAGAGCGGCAATGCTATATGAAATAAAGTTCAAGCCACTTGCTATATGAAATAATGGCAATGTTACATGGAATAGATCGTGCTACGTGAACGAGGACAGTGCTAAATGAAATAGATCAACGCCAGTACTACGTGAAACAGGGCAGTACACGAAATGGGGCAGCGTTACGTGGAAAAGGGCAGTGCTACGTGAAATAGGGCAGTACTATATGAAAAAGGGCTGTGCTACGTGAATATGGCAGTGCTACATAAAACAGGGCAATGGTACTTGAAATAGGGTCCGGCTTAAATTTACCAGAGTCATTGGTGCAATGTGATTTCTCGTAATACAATACAGTATGCTTAGCGTTCGTGTCAATCTTAGGTTGGAGTAAAAAATGAATTCCATTCAAAGTAACTTGCCGGCTTATGTGAATAGCATTAGAACAAATAAACCACCAAGGAAGATGAAAAAAGTAAAACAATGAAAAAAATAAAACTAAGTTAATATATCTTTTATACAAGTTAAACAAAAAGAATTCGAGGAAGTAATGCTTATGTAAATTGGTCATTATTAGCGATATTTAGAGTAAACGTTTTTAGTTTTTTACTTTAGCCTGCTCTAAATCTAATTCTATCTCTTCTGAGATTCCCTGAATAAAAATGCTTGCTTGACATTTGTGCCGCCCCTCTCACTCCATCGCAGCGCCCCAATTCGCCTTCAACGTTGTTTGACATCGTTCTTCTGGTCTTTGTAATATAACATTTAACAAAAAAAAATCATCCTTTTTTTTTTTCGGCATACGACGACGGCATAGATTAGCTTTGTGTGAGCTGTGCGGCTTTCAATTAGACTAAAAGATACCTGCTTTGTAATTAGACCGAAACAGCAGTCATGGGACAAAATACGGATTTTTAAAAATGCAAATGTCTTTTTTCGACATTGTTTATTTTTTATTTTATTTTACGGCTTTCATAATGATTGTGTGGCTAACTCAATGCTCAGTCACCACCCCCAGTCATCCCATTCGTGTCGGATGAACAAAAGAGTGCATCTTGCGCTAACCTGAGTAATGTAAATTATGTCTTATCTCGACGTGGACCTTATGAGCTTGAAACGGATTAACCTTTTTATTTCTCGTTTGTTTGAGGCGGCGATTGGGAATGTTTTATTTCCCGTATAGTTCTTTGTCGTCAGTATAATATTTCCTGTTAGTCTTGCGGCACTGTTCTGCTCTACTCTGTTCTGCTTTTAGCTGTTATATTCCCCCCCCCCCCATTTACTACAGCCACCGATGTCTACTATAGTAAGTCATAGTGCTCGCCTATAATAAAACTTACCTGCAGATGTGTCCTGTGTCTCCTCGGAATTGGGCAACAAATACCAACAAATTGCTCTGATTTTTTGGGCAATAAATAAGCAGATTGAATTGTATACTATGATCAAGACACAGAGAAATGCCTAACTAGCTCGTCTAAAATAAACAACAACAAGACTTCTGTCCTATAGTAGACTACCGCAGTCATATATACTTCAGAATCTTAAGGAATGATTTAAAGATATTTTTAATTGTCTAATACCCAGACGAAGAGCTACCGTTCCAGATCTAGGGTAACAAAATATACCCAGCAATGGCAACACAGTAGCCCAATACTCTGCTCTATGGGCTTTTCAGTTACGCCTTTAGAAATATTTCATTCAGCTGATTCTCCTTCTCTTTCTATCTTTCTTCCCTTCCTCTATCCCTATCCCTTCCTCTCTCACTCTCTATCTTTCTTTTACTCTCTTTCTCTCTCTATCTGTACTTTGCTCTCTTTCTCTCTCTCATTCCTCTCACACACACTCTCTCTCTCGTTCACACACAACGTATCAACATTGTCAATTCTGCCAACCAGCCAGACGAGTTGTGTGTGTGTTAGTGTTGGGGGGAGGGGATGAGATAGAGAGTCGGGGGGGGGGGGAGGAGGCCTTCAGTAATGGGAGGAAAAGCGTTTCTAATTACGGGCAGCCAGGAGATTAGCTTCAACTATGACGGCCTCTAACGAGCTCAGTTGACGGCTGATTAAAGAGAAATGTAAAAAGATGCTGACCCTCCCTCTTGTCTTCCAAGCTAGTTAGCCTGTCCACACACAGAGATAGGCACTTGGACCTAGTCAACGAAATGACTAGTCTAGTGTATGTGTTTTCTTTTTTTAAAAACGTCTTCATAGAAGTTTATTTTCTTGTTTGTGTGTGTGTGTGTGTGTGTCTATTGGTCTGTGTATCATTGTGTATGTGTTATTTTGGTTATTAATTTGTGTATAAGTCGTACTTTAAGCTATGGTTTAAATAATTAAAGTTGTGTTAGTTCTTCCCACACGAGGCGGCGGGGGTTTATAACCGTAAGGTTGTTTGAGCTGATCCTCATGGCTCTAGTAGTCTCACCAAGGATGGTGTTTATTTAATACGATGTACCGACAAGAATTTTTATAGAACAAACAACCAACGATGTTTGATTAGTCAACTTAGGAAGTAATTAAACAGAGGGCCTGGGGGAGTGGTTGGGGGGGTGGTGGAATTAACTAGTAAGGTTGCCCATGGAAATTTCCTGTAAGGGTCTGTGGCCCTCTCTCCAGGTACGGTGTGCTTGGAAAGGGACTTTGGAATGTGGATGTGCTTGGAATGTGGATGTGCTTGGAATGTGGATGTGCTTTAACTATGTGACCAAATGACCATCAAGGATTTACTTGTCAATGAAATACCGTTGACTTTGGCTGGTTACTTTTGTAGTCGTTTCCTGTATTGCTTTTTTTTTGTGTTAGTTACTGCATGATAGACAAAGTTCAGGTCTTATTTTGGTGAAATTGCTACGGTTTTTGATTTCTACAAAAAATAACGTGATGCAAAATCAATATTCAGATTTCTACACAAATAAAGATCCCTATACAGCTTTCTCAAATTACCTTTGGATGTTTGTTTTTTCCAAGACGACTTACTGACTGAGTGATCATCAGTTGCCACAGACCTAGTCGGCCTAAATTACTAGTTGGACTTATTAAAAATATGTTGTTGTTGTTTTTTTAGTTGTTGCTATTAAAAACTAGTTCAACGTTACTAAACGTTACAAAAAGTTAACAGAACACGGTGGTATACCAAAGATATCAGGTTCGAATCCTGGTGGGTGCTAAGACTGTCTTATAAAAAATAAACATTGGGTCTACAGTTAAATACTAACCTTAATTGGTTTGATTACGTTTCTTGCTTCCAGTCCACTGCGCATGTATTGTAACTAGCTTGTTGTGGATATTCACTTGTTATAGTGAGTTTGACAGTAATAATTTATTATTTTAGTTTTTAGTTAATTTTTAGTATTTATTATAAGTAATTCACTTAAATTCTTAGGTCAATAAAATTTATATAAATTGGTGTCAGATTTTTGTCTTCACCAAATCATAAAACGAAACAATAAATTACAAAAATACATTTTAGTAACTGTGGCATATTCACTCAGTTTTTTTTATTAATGCACATTCGCCTTTTTTTTGGCACATTTACTGTTTGTATTGACATGGTTGGCATTGTTGCACATTAACGATTATATAACTGTTGCACATTCTTTCTGTTTCCATTCTTGCAGATTTACAATAGTTTCATCGTTGCACATTTACAAATTATTGCATCCTTGCACATTTATATTTGTTGTATTCTTGCTCACCGGCAAGGTTTGCATTGGTGCATTCATAGATAGAATTCTAGTGTTAAACTTTTTTTTCCCGTATCTAGTGTTAGCATAATATGTGGAAAATGATTTAGAATTATTTTTTTTAATGATGATTGACGTGATCAAGACGAGGTCATTGCTCTGAACAATTTTTGGTAGAGTTTTAGCTGAGTTATTTTTAGGTTGAATGCGAAATAGCTGAGTTATTTTTAGGTTGAATGGAAATTGAATGCGGTCTGTGACAAGTAGCAATCAGACTGAGGAAGCTATTAATTAGTTTAATATTCCGGTTCTGATTTCTTTGATATACCAGCGATCGTTAGTTTTTTTTTTTTAATCAGGTGGTATTTAACTCTCGGAATGTTAGTACTGTCCCTACTTAGCATACATTTAGTTCAAACACTGCAATTGTTTCAGTTTGAGAAAAATAAAGAGTGTATTATTTTGGCTCGGGAAATGTAGTTGTTTAATGCAATTGAATTAATTGATTTGTTTATTTAATTGGATGTCGCTGGTTGTGGAGAATTAATGGCTGGTTAGTATCACGAGAAAAAAAAACTTTTGATGATAAAGTTTTGCATACAAAAAAAAGTGCAAATGTTAGCTATGTAATAATTATTGAGAACATTGGATTTCATCTTCTTAATGCTTTAATAAAGAAGTCAAAGTAGTGAGAATTTCACTAATTGACATTGATCAATAATATAGGGATGTAAAAGTTATGAATACGTTTGCGATCTTTGAAAATATGTTTCGGTTTAAATTACGGTCAAGGATCATCATGTAAAGACAAGTCTATGGCTACTTCAATCTTGACCAAATGTGTACGCCCTCTGCATATTTTGTTTTTATTTCTCCACAGTCGAGAAACACGTTGGTATTCTCCTAAAAGTAGTGTAAGGGCGGCTCCATTTGAAAACTGCGGGAGGTTCTGGCCCCCAAAATAAAGTATCTTGTTACAAAAGGTTTCATCGAATTTAAATCCCAGGGAAGCGCTTCTCTGCACTCGGCTAAAGCTAAAGCCGGTTAAAGACAGCTAGACTGTATGTTTCGTGTTCACTTGAGACTGAAGTTGACCCAATGAAAGCAAGTATATGGTGGAAGCTCTAGCTTTTGGGGGGAAAGCATCAATAGCCCGATTATGAGCCTGGCGCTGACCATTAGGAGCCCATATAGAGTAGGTTACGCTCTTCTTATAGTGCAAAAATGTCTTGAACCTGTGCAAGGAATTGAGAGTTGATGGCACTGGAGCGAAGTTTGTTCTTATATAAAAGTGTCTCCAGCTTGAGGAACATATTCGCGTTTATTCTCCGAGCCCCAATAGAATAATAATCTCTTAAGGGAAATAAGATTAGATCGGTTCGGTATTGTTCAAATCTTTTGGGTTCATATAGTATTAAAACAGTTCTGTAGAAGATCTGTTTCCATTAGCATTGTGTGTGTGTGAGTGTGTGTTTGTTTACTTTTATAAAAAACTATTGGTTATGAACGTCTCCTTGATCAAGGCGTGGTTTCATTTGTTTCATATTAATGACCATTGCTCGTCTGTACACACTGACCATTCCACAGTTTACCACACTACCACGGCAGTCAACTGGGGAACATTTTGATTTGGAAAAAAAAAAAGCAAAATCTGCCACCAGAGTTCAAGTGGGAGGAGCCTGCAGATGGGCCAGGACAAACAGAAAGTGACTACTTGAATGTGTTTATAGTTTATAGCAGGGGTCGGCAACCTAAGGCACGCGTGCCCAAACTTGTCACGCAGAGCGATTTTCAATGACACGCGAAAGATCTCTAAGAGCGGTTTTTTATTGATAAAAAATAAATTTTCTGGTTCTAAAGTAGGAAAACTGACTGTCGAAGCAGATTTTTCTGAATGACATAGCGACACATTTCAGTGAGTAGCATTTCCAAGCACCACTGGAATGGATTTGCATTGAAACTGGACATATCTTGCCGTGAAATCAATTTTAAAACATTTGACTGATGCACATCCCTATAGTAAAGCATATATTAAGATATAAAGTTGGGCTTTTTCAGAAATACATCGAAGCACTGAAAGCGGAGCATTCTAATCAAATGCTATACTTTCAAATTGAAGGACTCATTTTTTTTCATATCACATCAAGCCTCACTGGTTTGATATTATTACAACCTTCTTAGATGTCGATCTTTTTTTAAGTGGAGGAATATTGTCGATTTTAAAATGCAGCAGGTTGAATTTTAAACTTTAAAAAAATGGGCATCCAAATATGCCGATTCGCGGAAAAAAATCTTGAAGGAAGCTGCATAGGAAAGCCGTCTGCTATTCTCAACTGCTAAAGGCATTCACTCGTTTACTTTCACAGCGTTTGGTACAATTTACACTTGTGAATAGATTTTATTACACATGAAAGCTGTTTTAAGCATACAGAGAGGTCACTTACACATGAAGGCTCATTAATTTATACAGACTAATTACATTTAATAGAGTTTTTATGGTCATCTTCTTTAATTAAACATAATTATAAGTAATTCTAAAACAAATTTATATGTTTTATTAATTTCATAAATATGAGATACTTATTCAATAACACTATATTAAGTAATTTCTGAAATAATTAATGTTTAAAATATAAACTCCATCCTTAAATGGACAAACAATTAGTGGAGGAAATGTTTATTTACAACAGTTTAACGTAAATAATTTTAATCCTCTAATAATTAAATCTTTGAATGAATACCATAATGTTGGATTATATAAAAAGATAATAATTAGTCAGTAATACTTTTTATATTACAAAACATACTTTTTTTGGCATCATTATTGAATCAAATGTGCAAAAGATTTTTAATTAAAGGGAATAATTAATCCGTTTTATTTGAGCTAATATATCTAATGTTTCTTTTTTTTTTCTTTAATAATATAATAAATGGCTTACAATTTATAACTTTGAAATGATCAGCTTGTAACAAGCATTCGAAAATTATATAAATATTATATGACCAAAGAATTAATATGTATATTTTCAAACATTATATTAACTACCCAGTTTGTATGATTACTACGTATCTCTTCCGCTTAACGATAATATGTACACATGGTGTTATGGAAACAAAACATTAAGGGAGATCTACAGATCAAAATATATGACTAACAAATGATAATGGTAAGACAATTACCATACATTTTTAATGTGAGTGTTTAGTAATAAAACATTGTATATATGATATAAATGCTAATAAATAGGATGATAATAACATACATGTTAATTTTGTATTAAATATAAAACCTTGTAACGATTCATTGCTGTTGGCAAGCTGAATGGCTTAGAAATTCTTGTTTGGCACACTGTTAGCAAAACGTTGCCGACTCCTGGTTTATAGTGTCCCGTCGCTGCTTGCGTTTTTGTATCCGTGTGCATGCAGTATGAGTTGTTGCACACGTGTCTATAGTCTATTCTATATGATTGCCGGTACTTACTAAAAGAATATGTCGTGCATTACTTGTTCACCGCCCTCTCCTCCGCTCACTCCTTATACTATATATATTGGAGGCCGACCGAAATTCAGCTTCGGTATCGGTTTCGGCGCCGAACGTAATCAAATTGCCTCTTTCGGAGTAGTTTCGGTCGAAGCCAATAAGTTAGCTTTCGGTTTGCTTTCGGTTTCTGCCGCAGCTGGTATTGACTTTCGGTCATCATCAGAATATCTATTTTAACTTTCAAATCTCACATTGCAACGCTGCATCTATTTCTCTGCTTATTGAAAATTTCATTTAGTTAAACAGTTGCGAATAAATCTCTGTAAAGTAGAAAATTGAATTTAATCATAAACGGAATGCTTAATCACAGCAAAGAATTTCGAAAAAAAAAATTGAGTGTGGGATTACTGTGCAGTCTTTTCAAATCTTTTGTTTGGCAATTTCGGTTTATCTTTCGGTTTCGGCCGATTGTGTAGTTTAGTTTGGTTTCCGTTTTGGCCGAAAGTCAATTTATAACTTTCGGTATGGTTTCGTTTTCGGCCGAAGCCAAAAATTAGCTTTCGGTCGGCCTCTAATTTAGATCTATATACATATAATATATATATATATATATATATATATATATATATATAAATATATATATAAATATATATATATATATATATATATGATTTAATGGCTTCATTCTGCTCATTCCCTAAGTTTTAGTTCACTCCTATCTTATGTTTTTAAGACCACCCCCAGTTTTCTTTAAATCTCGTCAAAAAACAACAACTCGTTGTTTTTGTTGTTTGTTGTTGTCGCCCCTTTACTTGGATGCAGCCGTACGTATTGTTTTAGTGTCCCGTCCCCCTGTCACCCCTCAACCCTCTTCCCGCCACCGCCACCTTCCCTCCCATCGGATCTTTAAAGAAAAAACAAACACCGGCTCGTTCCTCTCTTGCAGAAAGAAGCGCGTGGGGGTTGTGATGAGTCTTGGGGTTGGAGGTAGCAGTATTTGGAACAAGTTGAGTACTGCAGCGCCCCACCAACCAGCCTCCAATACATCACCCCTCCCTCCCTCCCTCCCTCTCTCCCAGTGTTTTATTTAATAATATGGTCGACGTCCTTACAATCCTTTACAGTCTTTAAAAAAAAAAATCTCCTTCGCCCCCTCTCTCATTCTCTCTGTATTTCTCCCCCCCCCCCCTCCCTTGTCTATCTGAACCAGCAGCCAGAGCCCGGACTGTGTCACTTGTGCAACGTCCATCCCACCACGTGCAGCGGCAGCAGCGGCATCAACATTTCTCCCCCCCCCCCTTTCCCTCACCAGCCCTGCCCCTTTGACGCAAAACGGAATCAACATGGCCGACCTCTTGCAGCCCCCACCCCACCCCCGCCTCTCTTTAATAACTAGACCTCCCCCCCCCCCCAAAAAAAAATGGGCTCATTGATTTCCGTCCAGTGGCTTGGTGTTTTTTTTTTTATATCTTCTGTTCCCGCCGCTTTACTTTCTCCCTGTAACGCCCTATCTACCCTTCCTACACCCCATTTTTTTTGTATATCTCTCCACCCTCTGTGCTGTTTTTCTTAACCCCTTGTAATTAGTCTGTCTTAAAGGGAAAAATCGTCAATTGATCATCCGCCCCTCCCCCCCTCCCCCCCCACACACACACGGTCATCCCTTTAACCCACACAGTACCCCATTCCGAATTTATTTTTTCTATAATTTTTTTTTTATAAAGCATTTATTCCCGGCTACCCTCTCTTTTTTTTATAATAATCTTGCTCTCTCTCTCTCTCTCTCACTTCTTTTTCTTCTGCTTTTACTGATACCAGAGCCCGGGCTTGCTTCGCCGCGCCCCCCCCTCCTCTCTTTTTTTTTCTTCCTCCATCTCTCCCCTCCCTTCATTCGTAGTTGTGAGCGCATCGGGCCCTTCGTCTTGAGCGATATATATTGTTATAATTACTGTGGCCTGGCCTCAAGATTATTGATGGTGGAGGGTGGGGTAGGGCGCTAGATGAAGGAATGGGGAATGGGGCGCGGCGTGTGATGCAGTCCTGGGCTTGCATTCATTTCAATCTCGGTTTGGCTAGTTTTCTTTTTCTTATCCGGAATTGGGATTTTTAAAAAAGGACGAAATGGGGGGGGGGGGGGGAAGGGGTTTACAAAAAATTGTAAAAGAAAAAAAAAAGAAGATGCATTTTAACCCAGCCCTTTAACCCCTTCTACCCCCTGTGCACATTATTTCCTTTAAAAAAAAAGTCTATACAGCCGAAGGATAAAAAAAATGCACCTCACCATTGTCCAATAAAACCATGGCGGACATGTTTTTTTGTGTGTGTGTTTAAAGTTGTGTTTTTTTTTATATATAACGGTTTGTATTTTTTTTTTGTGTTTGGTGCGTCTAGTAGGGCGGGGGGCGGAGTTTGATGGCTGCTGAAAGGGGGTGGGGGTGTGGGTAGGGAGTAGGTGTGGTGGATTGACAAGGTGAGTGCACGCTGCTGCTGCTGCTGCACAACGTCATCTGCCTGGTGCGTGGTGGTGACTCCCCCCCCTCTCCCTCAACCCATCTTTTTCCCCCCATACTCACCCTTCCTTCCCCCCTCCCCCCCCCCCCTCAACTTGCACCCACTGTCAGTTGTACTTAGAGTTACCCATGATTCCTAGCATCATTTACTTCTGGGTTTTTTTTTAAATATTATTTTATTTGTAAATCCTTGTGCATACTTTTTTGTTTGTTATTAAACTTATTCATTTTTTATTTGCACTGGTCGCTTGTTTGTTGTTATTTTTTTTTTTTTTTTTTTTTTTTTTTTTTTTTTTGAATTGTCTATTGCACACATATACAGAAAACTGTATGTCATTTGATAAATTGTCTGTGTATTTTTTTTTAGTCTTGTCTGTTCTTTTTTTTTTCTTTTGTGTTTCAATTTGTCTGTCTCGTTTTTTTTGTGTGTTTTTTGTTTTTGTTCAAAGTGTCGTTTGTTTGGTTGCCTTAGTTGTTTTTTTTTAACGTAATTCGATTTGTTTTTTTTTTCGTTTTGCTTTATGTCTGAGGCTCTCCCTAGTTAGAAATTTAACAAATAAACAACGAACTAAAAGAAAGTTTGGAGAGAGGGGATTGGAGGAGAGACGGGATTGGAGGAGAGAGGGGATTGGAGGAGAGACGGGATTGGAGGAGAGACGGGATTGGGGGAGAGACGGGATTGGAGTGTCATATCTTCTCTTTTAGTACCGGTAATAGAAATTCTTACTGACCACTGGACTCATCAGAAGAAAGTTTTGGCCTGGTCGCGGCGGATGTAGAAATGTGGGAAAAAATGTAGCCGTTGCAGTCAGTCGATACTAATTGTCATCTCATGTTATGCCAGAGGTTTCGCGGCGATACTTTTTGGGAGGGGGGGGGGGTAAGAGGGGAGGAGCGCCGCAGGGAGGTATTGGGGTTAAGGAGGTCATTGCCCCTCTCCCCCAACCGTCCCGTGTTATTTTATTTTCCCTACTTCTTTCTTTCTTTCTTTCCTTTATTTTTTGTTTTGTTGGTTTGTTCTCGCTGTTACTTAAAGATGAGCTTTAAGCGAGAGTAAATCTGTGCTCTCCCAGCGCCCGAGAGGACAGTGTATAATGCTGGAGATGAGCCAGTCTTTTTTTTCTTTGGGGGGGGGGGGCGCGGTAATTCTTGCCCGCATCTGCATAATTGAATGAAGTCAAATAAAACTGTAGGGCGTAATACACAAGTTATCTTGTGGGCCAGTGAGGGTGGGGGGGGGGTAGATGTGGACGCGTGGAGGAGGAGGAAATCACGTTGGGGTTTGTGGAGTAATTATGATTGATTCTAGTCTTTCCTCATTTCGCTCTCGCCTCCCCGAAATGGGTAAGGAGTAGGACCGGGGGTGGGGGGGGGGTCCTAGTGGAGAAGGAGGTTGAGAGAGTGGAGGGAGGGGCAACTGATGTTTTCATTTGTATGCACCCTGCAAACACCGTCTTGGAAGTGGGGTAACTGCTTAATTTTGCACACCATTTCCATATTACGGGGCGTACGGCCGAATTAAGCCCTATTCAAGCCGGCGTGCAAGTCCCGCGTAATCTCTATCAATCGCGTTACGACCACCGCCATTATACGCGGCTGATGGAATTTGCATACTGATGTCTTACTAGTTGTTTTGCCATCTCTCTAGGGGAGAATCTTTTCATATTTAGCAAAAAGGACCACTAAGTGTGTGGGTGGGATAGTGTTTGTGGCGGTCGTTTGGGGGGGGGGGGGGGGGGGGGGTTGTAGAGGAGATATGGGAGTCGAGAAATGGAAAATGTTTTGGAAAGTTGAAAAAAAACCACTCAATAAAAAACAAACAAATGGGCTACAATCCCAAAACGTATTTATTGGTTTGGTGACAAATTCCTTGATATATCAGCATGTCTTATATATATCTGTCTATAATGAATTTTTGTTTAGTGTGTAGGCCTACGCACACGCTCATTCACACACACATACTAAGAAAGTTATATATATATATATATATATATATATATATATATATATATATATATATATATATATATTACAGGCCGACCGAAATTAGGTTTCGGTGTTGAACGTAGTTTCGGTTTGAGCCGAAGCTAAAAAAAAGTTAGCTTTCGGTTTGCTTTCGGGTTCGGCCAAAACTGATATTGACTGCTGGTCATCAGCTGAATATCTATTTTAACTTTCAAAATTCAGACTGTAACGCTATTATTCTGCTTATTCATAATTTCATTTACTTAAACTGTTGCAGATTAATCTGTGTGAAGTAGACAATTTAAGTAAATAATAAACGGATAATTTAATCAACCCAACGAATGTAAAAAAAAATGGAGTGTGGCTTAATAATTTGGCTTTGTGTCATGCACCTACGTTTAAAGAAAAAAGTATGTCCTGATATTTATATATATAAAAAACTTATATTAAGTTTATATTGCCTTTTAGGTTATTAAATCTTAAATATTATTCAATTCTGAATAAAATGATATATAATACATGTAAATACAACTGTATAATATATGTTCTATGGTTTACTTAAAGAGCATCTATAAACTAGGTACACAAAAATGTGCAGTTTTTTTAATTCTTCTGTTCGGCAGTTTCGTATTATCTTTCGGTTTCGGTCGAATGTGTAGTGAAAATGTATCCTACGGTTTCGGCCGAAAGTCAATTTATAACTTTCGGTATGGATTCATTTGGTGCAAAAAATTGTATTTCCTTCGGCCCGAGAGAGAGAGAGAGAGGGTTGGAGAGAGAGAGAGAGAGAGAAAGAGAGTATGTATACGCCAAGAGAGAGACAGAGAGAAAAAGAGATTATGTATACGCAGAGAGAGAGAGGGAGAGAGAGAGAGAGAGTTGTTTGTTACAGCACCTCAGGTTTGTTAGCGTCACTTTTGATTAGCACCGACAGACTCAGTTTTATAGTTCTCGCCGCCGTGGTTCAGGTGATATGAATCTTGGTGCAAAATAAGCATGCTGAAAATTTAGATTTTGTTTTTTATTGAAAAAATATTGAATTTCTGCAGGTGCATCGACCATCCAATCCGAAATCTGCAAATATTAATGACAACTTTGGAATGTTGGAATGTTTCTTTTTTTTTTTTCACTTAAGCGCTTTGTTTATATATATATATATTTCAAACATTCCGGTGTATTTATAGTCTTTTAAAGGTTGCATATAAATGTAATTATAACACGGTTCATACTGGCTAGGAAAGTTTGGTATATTTGGCAAAGAGTCCTAAAAAAGATATTTACATGTATTTACACAAATATAATGTAATCAATACCATATTATTAAGGTGTCCTAGCGGCGTTTTTTTTTTCTCTCCGGAAATGATTAAAAACTGTGTAGAAGATCTCTTCGAGTGCTGAAAATAAAATCGAGACATAAAATTTCCACTGCTTTACACACTACCGGTTAACATTAAGACAATTTACATATAGCAGCAGACTATATGTTGGTTGGTGATTTTTTTTTTTTGTCTTAAATTTGGAATAGATTTTAGATACATATTGGGGAGTTTTGAAATTAGTAAATAATAGTTTTAAAAAACAACTGTTATATATAAAAATCTAAGTGCCTTTGCTTGTCTCGAATGGAAGTCTATGTCTTACAATGGTGTACACGTGTTGTGTGGTTCCAAGTTTTACTGAGATATCTTTATTTAAATATTCATATCGCCAAGCATATTTATACTTTAATAGAGCCATTGACTTTATTGTGTGCTTTCAGGATGCAACTTTTTTTTCTAGGTATGTTTTTAGAAACCCCCCGTCGTCTATTTCAGACTAATTGATGCAGAAATGTATAAATTTGCTGGAATCGGTTTTTTCGGTGGGGATGTTTTTCTTGAATATTAAAAGAAAGTTAGTTTTTTTTTTTAAAGTATATGCTGATATGCTCTGGTTAGAGCATACGAATGCTACTAAAACTCTGTGTGCCAAATATAATTGAACTAACGTACATAATTTGTAAATGTAAAAATGTAAAATTGTTCTTCCCATTAGCTTTTGTTCACGAAAACGAGTAAAAGAGTTTCGTAAAAGTTCATTATGGAAATAAGTTTAGTTGGCAGCTTAATATTAGTAAAACAATGTCAAAGCCGCCAATTGTTCTGTGGTGCGATACACAATTTACTAACACTTTTAGAAATAATAAAATACTGCCAACTTGGAAAAACGACTTTTTTTTAATAGGAAGACTCAAGTAAGGAACTATTTAAGTAAGTATTAGTATAATGGATTACTATACATTAAATTTCTTACTTATGTTAGCCCCGAATGTCTCTGCAGTTCCCCGTCATTGAATTTTTGGATTCGGTTTCATACAGGACTTTTGCAGGAACGCCAGTCGGGCATCAACTTGGGGGTAGTTTTTTTTTTTTAAACAACCAACAACAACAAACATCACGTGACTTTTTGACTCTGACAACTGGCTACAACCGTTAGGGATTTAATAAACAAATTTAATTAGTTTCAGTGGAGGAGGATTTTGCAACCAGTGTAAGGGATTTTTTAGTTTTGAGCGAGGAAAACAAAGAGAGGGATTGAAGAAGACAGGCCAGGGATTTACTGTTTGGGTATGGGGAGGTCCGGGCGAAGACGTTTCATGACATCGGCAAGATTCCGGTCAATTATTGGTAGACTGCACAGTTTGCCTCATCATTTCAATGCTTGCAAGTTGACCAGCAGCTTTTCTTATCAGGTCATGTGTGCTGTCGCCTGTTTTGGTTTGGGGTTTTACCAGGGTTCATACGGGTTGGGGAAAATGACCAAGGTTTGGGAAAAGTTTGATGCCTTTGATTTTGGATACAATGGACTAATTAGTCCCTTTATATTTCTTTCTAAGATGTTTCTATTTGTACATAAAAAAAATCATCCACAAACATTTTTTATTTATTGGATTACATGTATACGCGACCAAAATTTATTTGTAAATTGTGTGTGCAATTTATGGAAAGTTAGAGGAAAACAATGGAATTTCCAAATGGTTTTAGAGTAAGAGCACTGTTGACTTTGGTTGATATTGCCTCTGTGCGAAAGTGTCTGTGTACGTGTGCTATGTTAGTATATGTGCTGCTGTTAATATATTATGTCTTCCCGCTGTTGCATGCACACATCGTCGGCAAGTAACCAGACAGAAAATAGTGATATAGTGGGGGATCTTTGCTGCTGCACTCCACATTTCCAAGTATAACAACGTAAAACGACAAATACAGCTTGCCATTAAAAAAACAAGAATGAAAAGTCCATCGAGTCGTCACCTTAATAAAAGAACAACAAAATAACAGTTTGCAGCACAATGAAATCTCATTATTTTATTGTAAGCACATAATATGTTGTACATGACAATACTATCTTTATGGACAAATACACTTAGTCCAGTTTTTCTATTGTTTGTTGTTGTTAAAATCTAATAACTTTCATTCATCGTCTTGCATATTTAAATGTTAAAAGTGTGCGAAAGAAATCCTTTCAGCTTCCAGACTTTTCGTAATAACGTTCAGTGATTTTCTAAATGTTCACAGTGAAGTCAAGATTCTGTTGTTAATCTCATTGTGTGTTTGTTGCATTTACTGTTACTCTTGACAATACTAAGGAGCGCTTCTTTCTAGAAGACAAGAAGAAAAAGAGTAAAAGAACCACTATCCATCTTGTGCATGTCTAGAAGATACAATGAAACACAAGAGACCGGCATCACACTATGTCCTGTTGTATGTGGTTAAAATGTTATTTTACTGTCTAAGTTCTCCCCCCTCCCCCCCCCCCCCCCCCCCATTGATTAGTGTATGAAATATGCCTGTGGTTAAAGCACTTTCCCCTGGCTCTAAATGAAATCTACGACCAAGCAGAATGGAACCAGAGGAAGCTTTTTGCCACGCAATACTTGATCTCTCAAGGAACGGCGAATGACTTCCGGCACCCCCCCCTCCCTCCCCCTCCCTCCTCCACCCCGGCCTTCCCAGTCCTGATGTAATTTAACTCATGACGTTTTCTTGTTTTAAGCGCGGGGCTCAAATGAGGTCACATGACCCCTCTGCGCGCAACTCAATTATAGCGAAATGTTAGATTATTTCATTAGGCCCGCGCGAGTTAGGTGGAATATTGCCCGGAGCTAGCTCTGGAAGTGAAGCACATAGAAGAAAAAACAGAAGATAGAAAAAACATTCACTAAGTGAAGGCTCGACAATAGGACAAAGCATTTTGGACATGAACCTATTTTCTTTTTTCTCTTGTGTGTGCTTATGTGTATTGAATTAAGGTCTATGTACACTTGTGCATATGTCCATAGAATTTAAAGTCTTTGTACATTTGTGCATATGTCCATAGAATTTAAAGTCTTTGTACATTTTTGCATATGTCCATAGAATTTAAAGTCTTTGTACATTTGTGCATATGTCCATAGAATTTAAAGTCTTTCTACACTTGTGTAAATGTCCTTAGAATCTAAAGTCTTTGTGCACTTGTGTAAATGTCTATAGAATTGAAGTCTTTGAACATTCTACATGTATTACATCGGAGATGAGCCGTATCAAGAATTCGATTCAACTAGACGGGTTGAAAAATTGAATTAAAACAAAAAAAACTCTCGTTAGAAGCTCGGTGACAGACACAATAAAAGTATTGACGGGCCGTGTTGTGGCCCGCGGGCCGCCTGCTACACGCTCCAGTATTACATTGTAAGAAGAACATTTCTAATTAAATAGACCAAGTGCATGAAAAGGCAAACAATAAAAAAGAAATTTTGAAGTGAGAGGGATGAAGAGCTTTTCTTGTTTGCTTAGAGAATGCACTTAGTATGGGGGAGGGAAGAAGGACCTGAATCATAGAGGTTGTATGTAATTGTTGTCCACAGAATAGGTATAGAACAGAATGCACAATCCCTATATGCGCAGTCACTAAAAGTGAAGCTCGATTCCGCCATTTTTTTTCGACGCAAGGCAGCGGTCGCTAGAGACGCTACTATAGTAAAATGAGAAAGGATATCTAGGCGTACCATAAATATATGCAATAGCCTATATATAGGGCCTATATTATGTTTCATTATAGGCTTACTTTTATATAATTTTGACTTAATTACCCATTTTCTTTTCAACATTATAGGATTAGGCCTATATGATGTAAAATTATTTTACCCCCGGTACTGATATTTGAAAAGATAGCCTAGGCCTAGGCGTAGCTCAGTACGATAATCAATCGATTTCGTATCATTGTTGCAGTTTATTACACAACAGTTTTTGTAACCTTTGCCTCAAACATTAGCTTTGGGTTTTCGAACTTGTAGATTTGAAGAAAAAGACATTGTAAATAAGCATCAATATATAGTGTAACCAGGACCGCTGCGTTTAAACAGTATGGCGTCGGTATTACTTCCGGAAACAGAAAAATATGCGATGTCGCATTCTGATCTATACCTATTCTGTGGTGTTGTCTGGAGGTTTTCTGTTGTTGCAATTTTTGTTGCTCATGTTTTGATTTAGTTGCAAAAATAAATGTGCTGAACAATGCGCTTTTTATTTAGTTCGTTGATATTTTATTGTGGGTTTTTTCTTGTTTTAGCCGTACATGTCACTTGTTGGATCACTTCATCATTAGCTACCAACATTCTGGAATGGCATTGTAAATGTCAAATTTGGCCATTGTTGGATCACTTCAGCATTAGCTAGCAACATTCTGGAATTTCATTGTAAATGTCACATTCGGCCACTTGTAGGATCACTTCATCATTAGCTACCAACATTCTGGAATGACATTGTAAATGTCAGATTTGGCCTGTTGTTGGATCACTTCATCATTAGCTACCAACATTCTGGAATGGCATTGTAAATGTCAAATTTGGCCATTGTTGGATCACTTCAGCATTAGCTAGCAACATTCTGGAATGGCATTGTGAATGTCAGATTTGGCCACTTGTTGGATCACTTCATCATTAGCTACCAACATTCTGGAATGGCTTTGTGAATGTCAGATTTGGCCACGTTGGATCACTTCATCGTTAGATACCAACATTCTGGAATGGCTTTGTGAATGTCAGATTTGGCCACGTTGGATCACTTCATCGTTAGATACCAACATTCTGAAATGGCATTGTGAATGTCAAATTTGGCCACTTGTTGCATCACTTCATCATTAGCTACCAACATTCTGGAATGGCTTTGTGAATGTCAGATTTGGCCACGTTGGATCACTTCATCGTTAGATACCAACATTCTGAAATGGCATTGTGAATGTCAGATTTGGCCACTTGTTGGATCACTTCATCATTAGCTACCAATATTAAGGCATATATAATAAGATAAATAAATAGTTGGGCTTTTTCAGAAGTACATCGAAGAATGCGGAGATTTCTAATCAAAAGTAAGACTTTCAAATTGATGGACTTTTTTTTTCATATCACATAAAGCCTAACTGGTTTGATATTACTACAACCTTCTTAGATGTAGATAGTTTGTTAAGGGGGGGGGGGGGGATATAGGATATTATTAAATGCAGCAAGTTGAATTTTAAACATTTGAAAAATGGGAATCAAAAATTTTCCCTTTTGCGGAAAAAATCGGGAAGGAAGCTACTTAGGAAGTCGTCTGCTAGGTATTCGCTCTTTTACTTTCAGCGTTTGGTTCAACGTACACGTGTGAACAGATTTTATCGAAAATGGAAACTGTTTTAAGCATACAAAGAGGTCACATACACTTGATCGCTAATTATTTGATTACATCTAAAATAGTTTTTATGCTCATCTTCTTTTTTTAAAACATAAATATAAGACGTAATTCTAAAACAAATTTATTTGTATTATTAATTTAATAAATAGATGATACTTATTAAATAGCACTATATTATGTAATTTCTATAATTGTTAATGTTTAAAATGAAAACCCCTTAAAGGGCCAAACAATTAATGCAGGAAAGGTTTATTAACAACTGGTTAACGTAAGTTATTTAGATCCTCTAATAATTAAATCCTGAAATGAATAACATAATGTTGGATTTATATAAAGAAATAACAATTAGTCAGTAATATTTATTATATTACAAAACATAACTTGTTTGGCATCACTAGTCAATCAAAATCTAAACGTGAACAAGTTTTTTTAATTAAAGGGAGGTAATTGACCCGTTTTTTTTTCGCTAATATTTCTAATAATATGTTTCTTTTTTTTTCGTTTATAAAAATAAATAGCTTACATTGTATAACGTTGAAGTGATCAAACTGTAAAAAATATTTGAAAATTATATAAATATTATTTGACTAAAGGATTTATATGTATATTTTCAAACATTACATTAACTACCCAGTGTGTATGATTACTTCGTATCTATACTGCTTAAGTGTAATTCATTAATACCATTCATGTGTGGCTTTAACACATTCTGGCTTCCCCAACACAACGTGTAGATCTTGTCCGCCCCGTGCGATTAGATTTTTCACACAGGTTTGTAGGAAGTCTTAGTCACCCCCGAGCTACGGCTCTCATCTAAACTTACCCAAAGGAGGGGCAAAGATGTAAGAATCCGACGCGCCTCCTAATGGAAAATAAAAAAAGAATATCAGTTATCAACGTGTAGTTCTTTGCTTTGTGCGAATAGGTTTTTCACCAATGTGCTGGAAGTCTTAGTCACCCCCCCCCCCCCATCCCCCGAGCTCTGGCTCTCAAAACTATACAAGCCTATTAGGCCCACAGGAGGGGCAAGGAGGCAAAACTCCGACGCGCCTCCTAATGGAAAAAAAAAGAGAAAAAAATTATTATAATTAATATTAGCAGGTGTTAGGTTCTCATCTTGACTAGCAATTGATAATGTTAAGACAAGAATTAACATGTCATCATCAATCTCATGACCCTTGTGGTCGTTGAGGGGAGCGAATGGACACCTCAGCAGTCAACTTTCTCCACTTTTGCCTATCTTGAGCGGTAGTCAATTGTTGAGTCAACTGCAGCCCTGTCGAACACTTCGCATTGTCGAACCAGCATCTCCGCTGACGGCCTCTCCTACGCCCATCTTTCACCTTGCCCTGGAAGATTGTTTTTGACAGGCTATTGTGCCGCAGCACATGACCGAACCATGTCAGTTTGCGCCGTATGATTGTTGCCATAATTACCATATACGTCAAAGTTTAGTAATAAATTAATAAATTATTGTATTAGATATAAATGCAAATAAAAAAGATGATAATCACAAACACGTTAATTTTGTATCAAATATAAAACGCTTTAACAATTTTCGCTATAAATAATCTCCTTTCTTTTTGGCCTTGGTCTCGCTTATGGAATTCAATTAATAGTCCCATAAAAATAATTTTTGGAAAGTATAATAGACTTTTAGGCTGTTGGCACGCTGAACGATTTAGAAATCCTAGTTTGGCACACTGTTAGCAATTGGTAGTCGACCTCTGATCTAAATGCTGTTATAGAGAAATAGAAAATAGTGTGAGAGAACACACAGTAGTTTTTGTATAACTTATACTGTCATTACTGTCCTGCCTGGTAGAAGTTATTACGAGATCTATTCATTTACGGTTCAGAGCTTTTGTAGGCATGTCTGTCGACGACCGGTCTCCCCCTATTTGCTAGTGGTGGCCACTTGATTTTTATACTGATTGAAAAAAAAATATAGGAACAGTCCTATATAGACTTCTCAATGATTCATTGACGTAGTAGTTCAAAATGTTTTTGCCTATAGATATAGACTATTCTAGTACCTAAACTGTGTTTATATTGGTGAATCGATAATTTCCCGTTTGAGATCACGCTGTTTGATTGTATAGTGTTTCTGGATTTCTTTGAGTATCTGTTACACTGTCTGTTGTTAGATGTCCATTTATAGTACGGCTTGCTTCTGTGTTTAGTTTGTTTGTGTCAACTATATGCGTGAATTATTTCTTGCATTCATCAAAGGCCTGACATGTTTTTTTCCTACTCAAATCAATGTAGACGCCTTAGTCCTTACCCACCCACCATGGCAAAAAGACACTTTAAAAAAATGAAGAAATCAACATATATAATATAGATTGTCAAGAAATATTGCGGGCGATAATTTGTACTAATTGGAAAAAAACAAAACAGAAAAAACAATCAGATAGACAGACAGACTTGAGATTACACAGTATAGTAATTAAATAAACTTTTGTATTTCCTATAGTAAGCCTATTATAAAGCTGTTGAGTATAGTTTCTTGTTTTGTTTGATGTTGTTGTCGTTTGCTGTTGCTATTTGACATAGTTTATTATAATTGTTATAATATTCACAACATCATCTACATAAAACTAGGGCCGCCGCTGTTGTTGTTCTAAAGCCAACTTCTCCGTCTGTATGTTTATGTGTGCGCGCGTGCGTTGTGTTGAACTGCCTTGGTTTACAAAAAAAACAAAAAAAACTAGGGTTGTTTGGGGTAGTTGGGTGGGGGGGGGGGGGGGTTACAGATGAGAAAAGAAATACAAACTATAAAAATAGAAGAAAAAAAAGAACACAAGTCCAGAGCCCAATCTAATATCGTGGATCAAAAGTGGATGCAACAGTCACATACGAGGAAGGGGAAAACTTTTTCTTTTAAAAAATAATAGAACTGATGGAATACATGGGGGGGGGGGGGGGTGTAGGGTGGGTGGCAGTGAAACCAACCCCCCTTCAGCACGACTCTGTATGTCACATAATGTCTCGTCGTGGAATCAAGACACTAAGCTATAGACAATAACTAAATAAAGTAGTCAATCGTGCCCTATTGTGTGATATTGATATTGTTATATATCCATATTCATTAAAACTATATTTAAAAAAAACAAACTGTAGTCTGTATCTAAGTATTGCACAAAAAGAGAGGGGCAGAGAGGGGACCGGGAGGTACAAAGTGTTCTTTTACATCTAACGATTTTTTGTTACATCTTTTTTTTTTTTACCCTATGTCTTTATTTCATCAATATCTTAGGAAGTTTGAGAAGAAGAAAAAATCTCATCTAATACTGCGCCTCACCCCCCCCCCTTCTCACTCCGCCCCACATGTGCCTCCCCCTACTCGTCGCCCCCCTGACCTCCGTCCCTTCCCCCCTCTTTTCTTTCAGCCAACTTTGAGACATTAAAAGAAAAACATAAGAAGAAAAAAAAGAGTAGTTGGGGGGAGGGGGGACATAATAATAATTAAAGTTTTGTCCGTTGGCGCGAGGAAAATTTTAATTTCCTCAACTTAATTTACTCAGCTTACACAGTTTTTTTCTTCTTCTTCTCTTCTTTATCGAATCTCTGGCGGTGGTTGTGTGTGTGAGCACCCTCGCTCGCGCGCTCGTTTGTTTGTGTGTGTGTGTTTGAGCTTGTGACCTTTGAAACTTGCCAGCCATATCTTCTTGCATTTAAAGCTAATTAGAAGGGCAAACCAGGAGTAATGGATACCTTTTCTGTGATGTCACATAGAGTGGAAAAGGTGGGGTGGGGGCGATGCTGATGTTTAACTTTGTGTGCCGCGTCAAGTTGTTGGAGGGAAAGGGTGTATGTGTGACCAGGGTGGAGCAGGGTGCGATAGTGGGGGTAGAAGTAGTGGTCGGGGTATAGACGGGAGTTAGGATATTTTGTTTTCCATTGCATATATTCGAATATCTGTACGTTATGGCCACGTAATAGACATTTGGTGTGTATGTGCGTATGCTACGTTTTAGTGGACTGCGAAAGATTTCCAGTTAACACTTACAGTCCCGGGCGCGTATATAGCGGAACTGAAGGCAGCATAGATAGAAGTAGGTCGGTACGGGAAGGGTTAACTGAAACATAAGAAAATATCAAGAGGTATATGTAGCCTACGCATAGTACGCTCTTTAACACGCCACATCTCCCCCGATAAGCCGCCTCTCGCCGTAGAAAGTATCAAGAGGTATATGTAGGCTACGCATAGTGCGCTCTGTAACACGCCACATCTCCCCCGATAAGCCGCCTCTCGCCGTAGAAAGGGTTTCGACACGAAGCGTGTTTGTAGAACAGATTTCGTTTGTTGCCTGAAGCCTGAAACAGTTTTCAACAACAAGCCTTAGTTTGGCAGCCGGATTTTGACGATTTTTTCTCTACATCCGAAAACTTCTATTTACTGTCCACTTTAGGACTCAAGACTTATTTTTTAAAGAGATATTTTTTGTTGACAATACAGTTAATCTTTATCCATGTTTCGGGATGCAACTGATTAGGATTATGTGGGAAATGTTTAGGATCTGTGTGATGGTGTGAATTTGAGAGCGTGCTATGGAACTATCCGTTGAACAAATCAGGTCTGGGTCCCTTATTATGATTCGCTCGAGGCCCTGTTGCATGTAGTCTTGTAAAGAATGATAATGTTTTGTGAGATGCTAGTGTATGGATGCAATAATCTTCTGTTAAAGAATGAGTGCTTGTAATATATAAGATAAAATAAGACCTTAGTTTTCCTCCTACAATAGCATTCCATAATATCAACCCTAGTGTAATGAAATAAACTAATGCCTAATTGTCTTATTACTACAGAGGGTAATATTCATGTGTCATTCAATTGATACTGTAGGCCTTTTTTTTTTTTTTGCCATTTCTTTTCTAAGGCTGACACATAGGCTAAAAACAAAACAACAAACAAAATAACGAAAAAAAAAACACTTATTGATATAATAATAAGATGTTTATTAGTATAATATATATTAAAGCTATGTATTTTGTGACCATTCTAAACAAAACAACTTAACTAGAATTAGAATAAAAGGGAACTTTTTTTTTGTCCAATTATTGTGAACTACCTTAGATAGAAATTTACTTCAGTTTTTATTTCCCCCACATACATAGAAATATGTTCAGAACGTTCCTGTAAAAAGTCATGGATGGTAAATGATGTTGAAATTGGCGTCAATCGATGATGAACAGACGATGATGTACTTGCATTTAGTGCTATTAGTATTATGTGCCGCTATTAGTAGTATCTGTTGTATTTATACCATGTCTCATGGTAACAACGTTTTACTGGAGCACTTCATTTATTGGTTGATATTTTCTTGGGGTTTTCACAAACAAACAAAAATTGTCTGCGATTCCGTTACGGAGAGCTTGCTTGGCCTTATCTTAACCTGTGTATGTCCTCGTGAGATGACGATTTCGTCAAGGGGGATGCCATCACGCCCGTCATTAACATGTCATGAATGAGCTATTATAACCATTGGATGTCGTCGTCGTTACACCGATTACGTCCACATTTATCCTCTTCCCTACCAACCCATTCACCCCCGTACCCATCTGATCATTAATATCACGATTATTTCTAGTGCCATCACAATATAGTTCATGTCAAAGTTGATAACTCCCCACCCTACCCCATCCTCTCCTCATTCCTTGTGTGTTTTTGCGCCTCATAAGCACTTCCTTGTTTCAGCACTTCCTAAATGTCTGCTATCGATATGTCTGTCTCCAGATATAATTGGTATTTAGCTTTGTGTATCCTTCATCTTATCGTCCCATCGTGTGTCTGTCTCCAAATGTCTGCCTGTCTCTACTTTCTCGTCCTATCTCAGAAGCTGCATGATGAACCCTGGTCTATGTGAGTAGTGTAAGTGTGTGAGTCTGTGGGTGAGTGGGTATGCATCTCCTTATCAGACGAAATGTAGCTTTCATCTGTAATAATTTAATACGCTCTTATTCGCTGACTTTTCTGCTAAGTCCAAGTGAAGCACTGGAATACAAAAACAAGTACAAGAACACGAAGAGCGACAGAGAGAGAGAGAGAGAAAGATAGAGAGGGAGAGACAGGGTGAGAGAAAACAAATCAGAAAAAAACACTGAAAAAAATGAAACGATCGTGCGGACAAATAATAAAAATACAATCGGTTAATCGTCGCTTTTCTATAAATGTTACGACTATGACTATGAGGCTATCATAAAAATATGGGTATTTTATTCATAAGTTCATAAGCAAAAGTCTAAGTAAATCATTTCAATTAAGACACGTTCTAGTAGTGATTCGATTTTATAAAGAATCATAAAGAGTCTTATGTTTGTCAAAACTGTAAAATTACCCACTCTTAAATTATCACCAAGAACAACATTTAAAACGTTATTAGTAGTAGGCCTAATATTATAACTGTTTCATATTAGTATTACTGACACTTTTGTAATGCTACGTACCAATAGCCTAGAGTTATCTTAGTCTTTTTAGCTTTAAAAAAAACTCTTGTTTTATATCAAAACTATCCTTATACTATATCTATAGTTTATAGGCCTAGATGATCTAGATCTATATTATATGTAGTTTTAGAGAGTCGAGCTAAGCAATAATTTTAGGCCTGCATATATTATAGCCTTATTGCCCTATATGGCATATAGAATATAGGTATTGTCCCTAAAACCCATTGCATTGTTGGATTAATTAAAAAAATTAAAATCTAAAATGTTGTACAATGTTTAAATATTATATAATATTAGTTTATCCATTTGTTAAAATGTCTATGTGTATAATTCTACTTTTGGGTTTCTTAAAAAGACGAAACAAAGCTTCCTCTCATTCCCCCCCCCCCCAACTCTCATAGTTTTATAAACACACCACCCCTTTCCTCATCTCTCCCACTCACACTTGAGTGTACTCATCACGTGATCTTCTTTTTTGTTTCTCTCACAGGCGTGCAAGCTCTTAACCTCCTGCGTGACTGATGACCCTAACGTCAGGCCTGGGCGGTAAGTTGATTTGTACATCTCGTCCTGCAAGTACACACAGGCACACACGCACGCACTCAGCTGCTCTCACACACACACACACACACACTTGTAAGAGGGGGCGCGGCGCGTGACACCCAGCGTACACCAAAGAAGGTCACCCAATGCTGGCTATTCAGTGGCTATGCGCACTGTTAATTTAATTTCTATTGGAATAGAAAACGGTTGAATCAACAAAAAAAATTTGTGAAGTCTGGAAACCTAAAACTGAAACCATTGGATAACTTCCCCACGGAGTGACATTAAACTATGCCCTCTGGACAGCCCAATGTTTAGATCTTTAACAGTCTAATATTGAACACATGGTGAAAACATTGATTCATTTCATGGTAAAGCAGTAACAACAAAAACATAATGAATGCATCCCCCACCCCCTTTTCCTAGTGCAGATGTAATCCCATAGCAGGGGTATCCGGCAATACATGCAGGAAAGTAGTCCACACGCGCCTAGCACTAGCGGCATGCCAACCAAATGACAGTTCTCCCAAGATGCTCTAGTGACAGGGGGTCGGCAACCTTTCTGTATAACAGTTTGCCAAAGTAAGATTTCTAATTCATTCAGCGCGCCGACAGCCTAAAAGTTCTCCTTATCCTTTCTTCTAGAAGAGACTTGAAACGTCTCTTTAGTGATCTTCCGCGTGCCATTGAAATTCGCTCTGTGTGCCTAGTCTGGCACGCGTGCCGTGGTGATTTGAGGCCCTCAGTGTTTGGACCCAATACAGACACACGCCAGTAAAGATGTTATACAAATAATTTCACGAAATAATATTTCCTATGATTTATTTTCGTCTTATGATCGTTTTATCAAAGACTATAATGAGACGGACAGCTTGCTCGCTCTATTTTTAGAACCTATATTATTTCCTATTCTCCGTGCGCAGCCAATAAAGCTTGTCTTAAATGACTTCTGCGCACTTTCGTTTGTCTAAAGGCTTCCGCGTTATACAACTTTCGATTTTAATTTGTCATTGAGAAAATCATAGCGATTAGATAAAACGGAAGTGTACAATACAAAAGGGAAACGGGAATTCCAAAGAAGAGTCATTCGAGTCATCAAATAGCAGAAATATTAAAGCAAGCGGTCCCGTTATTATAGTCTTTAGTTTTAATTAATGCTTTTAAGAAATATTTGTTTGAAACTCTATTATGCCTGGTCAATTGTTTTTGCCGGCAGCACTTTTTCAAATAGTAAGTAGAAGACACATGTTTCATTAAATAGCATTAGAAAGTAAGGTTTGGTAAATAATGGCTTTTTTTAAAAAAACAATCAAAGATAATACTAACAACATAATTAAACCAGGATTGTGAAACATTTTTTATGCTTTGGGCCGCATATGAAATTTTATACAAGACGGGCCACACAGTCTGAAAATGTATTTGCATTATCAATGCAACGAATTTTTAAAAAAATGCTGTTAGAAGCTCCTCGGGGGCCACACTAAAAGGCATGGCGGGCCGTTTTGTGGCCCGCGGGCCGCCTGTTACACACACCCCTGATCTAAACTCTATAGCGTTTTGCCGAAATAAAATGCCTTTTACCTATTATCTGTGGTCTTCTTTTAGAAAAGGAAAAATAAAGAAAGTTCTGGTCATGCTCTACTAGTTCGTCTTGTGTTTAACTGTAAGCTCTTTCTTTTTTTCATGACACTTTTCTTGGCTATATGTATAGCCACCCGATAATATCTTGCTTGCCCTTACATATATTAGAGGGCGTAATAGTACTCCATACTTCTGTTAGCGCCATCCAGCATCTCGGCCCATCTTCGCCACTCTGATGGCGAACGTAATTGTGTTTTTTTTTGTTTTTTTGTTTTTTTTATTGGGGGGGGGGAGGGGGTCTCAAAATGTTGACTTTTGGGGAGCGTATATGTTGATTACATTGAAGTCAGGGCGCATCCAGATTGGATGCAATGTTTGCTTTTCAACACAGGCTGTTCCCCCCTGTGATAATCATATTGCCCGCGTCTTGACTTCAGTGTAGGTTTGTAGGACTCTCTAGCATAGAGCAATGTGCTCTCTCTCTCTCTCTAGATATCAAGGGGGGGGGGGGCTTCCAGCAATAGACATTTGAAACTTTGGGTCCGAAAAGTGGTTAAGGAGATGTTACAAATGTAGTGTTTGATTTGGCACTTGTTATGTTGCAGTGGTGGTCATGTGTTAGCTGGAAGTGGGGGGACAGATGGCAAAATTGTTAAGAGTGTCACAAAAATGCAGGAGTATTTAGCCTACACGAATTCTTAACGCTGCCCCAATCTGCATCTGAATCTGGCACACTAATATTTGTCCGTGTCAATGGGCGTCTGCTTATGTATATTTTATTCCCAATTAAGTGCCCTGTATATTCACATTTTAACGCTAACAGGTTTCTGAGAACCAGGCCTGCGTAAGATCTTACGGTCTAGTGTCGCAAATACGAACAGCTAAACGATTTGCATAGTATTATTCTAAATGTTCTTAAGGGCTCTTAACAATACTTGTTTATATAGTTTGATTGAATCTTATCTTTTAAGTCTTCTCTTCCTTTTGCATCTTTTCTCTCTCTCTCTCTCTCTCCTCTGTGATGGGTAGATGGATGTGAATCTATTCATGTCGCGCATTCATCTCTATGTTTGTTTGAATCATCTCCTGTACATACCTGAGCTATTGCTAACTGCAAGCCCCATTCTACTTGTTCATCATCTGTAGGAATGAAATTAGTAGGGGAAACTATTCCTTTATCTTATTGTTCTGTCCTGCCCAGGACACTTGTGTTGTTTTACCTGCTTTTTTATTTTATTTGTGTTTACATCTGTAGAAATAAAAGTGAAAGATCAAAAAAACAAATGTATTCTTTTACCGTTTGCTGTAAAATGTGAGTCTCTCTATTTAGTAGACTGAACCACAACAAAATACGTGTATTGTTTAAACATTTGCGCTAGAAGACAATAAAATACTTTTAGATTATTTCTTTGTAGGTTATATCCAGTGTATTTCAGTAAGTACGGTAAATAGCAAACAAATGTCAATTACAGCATACTTATAGTTTTATCTTATTTCCCTTTTTTTCATGTACTGTAGAGTTTGGAGTTAGTTGGAACATAATTTTTTCATGTACTGTAGAGTTTGGAGTTGGTTGGAACATAATTTTTTCAAGTACTGTAGAGTTTGGAGTTGGTTGGAACATAATTTTTTCATGTACTGTAAAGTTTGGAGTTAGTTGGAACATAATTTTTTCATGTACTGTAGAGTTTGGAGTTAGTTGGAACATAATTTTTTCATGTACTGTAGAGTTTGGAGTTAGTTGGAACATAATTTTTTCATGTACTGTAGAGTTTGGAGTTGGTTGGAACATAATTTTTTCAAGTACTGTAGAGTTTGGAGTTGGTTGGAACATAATTTTTTCATGTACTGTAGAGTTTGGAGTTAGTTGGAACATAATTTTTTCATGTACTGTAGAGTTTGGAGTTAGTTGGAACATAATTTTTTCATGTACTGTAGAGTTTGGAGTTAGTTGGAACATAATTTTTTCATGTAGGCCTACTGTAGAGTTTGGAGTTAGTTGGAACATAATTTTTTCATGTACTGTAGAGTTTGGAGTTATTTGGAACATAATTTTTTCATGTACTGTAAAGTTTGGAGTTAGTTGGAACATAATTTTTTCATGTACTGTAGAGTTTGTAGTTAGTTGGAACATAATTTTTTCATGTACTGTAGAGTTTGGAGTTAGTTGGAACATATTTTTTCATGTACTGTAGAGTTTGGAGTTAGTTGGAACATAATTTTTTCATGTACTGTAGAGTTTGGAGTTAGTTGGAACATAATTTTTTCATGTACTGTAGAGTTTGGAGTTAGTTGGAACATAATTTTTTCATGTAGGCCTACTGTACAGTTTGGAGTTGGTTGGAACATAATTTTTTCATGTACTGTAGAGTTTGGAGTTAGTTGGAACAAATTTTTTTCTTTCCTTTATATTACAGATCCCCTTTCTATAAAGAAGATTATTGCGATTTTTGTTCAAACCCGAGTGTTTTGTGGTTGTGGAATTTGTATTACATGGAACGATTAAAGTCAACTTCACTGTTTTGGTGGGATGGCACATTTGATTACACATAACCCATCCACTCAGCCTGTGTCCTTTACTCATTACTGTATTGCATCCTAATACTTGAAGACACATCTTTTGACCGGGACAATACAACTAGAGAAAATATTATTTTTTTATAACTCTAACCAATTTATTCCATTACTTCCAGTGAAGTGACCAGTCACTAACCCAATAACACCATCAGTAAAATAACTCAATTTTAGAAACACCTCACGAATATAAGGTTTAAAATCGAAGTAATGATATGGATCTGTCTAAGACATTATATTCTAACACAGAGGTCTCCAAACTGCGGCCCGCGGGCCGTACTTTTTTACTTTGACATAACTAGACAAAGTCTGTTTCTTGCTGACACCACTAGACATTAATAGATAAACGTTTCTTTTCTTAAAAAAAAATGACTTTTTATATTGTGACTTTGAAATATGTCCTTTAAAAAAATCCTAAACTTAGAAACTACAGACTTGAAAACAATAGAAAGGACCCTGTTTCTAAGCGGATCTCAGCCGTTCACTCGTACACAAATCTTTACTTTTACAACAAACAAAATCTATCCGCATCATCTTGCAGTGTATCTTCCTTTCCCTCAAAAAACCTCTTCTGTTCCCCCGAATTCCGTTGTCCTTAGTGATACGTCATAATAAGATTAAAAATGTTTTCATGATGGTGTGAAAAGGGAAGTTTGGGGGGGGGGGGGGGGGGGGCAGAGACATGAGGAGTGTCAATGAATTGTGGTTGTTTTTTGTCCTGTTCGAGTTTTTCCTTCTTCTGAGCATAAAATTGAAATGAAATTTAGATGAAAGAAAGAATCTTTTATAGAAACGAAATCTAATTAGAAGGACAGGTGCTTGATTTAAAACGAAATTTAGCTGAAAGGAAAGGCATGTGATGGAAAAGACATCTGGACATATACGAAAAGGCCCTTTGATTAAAAGAAAAAGCATGTAGATAAATGCAAAACAAAATCTGAAATGAAGAAAAAAAGACAGCTAGCAACACAGAGAACAGACGTCGAGAATTAAGAAACGGTCAACAATGGGGAAAAAAGACAGCTAGATACAAAAGGAAAGGCCCACAATGAAAAAAGACAGCGAGGTACAAAATGAAAGGTCCACAGTGAAAAAAGAGAGCCAGATACACAATGAAAGGTCCACAGTGAAAAAAGACAGCGAGATACAAAATGAAAGGCCCACAATGAAAAAAGACATCTAGATACAAAAGGAAAGGCCCACAATGAAAAAAGACATCTAGATACAAAAGGAAAGGCCCACAATGAAAAAAGAGAGCCAGATACAAAATGAAAGGTCCACATTGGAAAAAGACAGCGAGATACAAAATGAATGGTCCACACTGAAAAAAGACATCTAGATACAAAAAAAGTTACAAAGGAAAATTGAAACTAGATATCAACAAAAGTTCCACTATGATAAAAGACAGTTAGTTACATAGTAGATCTTTTAAATGAAAAAAAGACATCTTGTTAAGGAGTAACAAAGTATTTTTTTTATATTAAAAGGCATATACTTTATAAAACATTGAGAATAAAAAAAAGCCAAAATTTTAATAGACATCTGGATTAAAGAAAGTCTAAAATGAATACAATACTTTGGAAAAAAAGAAGATCTAAAATGAAACAGAAATAGACGTCTGCATAAAGGAAAGTCTAAAATGAAACAGAAATACACGACTGCATAAAGGAAAGTCTAAAATGAAACAGAAATAGACGACTGCATAAAGGTAAGTCTAAAATGAAACAGAAATAAACGAGCGCATAAAGGAAAGTTTAAAATGAAACAAAAATAAACGTCCGCTTAAAGGAAAGTCTAAAATGAAACAGAAATAAACGTCTGCATAAAGGAAAGTCTAAAATGAAACAGAAATACACGACTGCATAAAGGAAAGTCTAATAGGAAACAGAAATAGAGGTCTGCATAAAGGAAAGTCTAAAATGAAACAGAAATAGACGTCTGCATAAAGGAAAGTCTAAAATGAAACAGAAATACACGACTGCATAAAGGAAAGTCTAAAATGAACCAGAAATACTCGACTGCATTAAGGAAAGTCTAAAATGAAACAGAAATAGACGACTGCATAAAGGAAAGTCTAAAATGAAACAGAAATAGACGACTGCATTAAGGAAAGTCTAAAATGAAACAGAAATAGACGACTGCATAAAGGAAAGTCTAAAATGAAACAGAAATACACGACTGCATAAAGGAAAGTCTAAAATGAAACAGAAATGCACGACTGCATTAAGGAAAGTCTAAAATGAAACAGAAATAGGCGTCTGCATAAAGGAAAGTCTAAAATGAAACAGAAATACACGACTGCATTAAGAAAAGTCTAAAATGAAAGAAAAAGAGAAAAATGCCAAAAATAAAGTCTACAATGTCAGAATAATAATACGGATAAAAGAATGTCTAAAATGAAAACAAAAGAATTTGCATAAGAAGAAAGTCTAAAATATAATAAAAAGAATTTTGACAAAAGAGTTTGTTCATTTGGAATATGGTGTACACGTAGACACAATTGTGACTTTGGGTTTAAATAATATGTTAAAGCAAATCTCAGTTATGCTGAGATCAAACAATAAAGAATGGATATATATTGCTAAAAGAATAGTATGACAATTAAATTCAAATGTTGATAACTATTGATGTGTAAGTTGAGTAATGAAACGTGTATTAACTATAAATGGACTTTTAAAAAAATATGATAATATCAAACAGGTTAATTTGTTATTAAATATAAAACAATTGAATGATTTTTTCTATTATGCAACTTTTCTTTTGCTCTTGGTCTTTCTACCGCACTAAATTAATTTTCTTTTAAAAAATTAGTTGATAATTTTGACATTCACGCTGATGGCACGCTGAATGATTAAAAAATCCTAGTTTGGCACACTATAAGCAAAAGCTTGCCGACCCCTGATCTATATTATGTGGGCCTTATTGTGCACTCTGTATGATCTATATTATGTGGACCATTTTATTCACTCTGTATGATCTATATTCTGTGGGCCTTATTGTGCACTCTGTATGATATATATTCTGTGGATTATTTTATTCACTCTGTATGATCTATATTCTGTGGGCCTTATTGTGCACTCTGTATGATCTATATTCTGTGGGCATTGTTGTGCACTCTGTATGATCTATATTCTGTGGGCATTGTTGTGCACTCTGTATGATCTATATTCTGTGGAGCATATTGTGCAAATTGTATGTACTCTATTATTTGTGGCTGTGTGCATTCGCTAAGTTCATAGATCTATGGTTCACAATATACATTGTGTATAATTCAAGTTGCTATATTAGGACGCAACATTTAAAAAAATGTTTTTAATCTTTTTCTCTCTATTGCAATACAAAAAAATTTCTTCTCCTTATATGTTTTTTTTTCTTTGCGCCCCCTCGCCCCAATCCTGGGGAACTCCCCATCTTATTCCAGCACACAACAGGTTGTAATTAACACATGGAGGTCTGGCCTGACATCTCTCCACCCCCTCCCCTCCATCTCACCACTCCGGCTCCCTCCCTCCTCTCCTTCTTTTTTTAATGCCTGGCCGATATCGATCCTCTCTAATCCAACCCAATTCAAATTAGAGATGAGGGATTGTGTGGCAGGGAGGGTAGGAGGGGATGGGGGGGGGGTATGACCACACTGCTAGAGAGACAAGAGGATGGAGAGTGAACCAAAAAAAAAAAAAAAAGAAAACCTTCTCTCCGTGTAAAGAGCTTAAAATAAAGTTTGGCCAACTCTGATTTGGGCTATAAAAATTTGGCAAGACGTTGTCCCCGTGTAAGTGGCCCACCACATACACATTTAAAAAGTTCAAGTCTCCATTTTGTTTTGACCCAGTTCGAACTTCGAGCTGTTCTGCCGCGCGTTAATGCAATTCTATTCTCCCTGAAAGGCTTTGAGCGGTTAGAACTGGTGCCATTGCAGTCAAATGCATTTGTGCACATGCTAGTGTTTTATAATTTATGGAATAAGTGAATTAGACTGAGCAATGCAAATATACAATGATACTGAATTGATACGAGCATGGTTGTTGCTATCTAAGTGGTTTTCTACACGTTGGTCACACGTAGGGTTGCCATCCGTCCCGATATATTGGGACCGTCACCGTTATGGGCCTTCTTGTCCCGACATCCCGAAAAGACCCAATTTTGTCCCCGTTTTTGCAAAATACTGTTACGAGCTTGGCTCAAGTACTGAAGTAACTCGATCTGTTAGCGCAACATGTAAATGCAGCCTCAGTTAGTTGCATGTTGCGTGTCCTGTGTCGTCGATGCAAATAGCATACCTTCTAGATCTAGCGGCATCCTTCGAGAAAATAGCAGACTGACTTGCATGGAGTTTTATAAATACTTAAAAGGGAAAAAAGACTTGCTAAAAAAGGTGAAATCTTCCGAAAAATATGTTATACCAACTACTTCTGCCGAAACAAGTTGCATATAATTGGGTTCTAAATAAAAAGTAATTATATCAAATAAATTTTGTACTTCATTTCTACACCCCCATCTCAGATTGTGCCGACGAGGTGCCAGCTAGATATGGCAACCCTAGTCACACGTTGTCTTTCCCTGGGTTGGGTTCACGGTCCTTGGTCATACAGACTGATACAGATCCCTCTTTTTCTTAATGTTCAATGCCCTTATAGATTGGTTCTACAGTATTCGGGGCTGCTCTTTATAAATTGTTCATGTTCAATGCTGCCTTTCTATATCTTTGCTCTTAGTCCTCGATACTGTTACTACGTCTTTGACTGTCCCGGATGCCATCTTTCTGGTGTAGATATTTCTCTCTACTTTATCTATCTCCTTCTCTCTCTCCCCTCTCCCTCTTTCTCTCAGTCCTCCTTTCTCTTACTCCCTCTCTTCTTCTCTCTCACTATCCTCCCTGTTTCACTCTCTCTCTCCTTCTATCCTTCCCTCTCTCTTCCTCCTCCCTCTCTCTCTCATTCCCTCTCTCTAATTCTCTCTTTCCCCATCTCTCTCACTCCATCTCCTCTCTCTCATTCCCTCCTTCTCTCACGCCCTCCCACTCTCTCATTCCCTTTCTCCTCCTCTCTCTCATTCCCTCTTTCCTCATCTCACCCCTTTTTTCTATCACTCTCTCTGTCCTCCTTTCTCTTACTCTCTCTCTCTCTCTCTTCTTCTCTTTCACTCTCCTCCTCTCTTTCACCCTCTTTCTCCTTCCGTCCCTCCCTCTCTCCTCCTCTCACCCTTTTCCCCTTCTTCTCTCTCTCCCTGTCACTCCCTCTCTCTGGTCATTTCCATATGCCTCTGTGTGTGTGTGAGTGTGTGAATGAGACAATAACACTAGCCATGTTTGTGTATATCTATTTGTACCATTGTTTATTCCATCCTATCCCGAATACCCTATTGACATTCTACACCCTTTATCCAACTCAATGTTCATATCGCCTCACAACTTTACACGGCTTGAAAGAATGAAAAAAAAATAACATTAGAAAAAAAAGATGCGCCCCTCGTGAACAACCCAAACACGCCACAAAACAAAAAAATGAACACATTGGTGTCAAGGCCATTAAAAAAAAAACAACTGCGCCAATTGGCTTTTCTTGTTGCATCTTGATGACATGGTCACGTGGAACAAATGATAACATGCATTTTTGCGGATTGTTTTTATGCAGCTTTTATTGGGAGCTCAATGTTGTTTGTTTTTAGTTTTTTTTTACCCAGTTCTTTACGGCTGCAGCGTCGTGAAGATTTTTCCAAATAAACGATTTTCATTAGAATACAAGTGTGACTTCCCCTTCTGGACACCGGTCGTTGTTTCTTTGTGGTTGTATTTTTGTTGTTTCTTAATAAACTGCAAAAGAATTGAGCTCCAATCTGATGGACAGTTTTTTTAAAGACAGTTTTTTTTTTTTACAATTGAGGACATGCGGAGAATGAACGCGTAGGAGAAAAAAAAAAGTTAATTGCAGGGGATTACGGCTCATTGGAAGTGTGCCAAATCTTTTGACACTTGTTTGACCCTTTTTTTTTTGTTGTTGTTCGTGTTGTTCTTTATGTTCGTTTTGTTGTTATTGTGGTTGTAGTTGTTTTTTTCTTCGCCCTTGATTTCGGATGCGGTTTTGTAATTTGGTTGTCATGTGAATTATTAAGGCAATATTAATGGATGTGTAATATCTTGTGGCTCTGTGTGTGGTTTCATTGATTGTCATGGCCCAGGGGTGTTGGGTAATTACTTACCTTGGAACGCCTTGTTTCAGTGGGTTTTTTAGTTAACTTTTTACATATTCAAATTGAAATGCTTAATTGAACGTTGCTTATATTCAGGTATCGGCAACTTTTAGATAATAGTGTACCAAACTAGGATTTCTAATTCATTCAGCGTGCCAACAGCGTAAAATTCATCCAGCTCTAGCACACAATTTTTTATACAAAAGACTTGGATTGCCTTTTTGTCGTCTTCCGCGCGCCATTGAAAATTGCTCTGCGTGCCAAGCATTTCGCGCGATTCGTAGGTTGCTGACTCCAGGCTGCTGGCCTCCATCAGTGACGAAAGACGTTAGTTGTTTGTCATTATGTCCCCCCCCCCCATCTCCTCTCCTTCCCATGTATCAGTCAGACTTCTTGCATCCCTCATTGCGTCATTTCTCATTTCAGTATTTCTTTTACTTTTTATTTGACGTCACCAATTATTATTGTGTTCAAACTTTCAAGAGCGCTCCTCCACCATCGTCCCCACTCACACTCAGAAACACACATGCACTATTACTGACACCCCAACCTCATCCCTCCTCCACCCCAAAAAATACTCAAGCACCCGTCCCGCCCCCCCCAGTTCTTCCACTAGATCCACTTAGTGGATTGTCCATGTTGGTATTAATAAGGCCCAGGCTTTCATTCATCAATACTTAGTTTTCTCCTCTTACGTCCAACGCAGCCTCGTGTAGTTTCTTCTCCTCTCTCTCTCCCCCCCCTCTCTCTCTCTCTATCACTCACTCTCTCTCTCCCTCTTTTGGAACTCGCCTTCACTATCGCTCTTCAGAGATTGATTAAGATTAGGGGCAAAGAAAATAATCAAAGAGATTGATCTGAAAGAAGAAAAACCAACAAAATAAAAAATAGTTCAAAATAAATAAATAACGTAAGTGGGGGGGGGGGGGAGTGGGGGGACGGGGTATGTTGGTGTGAGGAGGTGCGTGGGAGGATCCTTTGGGCCCCATTCTGCTAGGAGGGAGGCGATTTAGGGGGATAAATTTAATTATATAAAGGCATACTTATGCCGATTATGATCTGATGTATGAGTGCATGCACTTTATGGGGCGACGCCAGTTAACAATCTGCTTGGCCACTTGGGGATGATCAGTAGCTGATGACAAAAGTTCTGGTAGTATTGTCCTTACAACTTTCTTTCAGTGGTTCTCATTTAATAAGGAGGGAAGGTGAGAGGAGGCTTTAAGTTTTTATCTGTGCGTTCTAGGACAGCTTCGCCCAAACCTTTTTTATTATTTTTTCGTGACCCGGTTATTTTTAAACATTTCTACTTTGCGACCCATGTCATAGCGTATACCTGCCTAAAAATAATATGTAACATATGTAAAGCGATGATTAATGCATAGGTAAATGTTACTATATAAAAAATAAAAACCTGTTTCAAATACATAAAACAAAGTTTGCATTCGTGGTCCGGTACCGGGTTGTAACCCGGCATTTGAAATACTGGTCTAGGTGAAGGTCATGGATACAAAAGCCGATTAAAAAAAAAAAAGAAATACATTTAACCCTCCTTCCCCACCCCTCCCATTGCCCAATTGGTTGTTTAGGATTGTTCATATAAGTCTTGCCAGCTCTCATGGATACATGACCTTAGGAAATAAAATAAATGGCTGCCCTACCCCTCCCCTTTACACACACACACAGACAAACAGAACACATACTTATTAGCACATTTACACAACAGACACAACCTTATATAAGAATTCCCAAAGTTTATTTTAATTATATTTATGACCTGCTGTTGTTTGAATTATTTGCTTGGTAACAAACGCGCAAGTTACAAGGGTAACTTTCTCTAGTCACTAACACACACACACACACACAGAGTGACACAAACACTGGTTGGTCTGTCCATCACTTCTTTCTTTCTCTCTGACGAAACCCCCAAATGTATTGATTCCAAAACCTGTTTATAATTACTAGAGTTTTCATAAAGCTACCCCCCCTCCATTTTTTTCCATCCATCCCCCCCCCACCCACACTTCCCCACCCACCATTACTAGTGCTTCTATAGGAGGTATAGAGAATACATGGGGGTGCTGGGGGAGCGGAGGAAAGGGGAAAAGGAGGGGTGGAGGTGACTGAGAGGCTGAAGGCACTTGCTGCTCCCCTGTTTCCCTTTATAATGGCATTAATTATTTGCAGCAGCATCCCAGTCTCTGGTCATGTATCCTATATTGTCAACCGTTTCACAAGATACACAAGTCCAACGCTGTCAATGCATTGATCATGTTTTTATATAAGGTTAAGATGGTAGCATTAGTCTTCTCTATAGTCTCCCACACCATTTCGAACATTCAGAAACTCAATAAAACAAAAAATCAACAACATCAGAATAAAACAAAATGACGTCTGTAATTATTTTCAGATTTTAGAAGAAAAAAAAAAGTTTTTTTTTCTCCTTCTTTTAATTACTAAAAGTTGAAGTCTAAAATGTGCCTTTGGTGATTGGTTTCCATGGTAACCGTTTACAGTCATCGTGAAGAATAATAAATTAAAATAGTATTTTTAATAAAAACTTGTTTTTTTTAAATCGTGTGTGTCAGTATGTGTATTTTTGAGTGTGTGTATTTGTGAGTGTCTGTGTATTTGTGAGTGTGTGTATTTGTGAGTGTGTGTGTATTTGTGAGTGTGTGTATTTGTGAATGTGTGTGTGTATTTGTGAGTGTGTGTGTATTTGTGAGTGTGTGTGTATTTGTGAGTGTGTGTATTTGTGAGTGTGTGTATTTGTGAGTGTGTGTATTTGTGAGTGTGTGTGTATTTGTGAGTGTGTGTGTGTATTTGTGAGTGTGTGTATATTTGTGAGTGTGTGTGTATTTGTGAGTGTGTGTGTATTTGTGAGTGTGTGTGTATTTGTGAATGTGTGTATTTGTGAGTGTGTGTGTATTTGTGAGTGTGTGTATTTGTGAGTGTGTGTATTTGTGAGTGTGTGTGTATTTGTGAGTGTGTGTGTATTTGTGAGTGTGTGTATTTGTGAGTGTGTATTTGTGAATGTGTGTATTTGTGAGTGTGTGTGTATTTGTGAGTGTGTGTATTTGTGAGTGTGTGTATTTGTGAGTGTGTGTGTATTTGTGAGTGTGTGTGTATTTGTGAGTGTGTGTGTATTTGTGAGTGTGTGTATTTGTGAGTGTGTGTATTTGTGAATGTGTGTGTGTATTTGTGAGTGTGTGTATTTGTGAGTGTGTGTATTTGTGAGTGTGTGTGTATTTGTGAGTGTGTGTATTTGTGAGTGTGTGTGTATTTGTGAGTGTGTGTGTATTTGTGAGTGTGTGTATTTGTGAGTGTGTGTGTATTTGTGAGTGTGTATATTTGTGAATGTGTTTGTGTATTTGTGAGTGTGTGTATTTGTGAGTGTGTGTATTTGTGAATGTGTGTATTTGTGAGTGTGTGTGTATTTGTGAGTGTGTATATTTGTGAGTGTGTGTGTATTTGTGAGTGTGTGTATTTGTGAGTGTGTGTATTTGTGAATGTGTGTGTGTATTTGTGAGTGTGTGTATTTGTGAGTGTGTGTATTTGTGAGTGTGTGTGTATTTGTGAGTGTGTGTATTTGTGAGTGTGTGTGTATTTGTGAGTGTGTGTATTTGTGAATGTGTTTGTGTATTTGTGAGTGTGTATATTTGTGAATGTGTGTGTGTATTTGTGAGTCTATTTCTTCGTGTTTTGCTAAGTGTGTATATTTGTAATTTGTAAGTGTGTGTATTTGTAAGAGTGTGTATATATGTAAGTGTTTGTATTTAATTTGTAAGTGTGTGTGTATTTGTGTGTGTATTTGTTCGTGTTTTGCTAAGTGTGTATATTTGTAATTTGTAAGTGTGTATATGTGTAAGTGTGTATATGTGTAAGTGTTTGTATTTAATTTGTAAGTGTGTGTGTATTTGTGAGTCTAGTTATATAGTTAGTTAAAGACAACAAGAAACAGGTTGAGCTAAAGAAATCTAGATGAACATATAATAAAAAGAAATCTAGATGAACATATAATAAAAAGAAATCTAGATGAACATATAATAAAAAGAAATCTAGATGAACATATAATAAAAAGAAATCTAGATGAACATATAATAAAAAGAAATCTAGATGAACATATAATAAAAAGAAATCTAGATGAACATATAATAAAAAGAAATCTAGATGAACATATAATAAAAAGAAATCTAGATGAACATATAATAAAAAGAAATCTAGATGAACATATAATAAAAAGAAATCTAGATGAACATATAATAAAAAGAAATCTAGATGAACATATAATAAAAAGAAATCTAGATGAACATATAATAAAAAGAAATCTAGATGAACATATAATAAAAAGAAATCTAGATGAACATATAATAAAAAGAAATCTAGATGAACATACAATAAAAAGAAATCTAGATGAACATATAATAAAAAGAAATCTAGATGAACATACAATAAAAAGAAATCTAGATGAACATACAATAAAAAGAAATCTAGATGAACATACAATAAAAAGAAATCTAGATGAACATATAATAAAAAGAAATCTAGATGAACATACAATAAAAAGAAATCTAGATGAACATACAATAAAAAGAAATCTAGATGAACATACAATAAAAAGAAATCTAGATGAACATACAATAAAAAGAAATCTAGATGAACATACAATAAAAAGAAATCTAGATGAACATACAATAAAAAGAAATCTAGATGAACATACAATAAAAAGAAATCTAGATGAACATACAATAAAAAGAAATCTAGATGAACATACAATAAAAAGAAATCTAGATGAACATACAATAAAAAGAAATCTAGATGAACATATAATAAAAAGAAATCTAGATGAACATACAATAAAAAGAAATCTAGATGAACATACAATAAAAAGAAATCTAGATGAACATATAATAAAAAGAAATCTAGATGAACATATAATAAAAAGAAATCTAGATGAACATATAATAAAAAGAAATCTAGATGAACATATAATAAAAAGAAATCTAGATGAACATATAATAAAAAGAAATCTAGATGAACATACAATAAAAAGAAATCTAGATGAACATACAATAAAAAGAAATCTAGATGAACATATAATAAAAAGAAATCTAGATGAACATACAATAAAAAGAAATCTAGATGAACATACAATAAAAAGAAATCTAGATGAACATATAATAAAAAGAAATCTAGATGAACATACAATAAAAAGAAATCTAGATGAACATATAATAAAAAGAAATCTAGATGAACATACAATAAAAAGAAATCTAGATGAACATACAATAAAAAGAAATCTAGATGAACATATAATAAAAAGAAATCTAGATGAACATACAATAAAAAGAAATCTAGATGAACATACAATAAAAAGAAATCTAGATGAACATACAATAAAAAGAAATCTAGATGAACATATAATAAAAAGAAATCTAGATGAACATACAATAAAAAGAAATCTAGATGAACATACAATAAAAAGAAATCTAGATGAACATATAATAAAAAGAAATCTAGATGAACATACAATAAAAAGAAATCTAGATGAACATACAATAAAAAGAAATCTAGATGAACATATAATAAAAAGAAATCTAGATGAACATATAATAAAAAGAAATCTAGATGAACATATAATAAAAAGAAATCTAGATGAACATACAATAAAAAGAAATCTAGATGAACATATAATAAAAAGAAATCTAGATGAACATATAATAAAAAGAAATCTAGATGAACATACAATAAAAAGAAATCTAGATGAACATACAATAAAAAGAAATCTAGATGAACATACAATAAAAAGAAATCTAGATGAACATATAATAAAAAGAAATCTAGATGAACATACAATAAAAAGAAATCTAGATGAACATATAATAAAAAGAAATCTAGATGAACATATAATAAAAAGAAATCTAGATGAACATACAATAAAAAGAAATCTAGATGAACATATAATAAAAAGAAATCTAGATGAACATATAATAAAAAGAAATCTAGATGAACATATAATAAAAAGAAATCTAGATGAACATATAATAAAAAGAAATCTAGATGAACATACAATAAAAAGAAATCTAGATGAACATACAATAAAAAGAAATCTAGATGAACATACAATAAAAAGAAATCTAGATGAACATATAATAAAAAGAAATCTAGATGAACATACAATAAAAAGAAATCTAGATGAACATATAATAAAAAGAAATCTAGATGAACATATAATAAAAAGAAATCTAGATGAACATATAATAAAAAGAAATCTAGATGAACATATAATAAAAAGAAATCTAGATGAACATACAATAAAAAGAAATCTAGATGAACATACAATAAAAAGAAATCTAGATGAACATATAATAAAAAGAAATCTAGATGAACATATAATAAAAAGAAATCTAGATGAACATATAATAAAAAGAAATCTAGATGAACATACAATAAAAAGAAATCTAGATGAACATACAATAAAAAGAAATCTAGATGAACATATAATAAAAAGAAATCTAGATGAACATATAATAAAAAGAAATCTAGATGAACATACAATAAAAAGAAATCTAGATGAACATACAATAAAAAGAAATCTAGATGAACATACAATAAAAAGAAATCTAGATGAACATATAATAAAAAGAAATCTAGATGAACATACAATAAAAAGAAATCTAGATGAACATATAATAAAAAGAAATCTAGATGAACATATAATAAAAAGAAATCTAGATGAACATACAATAAAAAGAAATCTAGATGAACATATAATAAAAAGAAATCTAGATGAACATATAATAAAAAGAAATCTAGATGAACATATAATAAAAAGAAATCTAGATGAACATATAATAAAAAGAAATCTAGATGAACATACAATAAAAAGAAATCTAGATGAACATACAATAAAAAGAAATCTAGATGAACATACAATAAAAAGAAATCTAGATGAACATATAATAAAAAGAAATCTAGATGAACATACAATAAAAAGAAATCTAGATGAACATATAATAAAAAGAAATCTAGATGAACATATAATAAAAAGAAATCTAGATGAACATATAATAAAAAGAAATCTAGATGAACATATAATAAAAAGAAATCTAGATGAACATACAATAAAAAGAAATCTAGATGAACATACAATAAAAAGAAATCTAGATGAACATATAATAAAAAGAAATCTAGATGAACATATAATAAAAAGAAATCTAGATGAACATATAATAAAAAGAAATCTAGATGAACATACAATAAAAAGAAATCTAGATGAACATACAATAAAAAGAAATCTAGATGAACATATAATAAAAAGAAATCTAGATGAACATATAATAAAAAGAAATCTAGATGAACATATAATAAAAAGAAATCTAGATGAACATACAATAAAAAGAAATCTAGATGAACATACAATAAAAAGAAATCTAGATGAACATATAATAAAAAGAAATCTAGATGAACATACAATAAAAAGAAATCTAGATGAACATACAATAATAAAAAGCCTTCTCAGTTAGTTGTATTTGAAGTGTTTAAATTTCTGCTCTAAACTCGGCCATTGGTCTAAAGTGGTTTTGCAAAGTGCATCTCTCTAAGTTGACATGTGTGTCGTTAGTTCTTGCTGTTGGTGTTTGTTTCTTTCTTTCATAATTAAATCTTACTTCTTCGAACTTATTGTTACGCTAAGAACAAATACATGTAGACCTAGTCTATAGATTTCTTGGAGATGTCTCTTTTTCACACCACACCCCCTCCTCCTCGCAAACCGCCTTTCTTTTACATTTCAATTTGTTTGGTTATTTTTTTATTTTTTTTTTCGTTCAAACAACAATAACCCAATTCTTGTCCCAGCAATTTAAATCTAATGCACGTGCCAGATAAATCTTACACTAATTCCTCCCACCCCATCCCCCCACCTCTCTTTCCACTGCTCAAACGCAAACACACACAAACCAACTAATACTCACATTTCTCTCCCCCGCCCCCCATTATGTTTAAACCCAAGCACCAACATTTATTACCAGAACGAAGAGAAGGCTTTTGTTTTCTGCACACATAAAACTGTGGGGACAAAAAAACAAGGGCGTGTTGGGGGGGGGGGGGGGGGGGGGGACACAAGATTTTCATATCAAAGAGACAAATAATACGCTTGATTAATTTCTCTAAACCCCCCAATACCCGCCCCCTTTGATGTTCTGTTTTTTTTTTACATTTGTTTTTTTTTATACTCAGTGAGGTGTTAGCCTGCATTTCGTAATATCAGCATCTCTCCCTCTCTTCTCTCTCTCTCTCTCTCTCTTGTTTCCTCTCTCTTTTTTTTTTGTTTATTGGTGCCCCTTCCCCCCAAACCCCCAGCCTGTGATATTCACACGTTTGTACCAGCATGCTTTGTAAAACTTTAGGGAGTTGTTTTTTTATTTGTTGTTGTTTACTTCTACTACGTTATTAATGTTTGTATTAATTCCATACTTAACCCATTCACCCCCTTCTTGTATCTCATTTCTATAAGGCCGTTCGCTGCTTATTAGAAAATAAAAAGATAAAATTAAAATATCCCACTGTACGTGGCATGTAAAGACTCTACCTCGTGTGTCTAGATCTACCTGTACAACACCTGTACTGCAATCAATCATTTCTATTTGTGCTTTTGTAATTGAGAAATATTGACATTGGTGATTGCCATTGGCTCACCTTTTTGTAACAAAATATCTTTCTTCATTTATTGTTTGTAACAATATATCTTTCTTCATTTATTGTTAGATCTAAGAGTCACCCATCGTTAGGAATCGTTTATAGGTTTTTAATTTCAGATCTGCGGAGGGTGCATTATTGATACCATTTTCAATATTGTACATTTGTGTCTTACTTTAGAATAATTATAGTTCCTTAAGATAAAGCAAAGCATCAAAAACTGATGTGTAAGATTTTATGATTGGTTAATATATAATTGCAGCAAACGGGATTTTTTTTTTTTTAAGTTGATATTAAAAGTGAATTGTTTCAACGCTTTCTTTTTCTGTGTTGCTGTTTTTCGTTCGGAGACTTTGAGAGAAAAAAAGGACGCGTTATCAAATGCCTCACTGTCTACGACTATGTGAATTTAATGTTAGCAAAATTTAATAAGCTATAAAACTATATGAAATTTTGATTTTTGTAACTATGAATGAATGTAACTTTGAGTGAATGTAATTATGCTTAAATGTAACAACGAGTGAGTTCAAGTATAATTGAATGTGCACATAAAGTTGTAATGAAGCTGTTGGTATATATAAGTTATTTCAAGGAATTACTATATTATGGTCTAAATGTGAATGTAAAAGAAATAAACGTAGTTAGAATTTTCATTATCGGAGAGGATTAATGAAATCCAGTCCACTATAACTTCTTCTTTGGTTATCCTTAAGATATGTGTTCGCTTGTGGTTTTCATCTTTTTCCAGCATTCATACATTGAGCTTTCCCCTATTTCCACTCAGTTCACAAACCCATCTATTTGACTGGAGATTGTTTTGTTGTAGTTTGTTGTTTTTTTCATCACCCCGTTTCTAACTTGATGATGCGGCCGTATTCCATATTTAGCTATATCGTCACTTATAATATTGGCTGCTCGCCTCCCACTCCAGCCCATACCCCCAACCAGGACCCACGAGAGGGGGGTACAGCCGGTACGCCGTACCGGGGCCCGTGAGAGTTTAGGGGGCCCATGAGGCCCATGAATATTAAAATTTAAAATTAAATTGGCAATAATACAATTATTTTTTAATTGTTGCTATTAAGCTAAGAGAAGATGCCGAAAAAACCCCTACAATCTAACGTGATTTTGATGTTCTTTGAATATGTACTTGAACATTTTGTTAAATATGCACTAAAGCCTTTAGTTGTAATATAGGGCCTAATTATTTTTGATAGCATTTAGGATCTCTTTTTTATTATTTTTCTCCAGAGACACTTACACATATAGACCTATGAGACTTACAGGCTTACAGTTCTCCCTGTTAGCTTAGTAGCCTAGGCCTACATACTCTATATCGCTACATACTAGTACGGCAGTCAAAGCTAGTTAGTCGATACTTTTACACTTTAACGATCTCCTGTGTGGTAGCCAAGAGGGGAGGTTGAAGGTATCATAATTTTAGACTAATGTTAATACACATTATTCAGTTGCAGCCTCAAGAGGTGGAAAATACTGTCAAAGCTTCATGGCATTTCTAGCTCCATATGGCCAGATCGAGTTGAAAGTGTAAAACAATTTGTAGCTCATCTACCAGGGGTTAAGTTGGCTTTGGAAGACCTGTTAAAGCTGAATCTTAATCCGAAAACCAGAAAAAGATATCCATGGAGCTTTAATATGTTATGTTGGTTCTTTCACTTGCATCATAATGTCAGTCGTGTAGGATACTGTACTTGTCCTTATTGACTTCTGCAACAAAGTCATTCAAGTTTGTGATGCGACTATAGATATGGAAGCTGCAAACATATAAAGCTTATAATATGCACAACTAGGGGCTTTGCGAAACAGTTGCAATGTTGAATGAAGCTAAGCTTGTTGCAGCCAACCTGCAGATAGAAGTACAATTGTTTAGGAACAATAATACAACTGCCAGAAAATAACAAGATTTCATGATGAGGATACACCTGATGAAAATGTGAATGAGATGAATGAAACAGAAGAATGCCCTAAGGAAGCCCACTTTCGAAAACACATATTTTATGTTGTATTGGATAGTGTTATTGGCGGGCTTACAATGTACAGATCGGTTCAATTCAGTCATAGATGTTTCTGACACATTCAGCTTTCTTTGGAACTACCAAAAGATGTCAGAAGAAGACTTGAAGTGTATAGCTGCTAAGTTAGCAGAAAAGTATTATAATGACATAAGCTGTGAAGAATTTCTTCGGGAAATAATTCACCTAACAATGGTTCACAATGCAAATTTTGGTAAAGAACAGTTGGGTGCATTGGAACTGTTACATGCTTTGGCAAATTGCAAATTATAAAATATTTATCCTTTCATAAGTGTCAGTCCGAGGATGTCCCTTACATCACCAGCCACAGTAGCATTAGCGGAGAAGCGCTTCAGTAAACGTCAGCTCATCAAAAATTACCTTAGGTCTACCATGAGTCATGAGTCAGAATCGCCTGAACAACTTGGCTAGGCTCAGTATTGAGTCTGGCATTGCAAGACAAATAAACTTTGACAATGTAATTCGTAGTTTTGCCAAGAAAAAGGAACGCAAGGCAGCCCTGTTTTAATAAAAAAAAGTCGTTTTCTTCTCCGTTTTTTTTAAATCATTCATGTAGAGTGTAGAGTCTATGCCTATTGATGTATTTACTGTTGACTATTTCTATTCAAGAAACAGTAAGCATTTAAAAGATGAGAATGATTTGGGTATATATATAAATTATTAATGATTCGACAGACATGCATAAAATGCGATTAAGATGTATATTTATGTACTTTTTTGTAATAGTACCGTATTGAAAAGTTGTGAAGTTGTTACTCGTTCATACTTTATATAAATAAAAGTTAAAACGCATTGAACTTGAAGTCTTTTGATTGACTTAATTTAATATTGCTATATATTTATTACAGAGTTTCACCTGTCATAGATATGTCCCAAATTATTAAATCAAGAAGCTGTGACAAATACAAATAGCTTACCTTAACATGTGTCTCATATTCTCAATTTACTCTCTCAATTTTCACATTCGAATTATTCCATATTAAAATGATTTATGAAAAGTTAATTAACAATTTAAATGTCCAACTCTAAAATCTCCAATACTTCTCTAGTTGTTTTCAACCAAATTAGGCCTACTCATCAATCACCAAGGAGAGTAACTTTTCCCATTTATTTGTGTAATTTTTGCAATTTTTCTGATTAATACTGAAGCGGAGGAACAATTCGATCTACAACAATTTAAACTAAGAACTATGTACTTGATTATTGTACTTTTGTAATAGACCTGTAAGGCTGTGATTGAAATGATTACACTCTAATGGTAAATGGTAACACTTATGACAGTTTCACAAAATGATCCACAAACCTTTTAAAAAGATTCCTGACTTTTCAAACGTAATACAACTAACGAAATCATATGACAAGTGTTAGAATAAAAAATGTGTTGGGGGGGGGGGGGGGGAGGGGGCCCAGAAAGGATCTCGTACCGGCACCTTTTTTTTCTCTCGAGGGCCCTGCCCCCAACCCCTTTGTCGATGATGAATGGTGGTTGTTTGGTTGTTCTAGTTGTATTTTAAGGAACTGGCCGACATTGGCTCTTTGATGGAACTTAGTGAAACCATGCAAGAGACCCATTGGGTGACACTAGTATCTGACCATGCAAGAGACCCATTGGGTGACACTAGTATCTGACCATGCAAGAGACCCATTGGGTGACACTAGTAGCTGACCATGCAAGAGACCCATTGGGTGACACTAGTAGCTGACCATGCAAGAGACCCATTGGGTGACACTAGTAGCTGACCACGCAAGAGACCCATTGGGTGACACTAGTAGCTGACCATGCAAGAGACCCATTGGGTGACACTAGTATCTGACCATGCAAGAGACCCATTGGGTGACACTAGTATCTGACCATGCAAGAGACCCATTGGGTGACACTAGTATCTGACCATGCAAGAGACCCATTGGGTGACACTAGTATCTGACCATGCAAGAGACCCATTGGGTGACACTAGTATCTGACCATGCAAGAGACCCATTGGGTGACACTAGTAGCTGACCATGCAAGAGACCCATTGGGTGACACTAGTATCTGACCATGCAAGAGACCCATTGGGTGACACTAGTATCTGACCAAGCAAGAGACCCATTGGGTGACACTAGTAGCTGACCATGCAAGAGACCCATTGGGTGACACTAGTATCTGACCATGCAAGAGACCCATTGGGTGACACTAGTATCTGACCATGCAAGAGACCCATTGGGTGACACTAGTATCTGACCATGCAAGAGACCCATTGGGTGACACTAGTAGCTGACCATGCAAGAGCCCCATTGGGTGACACTAGTATCTGACCATGCAAGAGACCCATTGGGTGACACTAGTATCTGACCATGCAAGAGACCCATTGGGTGACACTAGTAGCTGACCATGCAAGAGCCCCATTGGGTGACACTAGTATCTGACCATGCAAGAGACCCATTGGGTGACACTAGTAGCTGACCATGCAAGAGACCCATTGGGTGACACTAGTATCTGACCATGCAAGAGACCCATTGGGTGACACTAGTATCTGACCATGCAAGAGACCCATTGGGTGACACTAGTATCTGACCATGCAAGAGACCCATTGGGTGACACTAGTATCTGACCATGCAAGAGACCCATTGGGTGACACTAGTATCTGACCAAGCAAGAGACCCATTGGGTGACACTAGTATCTGACCATGCAAGAGACCCATTGGGTGACACTAGTATCTGACCATGCAAGAGACCCATTGGGTGACACTAGTAGCTGACCATGCAAGAGACCCATTGGGTGACACTAGTAGCTGACCATGCAAGAGACCCATTGGGTGACACTAGTAGCTGACCATGCAAGAGACCCATTGGGTGACACTAGTAGCTGACCATGCAAGAGACCCATTGGGTGACACTAGTATCTGACCATGCAAGAGACCCATTGGGTGACACTAGTATCTGACCATGCAAGAGACCCATTGGGTGACACTAGTATCTGACCATGCAAGAGACCCATTGGGTGACACTAGTATCTGACCATGCAAGAGACCCATTGGGTGACACTAGTAGCTGACCATGCAAGAGACCCATTGGGTGACACTAGTAGCTGACCATGCAAGAGACCCATTGGGTGACACTAGTAGCTGACCATGCAAGAGACCCATTGGGTGACACTAGTATCTGACCATGCAAGAGACCCATTGGGTGACACTAGTAGCTGACCATGCAAGAGACCCATTGGGTGACACTAGTATCTGACCATGCAAGAGACCCATTGGGTGACACTAGTATCTGACCATGCAAGAGACCCATTGGGTGACACTAGTAGCTGACCATGCAAGAGACCCATTGGGTGACACTAGTATCTGACCATGCAAGAGACCCATTGGGTGACACTAGTAGCTGACCATGCAAGAGACCCATTGGGTGACACTAGTATCTGACCATGCAAGAGACCCATTGGGTGACACTAGTATCTGACCATGCAAGAGACCCATTGGGTGACACTAGTAGCTGACCATGCAAGAGCCCCATTGGGTGACACTAGTAGCTGACCATGCAAGAGACCCATTGGGTGACACTAGTATCTGACCATGCAAGAGACCCATTGGGTGACACTAGTATCTGACCATGCAAGAGACCCATTGGGTGACACTAGTATCTGACCATGCAAGAGACCCATTGGGTGACACTAGTAGCTGACCATGCAAGAGACCCATTGGGTGACACTAGTATCTGACCGGGAGGATGATTTCCATGATAGTACCAGGTTTTGATTAGCTTGTCAATGAAATGGGACAACCCTACGACCCTATTTCCCCCTCCCCCCCCCCCACACACACTCCCTACTCGTCACACATTTACGTCAGTGCGTACACGCGTGCTTGTATCTTCAAGGATGTTACTGGACCGAATTATACACGCTATATAATATGTAAGTTTTACACCCTTTACCCTTTGTTTTGCTTTCTACGTGTAAAAGTGAACGTTACATTACAATGGTATAAATATAACTGCCACAGCTTACGATGAAGCCAGGACAACGCTTTCAGTGGATTGCGTTTTAACCTTCGGAGCTGGGTAGCTTTTCGTAAACAAATCCAGGATTTAACGCATTTGATTACGAGACCCCTGGGATGCGTAGTCCAGTGCTATTTTCCCATACCACCGCGTCGAGCCAGTGTATGTATGTTTTTTCGTTGCCATTATAGCGATTCTAGCATCTGTAATGTAGACTCTTTATTACTTTGATGTTTTCTTCATCAATCATTTTGCTCCACACAAAAAATAAGAAATAAATAAACGCAAAAACAAAGAAAGAAACCGAAAGGATAATGATTCTTATACGGGTCAATGTTTCGTTACTTGTAATGAACGGTTTTATAACACGTACGTACAGAGACTTACAGAGACCTCAGACTTGTTTCTAATTGAAGATAACTGATGACATGTAATGAAAGAGTTGCAAGGGTTTAGTTTACTGGAGCAGATAACATTGGGAGGGGGACCATATACACAAACACAAACAGAAAAACAGACACACAAGTCTGGCACTGGATTGGGGTGGGGAGGGGATTTAAAAAAAAAAAACGAGAGGGGAGAGTGACGCAGTTCCGAACGTGCTTGAGCTAGAGTGTGTGGGGAAGGGGGCAGTGGAGTAGTCGGGTCACTGAGGGTCTGGGGTGAGTTGGGAGAGGGGTGGGGGAGAACCGTCCAGTTACTGTTGAAATTCTAGTCAGAGTTTGTTCTTTTTAAGGCCCCTAATGAACGAAGTTGTCTATAGCCAAGTGTAAATTAGGCCACATTCATTTTCACAGGCATCGGAGCGCGATGTATTCGGTAATACGGGCCTCCCACCAGGGACTGGACTAAATGAGCTGGACCTCAGAGGCAAGCGGGCTTTCCCCCAGCCATGTCCGTACTGGGGGCTGCTCTCCTCTTACCATATAACATCATTTGGATAAAGAGATTAAGATTTTTTTTTATAGATTTTCTAGATTATTCACTTGTGAGAAAATGTCATTTTCTTAAGAAAACTAACACGGAGTTGTGCTTTTTTTTTCTCCTTTCCTCATACTTCTTTCTGAATCTCTTTTAGTAACTCATTCTATCTTTCTTTCATGTCCGTCGCTCTCTCTCTCTCTCTCATTCTGTATTTGTCGCTCTCTTTCTCTTTACACACTATATGCCACTATCTCTCTATCTTTCGCTCTCTTTCTTTTTCTCTTTCTTTCTCTCTTTCTCTCTCTCTCTCTCTTTTTCTCATTCATTCTCTGTCTCTCATTTTCTTGCTCTTATTCTCTCTGAAATTTTCCCTTATTTTTATTTCTATCTTTCACTCTTTCTCTCTCTCTCTCTCTCTCTCTCTCTCTCTCTCTCTTTCGATCTGTTGGGTTACTCAATGTTTTGACTTGCATAATCATTGACATGTAGGCTACACATACACTTTCAGTTTAAAAAAAAATCATATTCTTCTTACATTGTTTTAACATGACCAATCGATATGAAGTATGTCTATACACTACACTTGAACATGGTGTCTAACTATTGGCTTAACATGGTGTCTAACTATTGGCTTAACATGGTGTCTAACTATTGGCTTAACATGGTGTCTAACTATTGGCTTAACATGGTGTCTAACTATTGGCTTAACATGGTGACTAACTATTGGCTTAACATGGTGACTAACTATTGGTTTAACATGGTGTTTAACTATTGGCTTAACATGGTGTCTAACTATGGGCTTAACATGGTGTCTAACTATTGGCTTAACATGGTGTTTAACTATTAGCTTAACATGGTGTTTAACTATTGGCTTAACATGGTGTCTAACTATTGGCTTTACATGGTGTCTAACTATTAGCTTAACATGGTGTCTAACTATTGGCTTAACATGGTGTCTAACTATTGGCTTAACATGGTGTTTAACTATTGGCTTAACATGGTGTCTAACTATTGGCTTAACATGGTGTTTAACAATTGGCTTAACATGGTGTCTAACTATTGGCTTAACATGGTGTCTAACTATTGGCTTAACATGGTGTCTAACTATTGGCTTAACATGGTATTTAACTATTGGTTTAACATGGTGTTTAACTATTGGCCTAATTCAGTCATAATAAAAAACAAAAAAGGATGTTTTCTCTAACAAAGCCAATATCTTATGTTGATCCAGGAAGGTAAAACATCAGTCTGGGTAATCTATTGGGTAGAACATCAGTCTGAGTAATCTATTGTGCTTCAGTTATTATTGTTGTCTCATCTGATACCAAAGATGGGTGAATGTATATCAGCTGAGACACACACAAATCTCCTTCGCCTGACATGTAAAGTATTTCTTTAAGTGTGAAACACGAGTTTGCTTTTAACTGAATCTATCTTTTAAGTACATACTCTATTCATCACCAATAGATAATACATATCTACAGCCTAATCCTAACATTACAGCTAGTTGGTCTACCCCACTCAGCTTGTCTTGATGAATCAGGAATCATTTTAATTTGTTGCAGAAACGACCAGATAGAGTTTTCGCGTGTACATCATTATGGTTTTAAAATTGCACCCATTCCTCGCCCCAAATCTCAATTTTATCTGAAGACTAATTCTGTCGAACCTCTCAGGGATAAGGGTAGGCTGCATTATGGAATGGTTCTTATTGATATTCTAGCTAGATGAAAGATTACACTGTCAGCATTGTCGAGTTTATGATTTATTTTGTGTGCTGTAGAGTTATAGTTCTAGTTTGGTCGTAAAAATGATTTATTAAAGATTGCATGTGAAATTATGGTTTAGAAACGTAACCGTGTATCATGAACAACGTAAGCTATTTGATAGGTTCGAAAAAAAACAATAAACTTTTTTTAAAATACCGGTACATAGTTTATTGGAGTTGTATAGAGTTATGGCTTTAAATAATTTTTTTAATTGTTCTTTTATAATTGAATTTAACGTTATATTAAGTAAAGTATCCCAGCGGACCATATTGATCCATATGGCCGGGGAAGCAGCGCTCATCAGTTTCTTTGGCCTAGGCGTATTAAGGGATTGTGTGGCCAGCACAATCCCCAGCCGCCTTCACTTTACCCCAGCTAAACCCATCAGGGCTGGAAACAAATCCTAGCCTGCACGAGGATTCGTACGCAGTACCTTTGGGTACGCTAGGTACGCCAGCCGAATGCGCTACCGCTCGTCCACCGTACCCCAACGTTATATTAAGAAACTATAATAGTTAATACACACACAAAGACTAGATAATCGTTGCTTCACTATTGAAATGTTAAACGTTGTTCATTCAAATTATCCTTGGGGCAAATGGCCAAAAAGAGTTATTGAAATGTCCATGTTACATTATGTTCTATGTAAGCCTACTTATTGTCTTATTCAGTGTATTTTAATTTTTTTTTTTGTTTCTTCAACAGGAAGAGACGGTTTCTCCAATGGAAGACCAAGTCACCTTTTGACATGTGGCCTCACGAATTCACCAGTTGATTGCAGATTCACTACATATTTACCTATACAGTTCAACCTTATTCTGCCATTGGGACAACTTGACCACGTGACAGAAGCACGACAAAGATATCTACAGGACTTATATATTTAACTCAAACGCTTTAACACAACATTGTAACTAACAAATATAATAATCATGATCTGCTTTATAAATGATTTGTTCTTTTGTTTACTTAAAACTATTTTCTTTCCACTACAGAACAAACCAAATATATATTTCAACTACCATATAAATATTTCAATCTTTATACAAAATATTTACAATCTCAATCAAAAGCTCTTCTCTTTTTTTTTAAACAAAAGATTTTTTTCTCAATGTATGTGTATTATATTTATAGTTCAATATGTTTGTATATATTTATAGTATTATCTAAATCTTAATTCATTGCTTATAGTAAGAAGCCATGTCAGGTGGACAATGTATCAGTTTTATATTGCTTTCTTCCCTCTAATGTAACTACAGTTTACATCTCCTTCTGATGACTGTTGTATGAAGCTCTTCAAATGTTCACTTTGTGATTTCCATTTTTGTACAGCTGCCCCAGGCTCTACTTCATCCTCCAGAGCAAGTGTTGTTTTTTTAATGTTGTAAATTGAAAACTTTACCCCCCCCCCCCCACCCCCACCCTCCTTGGTCTCAATAGACTTTAACAGGAGTGCACAATACTGTCCAGTAAATTTAAATTAGATGTTTCTGGGAAATCATTGTTTCGGTCTACAGTTTTATATGTTGCCACATTGTCTTACTTTGAGTCCAGAGGTCCTCAAGTTTGTGTGTCCCACAGCTAAAATATGCATACACTGGTGAACAACTTGACCTCTGTTTACAGTATTCAAATGTATGGGATTTATTCTAAAGTCAGAAAGTGGTCTATACACACAGACATTGGTCACCTGATGTGGGAAGTTTGGCTCAACTTGGGGTAGGGTGGTGCTCTTATTATCATTTTCAAAACAACAAAGGCCATTATGTACATTTAGGTTATAACTTAAACTAGCTCAATGAGAATGTTTTCAAATAATGTTAGAGGAACTGGACCAAATAAAAAATGAGGAGAAGATTGTGTGGCATTAGAGGTGTGTACACTCCTTCAGTGATTAAATCTAAAAGATTGTGTGTTTAATTTAATGTGTTAATCATAAAGATTGCAGTGTTTAATATGTTGTGTTCATTAACACTGGATTATGTTGGACCAGACACTCTGTCCTCTTTCTCTTTGGCTTTCTGTGATAATTATTTTATTTTAATTTTTTTTGGGTGTGGATTTTATTTTGTGTTCTTCTATAACTCTACGTACATCTACCACAACAGAACTGTAAATTGACTTTCTGAACTAAACTAGTAGATGTTAAAGTTCTATTTCTGTTACTTCTCATACCTGTGTTAGCAATGTTTTGACTTTCCCTTAGACTTACAGCACAAACAACTCAGCTTCCTTCATGTCTACTGTACAACTTGGTTGCGTTTTAACATATAAAAAAAAATTATATTTAAAATCTCATTAACTACTAACTAATTTTGATGCTCTATTTTTTTTCATCTCTGGTTCTAAATTTGATCAGCTGTCATGAAACAGTTGTTTCCTAAATGACATTGAAAATATCATCTCTAATGACATTTTCTCCATCACAGCCTGTTTGCAAATTTTTTTTTCTCCTGTTAACATGAGAAACACAAATTTTGCATTGGTCTAATTTTAATTTCAAATAAGAAGTTCTAGTGAAGATTAAACTGTCTGTACTAAAACGAATTGAGTAATAACTCACAAATGTGTTCCTTGAGCAGCGCTATTGCTTGGGATTTGGGGCCCCGGGTGGCCTGGCCTCTTTAGGGGCCCCTGCATTTTGACATTCGACATGAGAAAGAAAATTTGGACACTCCTTTAAGGGCCCCCCCTCAAGTAGAGGCCCGGGGGGGACTTTCGAATTTGGACTCCCCCCTCCCCTAGCTACGCCACTGTCCTTGAGTGATACAAAAAATGTTACCACAATCTTTGTTGTTGTTGTACCGGTAATATAAAAGCTTTTATTTATTTTGTATTTTATGTCAACCTGCTTGTTATAAAATAGAGAAATATTAAATGAGTACATGACTTTAGTCTTTCCTAAGAAATATCATGTGGTGAATTAGATATTTAGTTTACTTTTAGCATTTCTCAAAGCTTTGAGTGTTTGAAAAAACAACAAGCAAACTTGTATTATATTGTATTAAATAGAAATATATATTTTAGAACAGGGGTTTTTGGAAAACATTTGTAGCTGCCAGCCAATTTAATAAGTAATACTATAGGTAACAGAGTAGTTAAAGTCTGGAAAATGTATTACTTTAAATTTATATCCAACGTTTTTAGAAATTACAATTGATTCTATTAATAAATAATGTAAACTAGATATCAAAACATAAATTGGCAAAGAGATAATTTTTTCATATTTTTTTTTCAAGGGAGCAGGAGCTATTCAAGATGGAAGAGCCATACACAAATAAATACCCTGCGAGATATAGCTTGCCAATCCCTGTTTTAGAAGAAGAGAATCGCTAAATGTTATAAAAATCTCTGTTTTTAACTTTAATACAAGAAACAAAACTGTCTCTATTCAAAATGTATCCCATGCTCCCCTATAGAAATATTATTTTATATAGAAAAAGTTGAACTATAATTATATTTCCATTATATTCTACTTAACTTTCAACTGGCTTGTATTATTATTGTCATTAAAACAAAAATATAATGCTGATTTTTATTTCTACAATTCCATGATTACTATTGGTTTCAAAGATGAGGGTTATTGATATATATATTTATATATATATATATTAATTAAAAAATGTTGAATTTTTTTGTTCAATTGTAACATTTCTTGGTTAATTAATTATTGTGATATTTTTGTCCATGGTGCTTTTGACATTGTTATTTTTGTTCTCTTTATCTCCCTTACTTCCCCTGATATGATCTCTATTGTATTTGAAGATTATTGATTTGTATGTGCTACATTATGTTACATTATGTGGATATATGTGTCATGTACTTCAGGTTTAGCCATCCAATAATTTTTTGGGGAAAAATGCTCTGTATTACAGATTGAACTATTATTTTACATAGTGTGGATTATGCCCTGTTTGACAGGTTTAGCCATCCAATCACAGTGTGTAGAAAAATGCCCTGTACTACAGATTGAACCATCCAATGAAACAACAAAATGACATGCATGAAGTTCTTGTATTTTATTCTATTAATGTCTTTTAATTTAGTCTTTCAGATCAAAGTTCAAAACATTTTCTCTGCATCTTTAATAGACTTAAAGCAAATGCCCAAAGAAAATAATACAAATTTAAATCATGATAATAAATCCGATTAATTTTGACAATCAAAATACATGTCATTTTTTATCCTTGAAGTAATAAAACTTCAAGATGGCTTTTTGCTTTAACTGCCATGTGTTGTTTAAATATAGCATTAAGAAATCACTCCGTAGCTAAGAACAAAAGTAATTTGTATCAAAGTTCATTTGTCATTTATAACATTCAATATAATTGGTCTCAATACTTGCTTATTTTTTAAATTATTATCAACTAAATTGACCAAGTTTGATCAACTTTAAAAATATGTAACAACTGTCCATATAGCTTTAATTTAATATCTTCTCTTTTTTGTTTCTTGTTTTTTTTTTGTGTTACTTTTTAATTAATCAGCAAGTTCAAAAAACGGTCTTTGTAGTTTACATCTTCATTTAGAAGAAGAAAAAGAAATATCATTTTCAGTTATATTTTCTGTTTGAAGTTTATCATGTCTCATATCAAACTAACATTTCTTTTACAAAATTTTTTTATTACTTTTTTTGAACAATGTATTTGCTTCAGTCAGTTTTTATGTTCAATAATTAACACTTCAGCCGATGCTCATTGCTTCTTCTTACAGAAGTATTTATATATTTACTGATGTAGCCTCAGTTCTTTTTTTAGATTATTTTTTTTATTATTTTGTTTGTTTATTTTTTTTAGGCGAATTTTTTATTGGAATATAAAAATGGAACAATCATGGTATTTTAAATATTTTTACATTTTTTTGGTTTTTGTATTTCGATGCTACAAGTATCTGGCCACAATTACCTGCTCACTGTGACAACTTGCAATATAAGGAGGTTTTAATATGTACCCATCTTCTTTTTTCATGACAAGCACTGAACGAAGAGACGGTCAGACTGGGGGCGACTCCACGAGGATTTCTCCAGTAGCTGTTATGGTTGGAACATTTTCTGGCTACATGAGAGGTCTCACTTGTGTGAATTGCGAAATTGACTTAGAAAACAATAAAACCATTCCTCTCGGTGATGTAAACAAAGTACACGCGTATTTTACGCTGACCCGCGTAATAACCAGTTAAGACTAGTCTGTGCTTGCTTTTTGTTTTCTCCAGAATTTTGACCGGAAATCATTGGGTGCACATTTTGTCATTTGCACCCGCTCGCGTCTGTCCATTAGAGAAACCACAGATGTTCGTTCGTGAGATTAAACTCCCATTACAGGATGTTGTCATAGTCAATCCTCTGATATTGAACTATGCAATACCGCGCTCGACACACACAGACACACTGATACACAGACACACTGACACACACACACTGACGAAGAAAGACACATTGCAGCCAAACTCCTGCTTCCTACTTTGCACTTGTCATTTCAACCAATCAGAAATACAGAGAGCTACCTCCCATTCCTTTCTACTCTTCCTTCCCCCCCCCCCCCTTCCTCCCAAACAAAAAAATAACAACAAAGATATGCAAAGTAGCGAAACCGCAACAGCAACGACAACAACCAATGTTGCAATAATGGCCGTGATTAACCTCTCCCTCACCTCCCCCCCTTGTCCTATCACCTTCATCTCTGTCGTCATCCTCATCAACACTGAAACGTTTTGCGTCCGACGTCGGCCCTGATAAATAAAGCCGAGTGTGTGTGTGTGTAGACCAGGGATTACAGGATTCTAATGGGACAAACGTTGTTTGGTTTTATTTCTTCTTTGGCGGTCTATGGGACACGATGGGGACGGTGGGGTCGTACATTAGACTGTTAATCTATGGGAGTTAGGATGGTAAGTGGGGGGAGGGAGGAGAATGGAACAGTTTAGGAGGAGGTTGAAATAAAAACAGTTGGATGCCATGGGATTGTGGCTAAGCCTCGGCCAGCAATAAAGCTTAGCGCCATCACGTGATCCAATTGGGTTTTTGTCCCCTTAATTGTTGTCCTGACATGGGATAGAAGCAAGAACTCAGAATTAACTCCGATCTTATCAGTGTATATTTATGCACATACTCACGAACACATGCCATGTTCATCTGTGTAAGTGTGTGTGTGTATACTCGGCCTGAAGTTAAACTAGGGTTTAACGGGGGGGGGGGGGGGTTAATCTCTCATTAAACCATGAGCACTAAATGTAAGCCTACGCTATATAGTCATTCCAGACAGACTGATAATGTCGTATAAAGCTACAATTGTTCTAGCAGTTGCACAGAAAACAAGAAAGCTTGGTGTTATATAATTGGAAAGCTTGCAAATGAATATTAATGTGTCTAAAGTGAGTTGTGTTAATTCGCCTGAGACATTATTATTGGTTCAGTTTGTTGAACAAAGATGTAATGGTTCAGGCATGTTGGGTTCAAAGCTGTTTGATAGTTTTGACAAAGCTGTTGATGGTGCTTTGAACAAAGCTCTAAGGGTGATTTAAACTAATCCGTTTGATTAGACTGAACGAAGCTGTTTGAGTGCATTGAATAAAGCTTATTAAATGGTTGAAACAAAGCCATTTGAGTACCGGTACCTTGAACAAAGCCGATGGAGTGATTTGAACATTTTAATTGAACGAATGCTGTTAGACTGAAATGAACACAGATGTGTTTTTGACAGAAAAAAATCGTGTAGAATTATTCCACCATTGAATTGGGAACATGTTTAGAGTGTAAGTCTGAAAGTTTTTTATTATTATTTCCAGATATTGCAAGAAAATTTCAAGTAATTCATTCCTGTATTCTGCGCTTGTTGTCGATTTATCATTGCTTCTAAAAAACAATCTTTTTTTTTAGCCCAAACTCTACGTATCCCAAAAACGTTAACGATCCCAAAACTTAACGTATCCCAAAACTGTACCTATCCCAATACTTTACCTATCCCAATACTTTACCTATCCCAATACTTTACCTATCCCAATACTTTACCTATCCCAATACTTTACCTATCCCAATACTTTACCTATCCCAATACTTTACCTATCCCAATACTTTACCTATCCCAATACTTTACCTATCCCAATACTTTACCTATCCCAATACTTTACCTATCCCAATACTTTACCTATCCCAATACTTTACCTATCCCAAAACTTTACCTATCCCAATACTTTACCTATCCCAATACTTTACCTATCCCAAAACTTTACCTATCCCAATACTTTACCTATCCCAATACTTTACCTATCCTTAAACTTTACCTGACCCAAAACTGTACGACTGTCCGTATCCCAAAACCTAACGAATCCCAAAACTGTACGTATCTCAAAACTGTACGTATTACAAAACGTTACGTATATTTTGTAACTTTGCCATCTTTTTAACAAATCTAGATGAAATGTTATTTAAGATTTCTCTTTTGAAACAAAATAATTTTGTTTTTCTATACCGGTATTGTATATTCTTTGTAATAGATGGCAAATACATTTGAGATTGCCAAATATTTCAATAATGTTACATTTGATCTTCGAGTAATTAGGACGGAAATTGAGGAGTAATGGAGAATTGTAGAACTTTGTTCCAATAGATTTAACTTTAACCTAATATGATATCCTGCTGTGTGTATGTGTAGTCTTAGTTCTGGCATTTGTAGTTTTCATCTTCATCGACTCAAACACACACACACACATATATATATATCAATACTAGTTTTTCATGCATGCCATATACTAACAAGCATGTTTTAGTTTAATTAACACCCATATTGTTTTATCTTGGTTTATTGTCTAATATCTCATCAAGCTTGTTCGACCATCCCCTTTCAATCCTTTGGGTGTAAACGAACATACTTGATGTTTCACTTTAGTTCACTTCCTGTACTTGTGGAGATTTAACTTTTACATGTAAGCTTTAGTTTTTTATTTTCAAGAATTGTTTAGCATTAAATTTAAGGTACACAAGAATAAAAAATAAATATTTCTTTCATTTATTATTTGCTTTGTTCATTGTTTACTTTACTATGTATTCGATTCTATGTATGTGTGTAATGTATTCGATACATTTGTGTCTGATTTGGTTTGAATAGTAAGTTTATGTGTTATCTAATCATTTGATGAATTAGATTACAACCATTTTACTGCTTCTGACAAGAAGGCTGTTGCGTTCTACACTGATGATTGCTAGACAATCTTTCTAGTTTTGCAGTTAGTTAAAGGTTAAAATTAATCGTACTAATTTCTTGGTTTTCTGGTCTTGTTCAGGCAACCCATTCCATGTTCGGCTTCTGACGCGCTTACTCTGCGGATCCCTCGTGTGAGGCTAGTGTCCGCTGGCGAACGTTCATTTTCCTACGCAGTACCGTCCGCTTGGAATCACCTCCCACTACAGCTTCGCCCTAGCTATGACACCTTCAGGAGCGGGCTGAAGACTCACCTATTTCGTCAGCAGAATTAGCGTATTACTACATATTTCGTTGTCTGTCTGTATTCTGTAACTGTCGTCTGCGCATAGAACTGTCACCAACGGGATATGCGCTATATAAGCACCGTTATTATTATTATTATTATTTATGCCTGAATACCATTCGAGAAGAAGGATAACCATTAGGATTATGTGTTCGCGTTTATTCTAGTTTTTCTTAGTAGGTAATCTAATTATTGTGTTATATATTTTATTGTAGAATGGTATGGTTAAAGATTTAATATATTTCTACTGAGATCGACCGACAAACATAAATGATAGACATGCATATATATAAATATATATTTAAACAGGCAGATAGCCTGAGATAGATAGCCTGAGATAGATAGATAGATAGACATGCATATATATAAATATATATTTAAACAGGCAGATAGCCTGAGATAGATAGCCTGAGATAGATAGATAGATAGACATGCATATATATAAATATATATTTAAACAGGCAGATAGCCTGAGATAGATAGATAGATAGATAGACATGCATATATATAAATATATATTTAAACAGGCAGATAGCCTGAGATAGATAGATAGATAGATAGACATGCATATATATAAATATATATTTAAACAGGCAGATAGCCTGAGATAGATAGCCTGAGATAGATAGATCGATAGATAGATAGACAGGTATATATATAATAGATATTTAAACAGGCAGATAGCCTGAGATAGATAGCCTGAGATAGATAGATAGATAGATAGATAGATAGATAGATAGACATGCATATATATAAATATATATTTAAACAGGCAGATAGCCTGAGATAGATAGCCTGAGATAGATAGATAGATAGATAGACAGGCATATATATAATAGATATTTAAACAGGCAGATAGCCTGAGATAGATAGACAGTCAGACATACAGAAAGACAGACAGACCAATAGAAAAAAAGGCACACGATTCCATTGACAGACTAGTTAAGTCAGAACTGTCAGGAGGAGGTAATTAGCGTGATTTAGAAGATTTCTGTCTAGGGGAAGCAACTCATTGGCTGGCTCCAGAATGGACAGCTTTTAATTGCCGTGATGGTCGTTGACATTACGGGAATCAAGGTCAGTAGGTCAAGCGGTCAGAACGTTTTAATTGAAGCCTAACCACGGTCATCTGCTAAAATTGTGGTTTATCCCGGAGTTGTTTTTTTATTTTTATTATAGAATTACCAGGAAATCTGTAATAGTTTTTGTATAAGTCTTATATGAATAGACCTATCAATCTACCGATAGCTGGGTATCGTTGCATCGCAGTTTGATAGAACATAGAATCTACCAGGAGTTCAACAGTGTCTACACAGATGGGCAAAACTGTATTGAAATTTGTCAAAGCAACAGTGTGAGAAATAGCTGACAACATCAGACATCGACAACTTGGGTTTTTCGCTACATAGATCTAGGTGTGCGTTTTTTCATCATCTGAAATCTGAACATCCAAAGTCTATTGTTTTGACTGAATGTCCTATGTGTTTTTATCACTAGGAATGAACTAGATTCTACTTGTTCTTGAAAACATGTTTATATATCAAGGTCTAAGTTTAACCCACAAGCATTTCTTTTAGTTGAACACAGCTTTTATTTTTAAAACCATACTTTAGACCTAATGGTGTCGAAATGTATTTCTTATGAACAACTATCAATTTTTAAATTATCTCCACATACGGAAAAATAATATTTGGATAAAAATGGCTATTTAATATTTCTATGGCCTTACTGTAAAAGTTATATGAAAATTAAGTCTAAGTCTTGTGAGAAATGTACGGTTAAGTCAGTGAGGCAAAAAATAGTGGCTAACATACGAGTTCACGCGTTAAAAATGAATTTCAGCCTTTCTTACTTATTTTTGGTCCAAATATCTAAGACTCTCGTGTAGTTTATCATATTCTCACATACATTTGATTCTGTAATCAGCAACAATGCTCAAAGAGTTTTACTGTAAAAAAAAAACACGCTGTCTGGTGTACTTTTTGGCGTCTTTTACAGGGATTCGAACATGGTAACGTTGGAAGCCAAGTCAACCCGATCTCTGTCGATAGAGCATCACTTCCAAACATGAATGAAATAAAATATAACACTACGGAGAGAATTTTCAACTTTAAATTAAATTCCATTTGACGCCATTTGAAATAAAAGCTGTTAATGTGTCCCATAAGACAATCATCTATGGAGTAGTGCTGTTACATAGGTCTACGAAGTGATGTTGTAACATGGGTCTACGGAGGAATGCTGTGACATAGGTCTACGGAGTAATGCTGTAATAAGGTTTACGGAAAATGATGATCAAGTTTTAAAAACGACTGTTCAATGATTCACTGAACTGTATGATTGAATAATTTTTTACCCTTTCTGCACTGAAATAAAAAATATAAAAATGGACACTCGAGAGACTTAGTTTTTTATTGAATAAGTAGATATATCTTTAAAACGTCCTTTAGTCCAATTCAAATTAAAGATTAAGGTACTGACAAAAAATGTTAGTTCAATTTCATCTGTGTGTGCATGCACAAAACTCTATCATGAAGAACTCTAAAATAGTAAACCTAGACAAGTCTGTGCAACAGATAAAGCGAATTATATGTCCTTTGTTAATTCAATATGCGGACCAAAGTTTTGCTTTCTTGTGTTTTGTAATTTTTTTTTTTTTGTTTCGGACCTAACCAGAGCCTCAGAATATAGAACTTACAGAATGACACATAAAACAATATGTCTGCCATATATTATAAATACATTTACTAGGTATTATATAAAGTGGTAAAGTTTTCAAACACATCGTTTTATGTTGTTTGAGTGTGTTATTTGGGATTTGATTTTGTATGGCCTTTAGTTTTGCAAGTAAGACTTTAATAATAAATAATAAACACACAGATAGAATCTTAGTTGAGAGAGAAACACAGAGAGAGAGAGAGAGAGAGAGAGAGAAACACAGAGAGAGAGAAACAGGGAGAGATGCGAATGGATATAAACTTTTATAAGGATCGATATGGATAGATAAAGAATAAGTTAGGTGCAAAGAAATTGATAGATGAATGAATAGATAGACAGATAGATAGATAGATAAATAGGTAATTAGGAGACGTTTATTGTGTCTTCTATTTGAACACAACCATTTCCGATTCAATTTCCAAGACATATTGCACATTGCGTAATCTGTGGTCTATACAGCAATGGCTTGACAAGAGAATTTTTTTAAAAGCTTATCTCTCCTTAACAATGGTACGATTCGAACTAGACATGTCTTAATTAAAGGCCATCGTAATTCATTTGTAGGTACTGTCATTTGGGCGAGAATTTCGCTACTATTTTGAACAACACTAATCCAAACTCCAAACCTTACATTTTTTTAAACCTGGACATTCTCAATTCATCGTTCTAAGTCCAATAGTCTAACTAGATATACAAAATACATTTTCAGCATTTTTATCCAACCGAGTTAAAACGTGCAAGTTTCTTCTTCCTAAAATAAATTACTTTCTGCCTTGAAAAATTTCATCTATTAAAGTAAAGAAGTAATATTTACTTTTTTTTAAAGTAAAAAAATGCGTTTTCTTTTTCGTTTTCTTTTTTCTTTTTGTGTTTTCATCAGCTTATTATGAATAAAGTCGATGGAGGAAAGAGTTAATGAAGCAAGTCAAGAGAAGAAAATAATGCCACTTGTCTTATGGTATTATTAACACTGGAGTTCGCTCCCCTATCACGTCCCACTACCCTAGCCACCCCCTCCCCCAACACCCTCGCCCCCTGCTTCCTTCTTTAATGAAGGACTGAAGTTTGTGTTTTTTTTTTTTTTTTTTTTCCTGTGTGTGCTGCAAGTTGCTAACTCGTTAGTTCTTGGTTGGTGGTGTAAGGGGAAGGGGATACTAAACAACGTGGGGCGTAGGGGTTGTAATGATATATTGTAGTCTAGACCAGTAAGGTAAAGTATTGGAATTGTGTGTCCTTATTATAATCAAACCAAAATGGAAGAATGTTTAAGCCTAGCATGTCATCGACTGAAATTTAGTTTTTAGTTTCAGTCAAAAAAGAAAAACTTTCAACTCAAGATTGTTTGTGCGTGATCTTTAAAATAGACCTGAGAGAGAGACTAAGGGAGAGAATAGAAATGTAATTATAATGATTAGTGTATTGACCTTTCTTGGCTTGAATATTATTCAAGTTAAATCATGTATATAGTACTGAAGCACTGCAATAATGAGTTAATAATGGGATGACCAATGATTGTCCATGTGGAAACATTCAACAAATTAGTTAATAATTAATTGGCCAATGATTGTCCAGGTAGAAACTTTGTATAATGAGTTGATATAAAGGATTTATACGAAAATAAAATTTTAGAGTTTATTTTACTTCCATACTTCCAATAGTATGGTACTATATACATTGCTCAGCAGTTATTTATTTTGTGTTCATATTGTACTTGACTAGAGGACGACCGAAATTCGGTTTCTGCGTCGAAAGTAGGCAAGTGGACTCTTTCGGCATAATTTATGTTTCAGTCGAAGCCAACAAGTGAGTTTTTGGTTTGCTTTCGGTTTCGGCCGATACTGGTATTAAAATTTGGTCATCATTGCGTTTGTCATTTTGTGTTATTTTGTCTAAATAAAAAAAAAATATGTCATAATATTATATACAAAAATCTTATATAAACTTTATATTGCCTAGTTATCAAATATTAAAGAGTATTCAATTCTGAATAAAATAATATGTAATACATGTATACACAACTGTATATACTTGTTGTATGGTTTACTTAAATATAGTAACCTAATATTACACAAAAATGTGCAGTCTTTTAAAATCTTTTGATTGGCAATTTCGTTTTATCTTTCAATTACGGTTTTGGCCGAAGCGGTTTCGGCCGAAAGTCAACGTATAACTTTCGGTATGTTCTCGTTTTCGGCTTCTTTACTTGACATTAGTTTAAGTTTTTGTTCTTCTTGAATTGATTTCCTCTTTTCCTTTTTTTTAAACATAACTTTGTACGGACAGAATGAGCCCACTGGTCAACTAGTAATGAAATAAATTATAATTGAATATAATCCCTAACCCAAACTGTATGTGATAAAATTACTGCACGTGGATATCTCGCGACATAGTCTTGCATTGTCATCCACATATGTACAGCCAAGAAGATTTAATCCTGAGTTCTTGCTGTGTTTCCCTGGCTCTGCTGGTGGGTGACAGAAGTTTAGGAATGTAAAGACGCGCCTTTATATCAAGCTCTATGTATTTTGAAGGAAGTTTATTTGCCTTTTTTGACATCTTAAGTCTTTAGGTTTCTCTATTATATTTTATTTTGTTAATTTTAAGAACGGGATTTTTAAACGTCTGTGTGACTCATTCGTTATTTGAAAGCATTATATAAATCTAACTTCAACATAGAGACCCAAAAAAGCATGGAATTAAATTTTTATTTATGTCAACGAAATTAATAATGATTGAACATAAAGATATAATTAACTTATGAACGATTGGGGCCCCTATTTATATGTTTTAATATTCGACATTTGCTGTGTTTCATAGTTAACTTTTCAATAGTGATTTGTTTATCTTTCTAAATAATTGTTTATGTCCTGTTGTTTGGTGTCTGGAATTCGGGATGCTTTATATTGAATTGTGAGTTTATTTAATAACATACGTTTATAAAGGTCGGTTACTTTCTGACAAAGTGTGTCAATGAATTTCTAGTTTCTGGGATGTAGGCCGAATAGTATTTATCTCTATTTCTTTCTGTCTGACTCTCTAACTCTCACTCTCATTTCAATGGACAGATAAGTTGAGAGAGAAAAAAATTGCATTTATAAAATGAATGAATAAAAGACAGATTTAGGGCCTATATATAAAAAGATACATGGTGCATATATTGATAGACAGATAGATAGGATAGATTTGTAGATAGTTAAACTAATAAATAGATAGCTAGGCGGTTTAATAGCTAGGAGCAGAGATGCATAGAGACCGATAAATATGTAGATTTGTGGTTAAATAGTTAAGATAAATAGATTTATAAACAGACAGATAAATCGATAGATCGTTCAGTGGTTAGATGTATAGATAGGTAGGTAGATGGATAGATAAGTTGGTAGAAAGCTAGCTAGCTAGCTAGATAGATAGATGACATAGATAGATAAATAGATAGATAGATAGATAGATAGATAGATAGATAAATAGATAGATAGATAGATAGATAGATAGATAGATAGATAGATAGATAGATAGATAGATAGATAGATAGATAGATAGATAGATAGATAAATAGATAGATAGATAAATAGATAGATAGATAGATAGATAGATAGATAGATAGATAGACACAAAGATAGATGAATAAATAGATAGATACATAGATAGGTAGATAAAACGACATAAAATGACAGATAAACAGACAGAAAGACAGATATATAAATTAACCTTCGCTATATAAGATTACTTTGTTAATCTTTTGTTTTTATGTATCAAAAAGTGTTGAGTTTAGATGTTGTCTGCTAAATGTCGTCTGCTACATATATCGTATGTTGCATTTTGATTATGTCCCTTATACGCACCATCAGCTCTCCCATCTTCCTGTGCATCAGACTGGACACACACAAAAAAAGAGAGTTATTTCCCCCTTAGCTAACACAAAAAAAAAATATCTAGATCTACCCCTTCCATCAAAATGACTCCCCCCCTCCCCCCCCCCCCCGCCCCCGGTCTACCAGCCTGCTATTCAGGAGACATTGTACATTAACACAAGAGTGGCGAGGGGAGGGGGGGGGCAGAGATACATAATTTACTTTCTGTCCGCGACTGGGGCGCACGGTGGAGCTGGGGGTGCAGAAATCATTCACTTTCTATCTCAGACATAAATTTCTCCTATTTGATATTAAACAGACAAAAGTCATCAAAAAATCCGGGGACGATTTTTTTTTTTACTTTCTTTCCTTTTTTTTTCTTTTCATTTTTTTTTTATAGATTTTGTTTTTTATATTCTTCTTTCACTTTCCATTTTATTATCTGCTTCCGGTTGGCTGGGTTGACAGGAGCAGAGAACTCTGGATAATTTTTTTCTTTCTTCAATATAGAATATTCCAATGATTTTGTAGCTGCTGTTGTAATAACGGTGAACGTAAATAATAATCATTTACTCTTTAGATTAAAAACTTGGGGACGACAGCAACTAAAGAATCCCACTAGTGGTTGTTGTTTTTTCATATGTCAGTGCCGTAATTACAACATTGTAAGTTGCATCAGCTTACTACTTACAGGAATAGTTTTTTGTTGTTTTTTTAGTTGGATCCTGAAACAAATAATTTGGGGACCTGTGGATTTTTTTTCGTGTCTTGTTTTGATGAAAATATTATAATGGGCGGGACATTTTGTGGCTGTATCGTGATCTGATCACACCCCTCCCTTTATTTTATGTCAACCTATTAGAAATTATTTACTATCAGAAGAAGAATAAAGTCTTTGATAAAATTAAACCTTTCAAATAATGGCATTGATTATAAAAACATTTCAATACATTTATTTACTTCTGTTTTATATATCAATGTTTTAAATTAATATAAAAAGTGTATTAAACGTTCAAAGCACTACCAAAAGCAAATTTTATGAACTTACTAGATTCTAATATTTATAAAGTTTAAGTAGATCTATATAAGTTCACATTTCTTTAAATTCGTATTTTTATATAGAGTCAATCTTTTTTTTTGTTCTCTATCGTAGACTTTCGTTCACTAATATTATTCGAACTAAAAATGTAGGTATTCAGATTTATTATTAAATTTTAGTTTATGAAATAATTTTTTTATTTAATTAATGTTGTTGTTTTTTAATGAAAATCCGAGTTTGTTTATTTTCTGATTTTAATCCACAAAAAGCATACATAACCTCATATTCTGAGTTAGATCTATCGGCCTATTCATTATAACAATATTTAGTTATGAACTCATTAGAAGCGGACAATTTAATCCTATTTAACTACGGTATCCCCCTTACTTTTTTCTGTTATTTTAAATATTCTTTTTTAATTAAAATTTAAAAGAAGGAACACAGTGTAAGGGAAGCAATCGTGAAATATTGACAAAATCTATAAATAGCTCTCAGCCTCTACTTACACAACTGATGAGATTCCTATAATTTACTGACCTAAATATTGGCCACAGACGGAATGGGGACACACGAAAAAAAAAATGATTTTTTATATTTCTCCCTTAAAAAAAAAAAAAGAATTCGTGGCATTATCGAATTTAGTCTTGAAGAGAAGGGAGGTAATAAATGGCGTCCATATTTCTCTTTATTAGTTCCCATTTCAAGATTGATAGCACGTCCCTAGTTTTTTTTTTCCTAGTTTTGTTTTCTTTCTCCAAATTTCAGCCCTGCTAGGCATGTAGTTGTTACTCTTGGTTTCAAAGTTGAGATCTAGATCTAGATCTAATTGAACTTTTTTTTTTCAATAAAATTCAAAATGAAAACAATTTTTATTTAGATCTATATTGATTAAAACCGAAGAAAAAAAAAGCCAATGGAAAATAGGCATAATAAGAAGCAACAATACTAACTATAATGACAGAAAAATTTTATGGAAAATAATAGAAGTAAATAGTAATTTTACAAAAGCAGCGAATGTAGGAATTAATAAAGGAGAAAGAAAAAGGGAAAAAAAGTAAAGATGGAAAAGAAAGGATTGGAAAGAAAAAAGGAAGAAAATAGAAATAGAGAAAATACAAAACTAGATAGAAAAAAATCAAAAGAAATGAAAGTAACAAACGCTAGAAGGAAGAGAAAGAAAATAGACTAGACAAAGAGAAAACGGAACAGAAGGTATTTAAAAAAGAAATGAACTAAACTACAAGAGGAGAAAAAAGAACAAAATTAGAAGGAAAAGGAAGAGTAAAAAGATACAGAAATAGTAAACGGGAAACACAAAAAAAGAAAATAGTAAGAAATTAGGATAAAAAAGAAGAAAAATGAACAAATGAAAACAATAAAGAGAAATATTAAATAAAATGTAAGGGACATAAACAAGACAATGTTAGTCTAGTTCAATTAAAATAGGAAAGAAAAAATGGCGACAAGAGACAGTTGGTGGGGGGATGGGGGTGGAATTAATCGTCTACAGCACTAATCACCATCGCTGATGTTCTATTTTCTAGAATGGCCACTATAACATTACAATCGTAACTTTTCAATCACTTCAGTGAGTGGAAAAAAATATTATTTTATTATCTGATGGTAAAACCTAGATTCCGTAGTTTTAAATTGGGCGCAGTCAGAGAAGTATTGAGGAATCAGAGAAGTATTCAGCAATCAGAGAAGTATTCAGCAATCAGAGAAGTATTCAGCAATCAGAGAAGTATTCAGGAATCAGAGAAGTATTCAGGAATCAGAGAAGTATTCAGGAATCAGAGAAGTATTCAGCAATCAGAGAAGTATTCAGCAATCAGAGAAGTATTCAGGAATCAGAGAAGTATTCAGGAATCAGTGAGGTATTCAGGAATCAGTGAGGTATTCAGGAATCAGAGAAGTATTCCGGAATCAGAGAAGTATTCAGGAATCAGAGAAGTATTCAGGAATCAGAGAAGTATTCAGGAATCAGAGAAGTATTCAGCAATCAGAGAAGTATTCAGCAATCAGAAAAGTATTCAGGCATCAGAGAAGTATTCAGGTATCAGTGAGGTATTCAGGAATCAGTGAGGTATTCAGGAATCAGAGAAGTATTCAGGAATCAGAGAAGTCTTCAGGAATCAGAGAAGTATTCAGCAATCAGAGAAGTATTCAGGAATCAGAGAAGTATTCAGCAATCAGAGAAGTATTCAGGAATCAGAGAAGTATTCAGGAATCAGTGAGGTATTCAGGAATCAGAGAAGTATTCAGGAATTAGAGAAGTATTCCGGAATCAGAGAAGTATTCGGGAATCAGAGAAGTATTCAGGAATCAGAGAAGTATTCAGCAATTAGATACGTATTCGGGTATCAGAGAAGTATTCAGGAATCAGATAAGTATTCGGGAATCAGAGAAGTATTCAGGAACCAGAGAGGTATTCAGGAATCAGAGAAGTATTCAGGAATCAGATAAGTATTCGGGAATCAGAGAAGTATTCAGGAATCAGAGAGGTATTCAGGAATCAGAGAAGTATTCAGTAATCAGAAAAGTATTCAAGAATCAGACAGGTATTCAGGAATCAGAGAAGTATTCAGTAATCAGAAAAGTATTCAAGAATCAGACAGGTATTCAGGAATCAGAGAAGTATTAAGGAATCAGAGAAGTATTCGGGAATCAGAGAAGTATTCAGGAATCAGAGAGGTATTCAGGAATCAGAGAAGTATTCAAGACTCAGAGAAGTATTCAGGAATGTTTTTTTTTATTCCTTACCGCTTCAAACTTTACACTATCGTATCTAAAAAAAACAATATTTTAACTAGATTTGTGTGAGAGTGGTTGGTCCTTTGTGGCAAAAGGTAATAACTTCGGATTGCTAATTGAACCACTTTCAGTCTGCCCGCCGAGTCGAAACCTGGCACATAAATTCGTTGTCAATGACAACACATTCTGTCACATTTTCAGCCACATCCCCTATCCACAAAATATCAGTTTCTGCGTGTGACTGTTTAGGCCTATGTATTTTTAGAGTAATTATGTCGTAATTTTTTTTTTTGCTTTTGCCTGTGCTTTGATTTATTTGTGTGTGTGTGACAGAGCATGACAGGTCAGTGTATCTGTCACTGGCGTCAATAGAAATGTCATTCCATTAGTTTGTGTCTGTCCTAGTTGGTGACAGTGAATTTCAATATCAATCCGTATGTCAAAACATGTCACGGGAACCGTCACTTTTTCCTGTCATTGGCAACTGGACCTGTCACTAAATATCTGACGCATATTCATTTAATGTCAAAACTGTCCAACGGTCTTGTCATTTGAGTGTGGTTCACTTTCTACAACCCTTTGGCATAATAATAAAATTAAAATATTATATATAGATAGATAGATTTAGATGTATATATATATATATATATATATATATATATATATATAACAAAGATAGATAAATAGAGATAGATAGATTTTAAATTATAGATCGATGGATGGAGGGATAGATAGATAGATAAAAAGACAGTAATAGTAACAGATATACACACAAACACAGATAGATGTATAGTTAGATAGATAGATATAGATATATAGATATATAGCTTATATAGCTTATATAGATATATAGATATATAGATATATAGATATATAGATATATAGATATATAGATTGATAGATAGATAGATAGATAGATAGATAGATAGATAAAGATAGATAGATAGATAGATAGATAGATAGATAGATAGATAGATAGATAGATAGATAGATAGATAGATAGATAGATAGACAGATCAAGAGAGAGATGTAAACAAATAAATAGAGATGGGTAGAAAGATATATAAATGGATGCATTGATAGATTGATGATGGGATGGTTGGATAGATAGATGCACAGATATAGATATATAGATAAATAGACAGACATGCGTAGTACAGCCGAGACGGGACAGGGTCAATCAAGTGCCTATATAATCCAAGCATTTCTTAAGCTTGTCCCATCACAAGTCCTTTAACTCAGATTTTGTAGCTAAGCTCTTCTCTCCTCAACACACGCTTGTTTGTTGTTGTTTTATTATTGTATGACAAGGTGATGGGGATTATATAAAAACAACTAGCAGGAACACACGTCACAACGCGTGTAGTGACGACACATGATAGGGGACAGTGCTCGCTCCCTCGGCTGCTAGGGCGCTGTCCCTTTTGAAGCAATTTAGCGCGAATCCTCGATAGAGTGTAAATGTGTTTTAGAGAGTGGAGAGAGAGTGCCGGCTTAACAAGGCGTCACTGATGACGTAATGATTTCGCTAACGGACGTAACGGCAATACTTTGATGGGGGGAAATGGATTTCAAATAGGTGTAGGGGAGGGACGGGGTATACCAAAAATTAAATAAATAGGCCTAGCTAATGTGGTAGAAGATAGGAGAGAAAAAAAAAGGGGGGGGAGGGGACTTGCAACAACCACGATAACAGAAAAGCTCATACCTGGATAGTTTTGGGGGAGTGGTTGTGTTTGCTGGGGGATGGGGGGGGGGGTGGCGGCGAGTGAGTGTAACAAGGCAACGATCGGGTGGAGGTGGGTGGAGTGGACAGGAGGGGCGTAGGGTCGGTATCGATGAGGCGATTATTTCAAAGTATCGTTTTCCCAGTGAGTGGTCTAAGTTGCTTCTATGAGATTGTTGGGGGCTTCCTGTGATTAACTTATATTAATTGGCAACTCAACCAAGAAATAGGCCACTGGCGAAAGAGGATTAAAATCCGGCCGAGCATTATCAAGCTTCGATTTACTTCAACCTGAAAGAACTATATTTTAATCTTTCCTTTTTTTTCTTTTCCTCTTCTCCATTCCATTTCTTTTTCTTCCTTTTTTTTTCCTTTCCAAAGTCTCTTAAATTAAAGTATTTAAAAAAAAAAAAAGGTTTTGTACGTTTTTTTATCTATTTTTGTGGCGTTTTTTCTCTCTATTATTCTAATTTTCTAAATGAACTTGCAAGTTGGAGTTTTTTGTGTTTTTTTTCCACTCTTCTTTTAATTTCACATCTTTGATGAAATCTAAATGTAACAAATGTACTGTGAGATTTGCAAAGCCGGGACTAAAATGATTCTAGGGCTCGTTCACATGCGACGGTCGAGCGCTACACAGAAAGAGATAGCATCTTACAGCTGGTTGAATTATGACGTCATGCTACAGCTTTTTTAAAATTATGACGTCGTGGTACAGTTAATTGAATGTTGGTGTCATGCAGGGGGGGGGGGGGTACAGGGAGCTGTGTGATTTTGGTTTAGTTATATAAAGACTTACGATTAAACAAATGAATTTTTTTTTTATTATGTGACATCGTATGATGATCACCCTTAAATGAAAGAAATAACGACATGTGAACGGTGCCTATTCTTTGAGATGCAGAGAGATTCGGCTAATACATGCGCGGTTCGTATGGCCTGCTCGATGTGTAACTCGTATTTATTCTCATAGAGCCTAGCACACCAAAGTAATTCCCTCGGGTGTTTTCACAAGAGCCAAAAGAACATTAAAGTTATTTCGTCGGGTGTTTACCAAGAGCCAAAAGCACACCAAAATAATTCCCTCGGGTGTTTTCCCAAAGGCCAAAAGCACACCAAAATAATTCCCTCGGGTGTTTTCCCAAAGGCCAAAAGCACACCAAAGTAGTTCCCTCTTTAATTCTATTAAAAACCTAGAACATAAAAATGCCTATGGATGTTATCAAGCCACTTTAATGTAGTTCCCTCGGGTGTACCAGACAGACACAATTACCACCTCTTTAAGATGTGTTATACAAAAGGCGTCTATCTATCATTAGTAAAATCTTACAGGGCCATTTGCACTTACTATTGATGAATGATAAAACTCTTTTGTTCCACTAACTGTCATAATTGTGCCAAGTTATTGTCATTCTGTCGGAAATTAAAAAGAGCAGACCAAGTAACCTGTTGACGAATTTGCTTGTATGAATAAAATAGCGTGTTTATGTCTATCAAAAGTGTTTTTTTCTTTGTTTACCTGTAGATTTCTCTTTTTATTACTTTAAAAAAAATGTTTATTACAAATTAATTAAAGAATTTCATGTATGGTCTCTCATCAAGAGCCTAACATATCCAATTAATTTCATCTGGTGTTCCCTCAAGGGCCTAGCATATCAGTTGAATTTCAACTGGTGTTCCCTCAAGGGCCTAAAAACAAATGAATTTTATCAGGTGTTCCCTCAAGAGCCTATCATATCAAAGGAATTTCAACTGGTGTTCCCTCAAGAGCCTATCATATCAAAGGAATTTCAACTGGTGTTCCCTCAAGGGTCTACAAAACAAATGAATTTTATCAGGTGTTCCCTCAAGAGCCTATCATATCAAAGGAATTTCAACTGGTGTTCCCTCAAGAGCCTAAAAAGGAATTTCAACTGGTGTTTCCTCAAGGGTCTACAAAACAAATGAATTTTATCAGGTGTTCCCTCAAGAGCATTTCATAGGCCTATCAAAGGAATTCCATCAGATGTTCCCTCAAGTGTGGAACATATCAAAAGGACTTCCATCAGGTGTTCCCCCAAGAGCAGTAAAACATTACACTAACTACCAACCTAAGACTGCCATTGACAAACATTGTCAACATTTTCTCAAAGGTGTTAAGAAATGAGAATGACAAACTGTAGTGTGCGAACTATTACTTACAGTCAAGAATTGTCTTGTTTTCTGAGGGAATTTTTCTAAGGTTGGGGGTATGTTGGCAGGGGTAGAGAAGCAAAAAGGTCTAATAGGGTTGGAGAAAATAATAACGGTTGCGTCCCCTGGGAACTCTGTGAGAGAAATGGAAAAAAAATGGTAGGGGGGGTGTAGAAAGAGTAAGAGAGAGAGGGGGAGTAAGAATATTGGGGAGAAAAAAAAAGGGGGGGGGTGTAAATTGATAAAAATGACGGAAGGGGGGGGGGGTCCAAATGAAATTAAAAAACGCAATCTCTGCGAGCACTAAACTCGGGGGAAAGTCTGTGATTGTGATTCTGCATGATTAAACAGTGCTTGATGGTGGAACGTTTCGACTTTAGTTTTTGCCTTCTGACCTGCCAGAGTTTTTCTTTTATTTTTTTCGTGTTTTGATTTTGCCTTTTTGTTGTTGTTGTTGTGTCCGTTGTATTGATGTTATTATAATGTTATTTTTGTGTCTGTGTGTGTGTGCATGCTGTTGTGCTTATAGTGATACGTTATTCAGGACGGGCACTATAAAAGTGAGGCATTTCCCATGATTTTGTGTGCAAGACTTGCACTTTAAAAGTGAAAAACAAAATGGTCGACTTTGAGAAAGGCGAGTAACTGTAAATAACTGTAATCTGGTTCCCCATTCACTTTGAACCTAGGTACGCCCCTGTCTGGTCGTAACATTGTTAGGTGGCTGTGATATTTTAAACGAGTTGTACACTTGACTATATCACTTACTTTCAATGTGGCTCATATGTGTTTGGCTCATATGCGTGTGGATCACATTGGGGAGGCTCATATTGGTGTGGCTCATATTGGTGTCGCTGATATAGGTGGGATTCTTATTGGTGTGGCTTATATTGGTGTGGCTCATATTGGTGTGGCTATAATTGGTGTGGCTCATATTGGTGTGGCTCATATTGGTGTGGCTATAATTGGTGTGGCTCATATTGGTGTGGATCATATTGGTGTGGCTCATATTGATGTGGCTCATATTTATGTGGCTCATATTGGTGTTGCTCATATAGGTGAGATTCTTATTGATGTGGCTTATATTGGTGTATTGGTGTGGCTAAAATGGGTGTGGCTCATTTTGGTGTGGGTCATACTGGTGTGGCTAATACAGGTGCGGCTCAGATTGGTTTTATTCTAATCGGTGTGGCTCATATTGGTGTGGGGAAGTTTCAGTAATAATGGAAATCCTAAGGCTCTAATAGATCACAATAATGTAACTCTCTTTGGTGGCTTGTAAGATGGAATTTCTTAATGATGTAACTTCTAATGGTAGTAGTGCATAATGATGTAAATAAAATTGCCGTGGCTCATGCTGATCATTATGTAGAAGACAACACTTTTTTCGGATCACTTGTTCCACTTCACCTACTCCAAGACTTAATTTATACACACAAAAAAAACAGCGTATCTAGCCTGCAGTACTTCCAACAGAATTGCACAGTATGAGCGTGGGATACAATTTCATACAATGCACATCTACATACGAACATCAGATATTATTTGAACCAATCTCAATTTTCAGACCATTTTATTAATGAAATAAGACATTTCGATTCCGTTTTTACCCCTTAATATTTTAATATTTTCTTTTATATTTTAAACATCCAATTATCCCCGTTTAAAAAAAAAAAATTTTCATTCCATCTTTAAAAATAAAAATGGCTTAAAAAAATATTTTTTTTAAAGAAAAACATTTGCGCTCATAATTTTTTAATGTACATTTTGTCAATTCCAACCTTTTTCTCATGCCTTCTGTCCTCCCTTCATTCATTCCCCCCCTTACAATCCATCAGTTTGACCACTCTCTCTCTCTCTCTCTTTTTTATTTTTTCATTTTCTCTCTCTCTCTTATTGCAGCTTAGCTCAATTTCATTAAACTTCTATTTCAGCACCTTTTTTATTTTTTCATTCTCACCCCCCCCCCCCCCCCCCCCCAATACCAAGAGGACACAAAAAGCGTGGTGGGCCGAATTGTAGAAGACATGAAAAATAAAAACTAAAGCTGAAATATACGTTGGGGCTGTGCAATGGGGGAGGGGAGGGGGAATAGGAGCTCGTGTTGAATATGACCTGAAAAAGGGAGAGGGAATGGCAGGGAGGCTACTGGAGGAGGGGGGGAGAAGACATCTTTATATATATTTTATGCTCCCCTCCTCCGCGCCCTCACAAACACCCCACTCACTCCAGATGCCATGCCCTGCTGTACCCCCAGTCCCGTCATTACTACTTTAGATATGTCTACTGGGGCAGTGGAATTTTTTTTTTAAGGGGACAAGGGGGGACAAGGGAGTTTCCCATTTCGGGACGAGTGAAGGGGGGGGAAGGGGGGGAAGGGGGTATTAGAAATGGGATTATATCTGGTTGGAAGGTCTCTATCGATCGTGGCGCCCCCTGGGCAATTCATCTTTCATTAACGTTGACACGGCTTAATCACAGGCTTTGGGTCTTGCGCGGACGGAATAAACTCCATAATAGAGCGGCACCTTCTTTTTTTAACCTCTCTCTCTCTTTCTCTATCCCACCCATCGCTCTCTCCCTCTCTCTTTCGTTCTCCGTCTCTCTTTCTCTGTATCATTGCCTCTCTCCCTTTTCCTGTTTCTCTTTTATTCTATTCTTTAATAAACCTTTCTACATCTCTCTTTATGTCTATTTCCTCATCTATCTCTCTCTTCGTCTTTCCTGTTTTTCCCTACCCCTCTCCCTCTCTTCTCTCACTCTAACTCTCTTACCCCATTTCTATTTCTAAATCACTTTTCTATCTTCTTTCCTACTCTCTCCTCTTCGATCTCTATGTCTCTCTTCTATATCTCCATATCCCCAACTCTCTCCGCTAATTTCTCTCTCCCTCTCCAAGTCTCCCTTACCCTCCTGCTATGTATCTCTCCCACTCCTTTGTCATTTTTTTCTTTCCAACTCAAAACTGAAGCCATTGCATATGGTTGTGTGTCAGAGAGAGAGAGAGAGAGAGAGAGAAAGAGAGTGTGTGTGTGTATGTGTGGTGTGTGTGTGTGTGTATGTGTGGTGTGTGTATGTGTGGTGTGTGTGTGTGTGTATGTGTGGTGTGTGTGTGTGTGTGTATGTGTGGTGTGTGTGTGTGTGTGTATGTGTGGTGTGTGTGTGTGTGTGTGTATGTGTGGTGTGTGTGTGTGTGTGTATGTGTGGTGTGTGTGTGTGCTGAGAACTACCCTCCCCACTTGGTATTCTATTGTTCTATAACGTGGATGATTGCCTGTGTAGGAATGATGGACTGACGTTTGCCACGTCTTCTGTAATGAGTTCATTTAGGGAAAAGGTTTTGATGTATTTCTCTTTATATATTGAACATTGAAATGGTAAAAAAAAGATGTTTGGGTTAAGAGGTGGGAGGGTTGGGGAGGGGGAGGATGCGAGAAATTGTTGAATGTCTATAAGCAAAACTTTTAAACTTTAAATCAAACTTTAAAGTTTTATGGATTATAAAACGGAAATATTAATTAATAAATCTTATTTGATTTGTTTTGTTTCAGGTGTGGTCTTTCTCTTAATTTAATGATTCCTTTGATGGAGGGTAGTTAGTTTTCTTCTAGTTTTTTTTTTATTTAAATTTAATTCATAATTTATTTAAATGCCTGAAATATATATTATGGTGGCTTGGGTGGTAACGAAGGCATTTATTTTGTAGTAATTCTTATTGAGTTTTGAATCTAACCAGATTTGATGTGTTGCACCACATTAATTGAAACAAAAAAAAAAGAAAATGCGAATGAGCGTTGCGTTCGCCACACAATCTTCATGTAGTATAACATGGCCAAAGAAACTTACTTTAAGAACATATTTGTCTATTTTTACGAAACAATGGTAATAATCAATTATATGCATAGATCTATAGAATACAAAATATTATATTAGCCTAATACATTTTTTTACACTTCAGTAATTCAAATTGCGCTATAAGTGTCAGAAAGCTTGCAATAATAAATGTCAATATGCCAATTCAACCATAATTAGAAGCAAAATAATAATTTGGATACATGTATATAGGTCAGAGGTCAAGAACAACAACAGAACTGAATAAGCTTACACAAATTGGTTATCGTCTTAATAAAATAGGATTGGAAAATGTTCCAGAATAATGTATATAAAAGTCAGTCAAACTAATAACACATTGAGTCAAAAAAATTTAAAACTTCATTATCAAAATGTACAAAATGTATAACAAGTTTATTGTTAATATAAACCTGGAGTTTGTCTAAACATTTCAAAAAATATAATGAATACGTCGATGCAACACTTTAGTTACAATTTAGCATATAAATAAAATATTAAAAAAACATGTTTATATTCACTTTAATTATATTTTAATACGATATCTCTCCAAGCTGTATCTCTACGCGTGCAACGAGACCTTCATAAAATGATTATCAAGTTTAGGTTAATCATTTGAGAGGACTTTAACATTAACCTAAGGACCATTTATGTGAAACTGAAATGTTTTATAATTTATTTAGAACTACTACATGTCTATCGACTTTGTTTGATTTTTTTGTAAAAGCCTATAATTATAGTTTAATCAATCATGACCCTTTTAAACTTTATTCTCCGCCCCTTCTGGTGGTCCAGTTCTTCCCACCTGTGGACCTCCTATTCACGTATTCCAACTTTGATACACCTCACTATAGCATTAATAGATTTTTATCTATTTATATTAAAGCCGCTTGCCTGTAAGAAGATTTTTTGTTATCGTCTAAATAAACTAGACTAACCATTTTGTGTTAGCTTGTCTAGTATTTGTAAAGTATCTTTTTTTAAACGAATTTTAAATTTTGTTGGCCCATTAATTCCCACTCTCCCATATAGTATATAGTTTTAAAAGGCATATCTAATTGCTGGAGTAAGATTATGCCCATTTCGTTAAAGACCAAGTGAAGAGCTTTTTATCAAAATTGAGTTAACATTTGATTTTGATAGTAAATAGTGTATTCAGTATCTGAATGTTAAAAAAAAAACATTTATACAAAATATCAAAGATACATTTTAAGTAATTAGTTCAATATTTGCACTTAAATGTGTGTGTTTTTCGGATGATTACTCCAAATCTCGTAGCCATTTGAGATGTTTTTATTTCCGGCAATATAGGAAAGTGACGTAACATAAAGGATTCCGACTAGGAAAAATGAATATTGTCACGTGTTTTGAATCTATTGCCACATGTTTTGAATCTTTTCCCGGTTCTTATTTTTAACAAAATGATTAAATATAGATTTATAGCGTCTATTTTTATTTATTTATTTCCCTTGTGATACGTCACTGCCGTATGAGGCTATTCCAAATCTCGTTCCTTTGAGAAAAACCTCTTCACTTGGTCTTTAACACTGTGGAGTATTTCAAATATGGGTTAACTACCGTGGCCGTGTGGCATCCCACCGGCAGCGCGTTAGGTTGGCGTACCGAAGGTTTCGGGTTCGAATCCTTGTGCAGGCTAGGATTCTTTTCCCGGGTCTGGTGGGTGTCCCTGAGTCTACCCAGCTCTGACCTTAGTTGGGGTAAAGTAAAGGTGGCTGTGCATTGTGCTGGCCACAAAATCACCTAGTATGTCGTGGCCACCAAAACTGTTGAACACTGCTTCACCGGACCTATGGATCAATTCGGTCCGACAAGTACTTTACTAAGTGGTAAAGTGGTATTTTAATGAAAATACTTATGGCTAACGAATTTGAGTAATAATTACGATATTTTTTAACGACATGATTATTGGAATAGACCAACTTTCCGCCATGCTATCCAGCTGCAACTTATCATCACATAGATGTTAAGCACATACACAACATAGGCCTATAAACTTAACATGTTACAGACGCCCCTTTTACAAAGAAGAGTGTTGATTCCTAAGCTTATTCGTGGTTTGAGTTTAGTCTTGAATTTTGATTAGTGCTTTAAAAGATGATAAGTTACTGGTTTTCCTGGTTTGTTCAGGCAACCAATTCCATGCACAGATGCCACTTGGGAAGAAATAGTACTGATATGCATTTGTTTTCGCATAATGGGATAAGAAAAGTGTGCTTGACCTTGTGTTTATCCGAGCCTTGTAATAGACTATTATTGTGTTGCATTTCTAAGTTAGTATGTAATGCATTATGTATTATTACTACTTTACTCTTTTCCCTTCCGTACTCTAGTATTTCTAGGTTTAGTGATTTAACTATTGGCGTTACTCTTGTCAGTTGTAAATATTCACTAGTAATCGAGCCTTGCAGCTTTTTTCTGAATGTGTTCTAATTTTTGTTAATGTTTTCTTTAGTTGGTGGATAATACAGATGCTGCATATTCTAGTATATGTCTAACTAATGTGAATGTCAGCCATTAGGCTGTGGAACACCCTGGACAAGGCCTCCATCACTGCCCCTACAGTTCCGGCTTTCAAATCGTCACTTAAGTGCTGGTCTAAAAACCTAAAGTGACACTCTGTCATTTGTTTATAATTGTTGTTTGTGATGCTTTTTCTTTTATGTGTATTTAAATTGTGGACTCTTTCCTCGGTTCTAACGAGGCTCCACGGTATTATGAAGAAGAAGAAGATTGCATTTTAGTTTTATGTTCTTATTATCTGTGTAAAAGTTCATTTTTATGAAGCCTAATGTTTAGTTAGATTTTTAATTGCTTCATCAATATTCCAAGATAACTTATCATTTATTATTACTTCTAAGTAGGCTACTTTGCATTTTTAGTTTGGGTTAGGTCTTTACCAGGAATGAAGTAGTTTGTAATTATTTGTTTATTTTTTCTATCTATCCCACCAACCAAAAACCCACAAAAAAAAAGCTTTCAACTGGCTTTTTCATTAGGCCTACACTCTATGGAGTGCATTTACAAATCTTTTTTTTAACGCGGATGACTGAAAAACATGGGCTACAAATGATTCTTAATATTTTTAAATAATCTATTATACATCTATTAGATCTATTATAACATAGTTTTTTGTTGTTGATGTTTTTGTTGTTGTTGTTGTTGTTCCTTTTGTGAGAAAAATTTTCGGAAGGCACAGCAAAAATGGATATAAAGGATTATGAAGAAAGTTGTTATATGGGTTGCTTAAATATTATTTATATAATAAATATAATTGTTTTTTTTTTTATGCCAAGCATTCAATCTTTTGTAATCACAACGATATTTTAAAAATGCTTTACGTTCATTTTATTTAGTTATACAGTACTAAATTCTCTGGGGAAAAATAATTGGAACAGTTGAGCATTTTCCCTTGAACAAAACAACGCAAGGGATATAACCTAGGAATATTTTTTAAATATTTAAGCTGTTCAAATACTTTCCCTTTTTTTTCATCTGCTTGGTCAAACTAATATACTTTCAGGCAAATAAACAAATCTTATGGTTGTATACAAAAACATTAAGATCAAAACTTAAAATATTAAAATATAATTAAGCCCATTTCATAATTTAGCCCACAGTGAAATTAATATAAGATCAGGTTAGGCTAGATAGGCCTAGATATATTGTGTGAAGCATTCATTTTTTTTTGTTTTAGTAGGCTTAAGAAAAAGATGTGTCTGGAAGAATGCTCTAAGCTTAGTCCAAGTGCCAGAGGAAGACACATCATGATGATGCAACTGAATATTCAATCTCTCTTGAAAAATACATTTAGAAAGGATCAGTAGACGCTTTCATAACACGAAATCTCTTTTATATATTATTATAAATATATTTGTTTCGTTGACGCATTTTAAAATCTTACTGTTAAATTGTCTTATAAGTTTACAGACGTTCCTTCTAGGTAGAAGATTATTACATCCACTAGGCCCAAAACTCCTGCAGGGCGACAGGGATCCGTCGGTGGCAGGGATAGAACCCGCGTCCTGTCAGTTGGTTTTTGGTTGACAGTCCGGTGAACTAACCGCTGGACCAGCCGGCTTCACGGTGGGATTTTTTTTCTTTGTTTCTAATAAAAACTAACTTTTTCCCAGCGGGAACACCACGTGGTCTCGACGGGGATAAAACGTGCTTTATTATATACATGTTTTCGTGGATTCCATGTTGTTTTTTTTCGTCGATACGACGTGGTGTGCCCGCTGGCTTATTGTTACGCATTTAAGCTACTAGGCCCTACACATCTACTAGGATCAGTGGCGTAGCCACTGTGGATTGGGTTGGGGCTAGGGGAGGGAGGTAATAGGAAGCATATTTTCTATTAATTAACCCTTAAAACATATGTTTTAGCTCATCATCAATAGCCTTAAAGACAGTAAATAGAGTTTAAATAATTTTTATTGCATTTATACATTCATAGTAGTAGCCTATAGATTAGGCCTTCAAAATGTATTTTTCTGTTAAATATTGTATTTATTAATTGTATGCCTGCTATTAATTTATGGTTATTAATATTGTTAGTTTTTTTTTTAAATTAATTTAAAGTTGCAATTATCCATCGTTAGATATAAAACATTATCTATAAAATAGTATATGATGAACTCGTGCACGTATTTATAATTCGGCAGTGCAGAATTTGTCCCCCACATCTTGTCAACCTGGCTAGGCCATTAATTTCAATGGTAGGGCCTAAATGCTTTTAAAACCGTTGCAAACCATTTGTCAATGGTGACGAAATCCGGGTTGCTGTTTTTTTTTCCTTTTTGTTTGTGTGTGGATGTTTCCTCTCGGGGTTCTTTTACGACTGTTTCGTCTATATCAGTGATTCCCAAAATGGGGTTCTGTGGAATCTTAGGGTTTTCATAAGAATGCTCAAGGATTCCGCGGGGTTATCATCTCTGCTGAAACCGTTTAGAAACTAAAAACCAAATAATATTATGTTGATGGTAATAATAAACGTATGGAGTATTTTTTTTTTTAATTTGTGAATTAGGCCTAAGTAAACATTTAGCAAAAACCGAAAGTTCTATATTTTCAAAATACCTGAATCTTGGCCCACTTTGTTTTCCTGGCCTAGCAAATATCTGTGCAGTCCCCAATTATTTCTTTAAAAGTATTCTTCTACAAATGTTGTATTCACAAAGAGATCACGAAAAGACACGCGGAAGCCAAAGCAATTGGAGGGGCAGGGAGCAGAGGGGGGGGGGGATAGAATCAGACTAAAAAGAGACCAAGTGGCGGATTTGTAAAGAAGCGGGGTGTGTGGGGGGAGTGTAAATTTGGCACCTAGGCCTAACAACATATAAGCCTAGTAGGCATATGTTTTTAATGAAAATGTAAAAGAAAGCAACAACAAAAAAACTTCTTTGTCAACAATTTAAGGGAGACTATATAGTCTTATTCTCTTTTGGTATAAACCCAAAGTAGGCCTATATAGTGTTTCTGTGCAAATAAAGCATTAATAACTATAATTATAACTCGAATCTAGCCATTTAACTATGAAGAATGGTTTTTAGTAACAAAAAATATTTCTACATATCTTTATCTGTCGAGAACAATCAAAATAGTCACGAAAAAAAAAAGGGGGGAGAAGGGGTGCTGACAAGAGAGGGACTGTTCCCCTCCTTCCAGCCTCACCATTTTTCAAAAACCATGTCTTTTTTAGATATAGGCTATTCTTTTAGTAGTTCATAGTCTATAGCTCTAAAGATAGTAATTCAGATTTAACATAATTTTCAAACAATAATAAACGTTGCATTCCCATTTCATTAAAAAAAATTCTATTAAATTTTCTATCTATTTTATTATAATAATCATTTATGGACAATTTGTACTGCTCTAAATTGTGATAACTTGGGTTTGATTCCGAAAAAAAATGTTTTTGAACCTGAACATTAATGACCATTGCAGCTGTCTACCAAGTCAGTGATGTGTTGTTGTTTTTTCATGTTTTTATTTTTTAAATAGAATTACGGCCTAATTACACGTGTTTGTTGGATATAATTTTGTCCAGAAAAAAAAAATTGAAATAGGGCCTAATTATTATATTATTACTAGCTTAGCTTATATCAAGTTTCAGAATTGATAACTAAAGGTTTCAAATAAAATAGCGCAACCCCAAATTTGATTTGCCCCAACGCCCCCCCCCCCCCAGCCCCTATCAGATTGCACTATTTGCCCCGTGATTTGAGAGGGGGTTGATGTGAGCATAAATTTAATAATGTGCTGTCATCCATATGCAACGAGTCTATGCGCAAAGTTTCAGATTGATAGGATGACGGCAATTCTGACATCCCTTAAAATGTCTGCTAGGATATTTAAAAAAAAAACGCAGAAAAAAACTAGTTTTCGAATGGGAAGGGGTGAAAATTTGATAGAATATGGCCTATGTCTTTATAGTCAGCATCAAGTGTAGGCCTATGCGTTAATTAGATTTCAACTCGATAAGATGATTGTAAGTGCCGGGTCATTCTGTACAAAGAGAATGAAATTTGATGGGATGTTGTGGAAATTTTGAGAGAATGTGTTGTCATCACAAGCAAATTTCAACTCGATAAGATGGCGAGAAGTGGGTCAATTAGCGTTTCGAAGATTGTGCCTGTCAATCTGCCAGTGCAACCAACCAGCCAGAAACTTGGGCAAAGTTTATAATATACAGAACTAAATAAATATCCCAAAAATGTCTTCACATGACATATAGCCACAAAGAACGATGACGTCATGTATGTAGATTATATGTAAGTAGGCCAAAGTCCAACGATTGCCTAAAAATAGTTTATAACTATATATTATATATACATATTTTAGTCTAGGCAATCACAGAGAAGTCCAGAGGAATTGTGCAACGCACAATCGGCTCGCTTGATCTGGATATAATGGTTCTCAACCTTTTTCTGCTCACCACCCCATTTTACACATAAATTTCTATCACCGCCTCCCTCTTTCCTTCTCCCTTCCCCGCTTTTAGCTCTTCCCCCTCCCGAAATTAAACTATTGTGTCAATTTGTTGCATCAATTTTCTATGGGCCGACTACACTTGTGTGCGTTTTTAGGAGCTTAAAAAGACTAAAAAGAAAAAAAATGTATTATTATTTAATAAATAATAAAACAATAAATGACTACAGAAAAGGTTTTAAAAAATAGTATTAACGGGAAACTTGTGCCTGGTGTGTTTCTAGCCGTGTGTCTCTGTTTGGTTGAATTTTGGTTATAAAAACCCTTTGGTCTGCACTCTCTATTACTTTAACTTGTTTATTTCTTGTGACAATAGAATGGTAACAGCACTAAATTCACATTCCATTCCACTAAGTATGGTGATGGAGATGCAATTAAAAAAATTGTTGCCTAAACCCACACACTTTCAGAAAATAATGGTATGATCTTTTATAACCAAAAGTCGTGATTATAGCCCATTTCTGACAAATTTCAGTTTTAGCTCTTCATATTGCTTGTTAATTCAATCAATTCCTCTTGCATTTGGCATGATTTTAATTCTCCTCTATTAGAAAAGAGGGTCTTAAGACCAATTAGAAATTTTCTGTGTACCGGGCAATGATAATAATGTTGAGGCCGTCATTAAGTGCTTCGAACTGTTGACGATTTCTGAGCATGTCTTCGTCAGTTTTCAGCAAGATCTTCGCGACCAAGGTTGTGTTTGTACACTAGACTTATATATGTATATATAGCCTATATATATATATATATATATATATATAGATAGATAGATAGAAAGATAGATAGATAGATAGATAGATAGATAGGTTCCGCTGTACTCTGCTGGGTAAAAAAATGCATTGTCTTCTTTTAAGTGTATGTCGATATAAATGCTTTATAGGCTTTATAAATATATATATATATATACGTCATTTTTAAACATAGGGCCTATATTTTATTTAGGCTACATTAAAACCAAACCAATTTGAAACTGCAATAATTAACAAACGTACGGAACTTCGTCTGCTGTCGAACCGATCATGATAGCCTATTTGATTTATGCCTATGCCGATCCTAGCTCCTGCTTCCACCATATAGGCCCTACTATAAGGCCCTAATAAGATGGACCGCTTGCTCTATTTTTAGAGCTTCTATCAACTTTTTTTTTTCTAAAATTACTTCTCCGCTCCTCGTTGTTTCTTAAATGTTTCCGCTTTATACAACTTTCGATTTTAATTTTAATTTTTCATTGAGAAAATCGAAGAGATTCAATAAAACGGAAGTGCAAAGGAAACAACGAATCGGAAATTCCGAAAATCAGTGTTTCGAGTCATCCTATAGCAGAAATACTAAAGCAAGCGGTCCATGTATATTATAGTCTATGAAAGTCAGTGTGGTTATTTTTGTTATTTATATATGTAGGCTTAATATGCCTATGTGGGTCTACACTTGTTATAGAGAACATCTAAACTTTTGAATTTTGGCATTGAAATAGCAGCTGCAGCGGTGTTCACATTTTTTCAAGTAGCCTACATTGGTGACGCCCACTGGACCTTCAACAACCCCCCCCCCCCCCCTACTGCCACCGGGAATGTCAGCACCCCCCTTCCAGAGCTTCTCACCGCCCGCTGGGGGGGGGGGGGGTGATAACGCCCCTGTTGAGGACCTATTTATGGGTTATAGCCTCCCCCGGTTATCTCAAAATTATAATTTTATTGAAACCAGGAACCTAATAAAAAGTAATATTTAACTATATATTTAACTATAATACTATTTAACTATACAGATCTAGAATCTATGCATTTTTGTATATTTTCGTTAATTTACACAGAAACAAACGCAATTCCACTGGTGTCATTATACCAAAATTACGAGAAACGCTGTGTGTGCTGATCTAGCCTTGATTCTATAATTAGACAGAGAAGGGGAATGAATAACGTCGCCAGGAAAGACATAATTTGTTGCTTCCTGTGAAAATTGCTACTTCTACGAAACCACTGATCAGATCAGTGGCTACAACTATTTTGAACTACTATTACATGTATGTGTCATAAAATGTAACTTCTATGATTATATTCTGTTTAAAAACAAACAAACTCAAGTAGGCCTATGCTCTATTAATCTATTAAGACTATTATATTCCAAATGGAAAAGAATAATTATGACGGTGTAGGCGTAGGTAGTGTTTGGTATACCTGCTACTGCTACTGACGCACTCTAACCTAGCACCAAAACCGTCATATTTTTTTTCACACATGGTTGGAGTCGGAGTGAAATAAAAATAGAACATTCTATCAGTGACAACTCCAGGATTGTGCAATTAGATATTGCGGCTATTTCTAAACTCCACTCGTGCGTCATTAAGCTTTAAACTTAAACGCAGTCTGTGCGTACATTGTACATCGTTACTAATCACTAATCGTAAATATAGGCTAAAACTTGGCCCTAAATAATTTAAATATATTTACTCGACTCTCTAGGGCTAGGCCCTATATTCCTATATATTATTTAGGCTAACCGCTAACCCTATTATTAATAAGTAAACGTATAATTTTATAATAAGTCATAATTTAAAATCAATAAGTTAATAAAAAAGAAAATTCAATAGTTTGAATAACTTTGATAGTAAATAAATAGTAGTCAATCAAAAATATTCAATATTACAATAGAATAGTAATAGTGACCTATTTGCCTATTAGTCCTATTAGTATTAGTACTATTAGTCCAACTAATAATCTAAATAGTGGTCACTATAATCAGTTTTATTTATAAAAATATAGGCTAGGCCTATGCCTATATAGTTAATATAGGCTATATTTTTTTATTAGGCCTACTATACTATACTATAGGCCTACTACTATATAGTTATTTTGCTAGTTAACAGCCTACTAATTATTTAAATTTAGTTATTTAAACGAGTTAGTCACACAGTTAGTGTATTAAACAACCAGAACCAGTGAGGGGTAGGCTACCTACAGGGAAAGGCCTCTTTTATTCTATTCAGTTATTCAGCAGATCAGGTTGGTATCTAATTGTATTCCAATAATATAATTGCAACACCATAGTTAGCCTACATAAATGATGCATTATTAGAGCCTATGTCATTATAAATAGTCGAGACGCCATATAGTAGCATTAAATCATTATAGTAAAATTTAATTACATTAATATGGCTAGTAAGCCGCCTACATATCACATTTTCTACACAAATAGCCTAAAAATCTTTTGAAAAGTACACATATGAAAAAATTATAAGAGGAGGACAGAAAGATAATAGATCTAGGATTCTAGGCCTATACATCAATGAAAACATGAAATGATTGAACCAAAGAAATTTCAAAGCCCGCATACATTTTTCATTTTATATGACAATCATATAGGCCTATGACTTGAACGCTTTACTTACTTGTGCATCCACTTTACAATGACTTTACAACCTTTAAAATAATATTTCAGAATTTATTTTAAGGATTTTCATTTTCCGATAAGGTTTAACTTTCACTTATTACTTAGTATATTTAATTGTTGGAAAAAATTTTTTTTAGCAGACCCAATTTTAAACCATGATTTTTACAGTTTAATTTTTTTTTAGATACATTTAATCACATTACAGTTTTTAAAAAGTCACAAAAACTTCTAAATTTTCATCATGTTTTACAAAGCATGCTTCAGTTTATTGCATTTGTGTACAATTATATATTTCAGTTCTATTTTTTTCCCCACTGAGATATGTCACAGTACGGACAACCTCCATCAGGGAATCCCCCTTACCCACAGGGGCCAGGTCCTCAGAACCAGCAGCCGCCAAAAGGTATAATAATTTATATTTGATTAATTTTTAATCTTATTTTGTAATTATTTACTTCATTTTTCTTTTACAAAATATTTCAACAGTCCATTTTATGTATTTATAGTTTAACAATCATTTCATGCAGCTAATGGGAATAGATTGGGAACTGTGTAAGATATATTAACATTCTTAGTTTACTTTTGTGCATAAACCTTTTATAAATCAGATAAATAATTCAATTTCTGATTTATGTTCTACATATATAGGAAGTTCTTGCTAGGTGATAGCACTTTTCACTTTATGCACTAAAATGCTTTATGCTAGTCTTATCTTAAAAACAAAGTTTTATTTGTTTGGTTCATTGGAATCCTTTCTAAAATTAAGTGTAGTAGGTGTATACAATTAAAAGTAAAATTTATATGGAGCAGCAGTTCTTGGCATTTTTCTCTTTCATGGGCTTTTTAGAATACCCTCTCCCCATCACCTATAATCAGCAGAAGTAACCCATGATTTTTTTCTAGGATGAGAAGGGAGAGTAGGCTGAAGGTTCATGTGATAAACAGTTACTAAATTTTCATTATCTTGTGTTGTTGTAAAAAAAATAAAAAAATCATAAAATTTTTTTTTTTTGGAAGGAGGGGGCTTAGCCTTATTTAGCCCTCTTCCCTATTCAAGCTTCGCAACTGCCTATCATTAACCCACCCGACAGTGATTATAATTTTTCTTTTACCCCTTATATTGTGTACCCAACTACTAGTCAGCTGTCTGCCCCTTATACTTATATGCTAAAAATGAGAACCATAAGTTTAGGGTAATCTGTTGAATCAGCTTTCTTTTCATGAATTATTTTAACTCAGGACATGCCTGATTATGTGATTATATTGTGTCCTTCAAAGTCATTCTAGCAGCCAAAATGAAACTTAAATTATTGTTGCTTTTCTGACATCTTAGTTTTAGAGTTAGATGAGTTTTAGGTATTTATTTCACTACCTCATCTATTTCATCTGGTAGATGGGTTTAAATCACTCATCTATAAAAATAATGGATTGCGCCTTCTTAATAAATTTGTTTGAGCAAAGTGAAGAAAGGCACTGATCTATAAAAGAAAAAACTAAAAATTTCCACTGCACTTACCGATATAAACAAAATTGTGTCTAAAACTTAATGTGCCTCTGATCTATAAATACCGTATATACTCGCGTATAAGTCGCACTTTTTTAACCGAAAATTTCGACAAAAAGTAGGGGTACGACTTATACACCCAACACTGTTTTTGAAAAGTTAAAAAAACATCACTATTCTTTCATAATGTTTCCTACATAACCCGTATAATTTATTGGAGTTATTTAGTATAATTAGGATATGCGTAGGCATACATTATACATTTAGAAAACTTTCGTAGGTGTAAATATTACTATCTTTATATAACTGAAATTGAATCGACAAATATTTTAGGTTTTCGGACCCCCACCACCCCGCTTTTCTTTTGAACTTTTAGACCGATTTTGTATTTCCGAAACGTATCGTAAGTTTAAAGGCGGCATGTTTTGGTAGGCTTATTGAACACAAATTACAGTATGGTAAGAATCATAAATGTATCAAGGCCTGTGTAGGCCTATAATGTAGGTAGGCATATAACCTTAAGATGCGTTTTATTTAGTACTTAAGGTCTAGGCAGTGTTGAGCATTCCGATAAAAGCGCGCAATGTCTAGGCAATGTTTCCAAAACTACGATCGGCAGATGGACGCGTGAAATGTCAATAGTGTGTATTATTTTCCATTAGTTGCATGTAAGAGTTGAAAAAAAAAAATCTTATTTTTTGTCGGTCACGCAGACGCACTTGAAATCATTACAAACAATGTTAATGGTAATTAGGACACAAGTATAGCGGGTCATAAATGCCGGCGCCTCCCAGTCTCCAGTCTAGGTGACATTGAGTCTAACGACATAATTCAAAGACTTTTTTGTGTGTAGTGTTACTATAGGGATAGTAACTTGAGTAGGGGCAGGGGAAGGGACTTAGATGAAGAAACAGATTCCTTACTTTCTCATCTCACTAATGTCAGTAGGCCTATTGATCGGTTGTTAAACATAAACGAAGCCCTGCCATTATTTGATTATGTTTGCTTTATGCACGATTAAAACCATTTTTTAAGGAAAGTTTCCAAATTAGGGTGAATATTTAGTAAGTTTTATGTTTAAAAAGTATGCATTTTTGAGATATTAAAAGGCAGTATAATCCGGGAAGTCGGGGTGCGACTTATGCGCCGGTCAATGACAACATATAAGAAAAAAAGTCTTGAACTAGGGGTGCGACTTATACACCAGTGCGACTTATACGCGAGTATATACGGTAGATCGGAATGGAATCTATGTTGCTGCCATTTTACACAATATGCAAATGGATTGTTGCTGTCAAGCTTCTGACTTCTTATAAATAATATAAAACTAACAATAATACGATCAAAAGAAAACAAATACCTAACAATAAAAAAAGCTAATAATAAAAAAAGTAAACAGCAATATTTTGCATTACGGAAAAACCCGGTCCCGAACACACACTAAATTTGAAAGCATTTCAACGGGACATCATTTGGAAACTGCGCCCATTGTATAACCTTAACATACAGTGATTAGTAATAGGTCTAAGTTTGTTTTTTTTTTAAATTAACGGGTTAAGCAATATAATTGTTAAAAAAATAAAACTTTATTTTGGAGGACGTTTCCAATTTATACATTGAACTTTTAACCCGATTAGTCAAACGGCTTAGGAGAATATAGAGCAGAAACAAACATCTAAATAAATAAACAAACTCACAGTAGTTATATATATTGATCAGTGACAATCGAAACAAAATGGCGGAAATTTCGTCAAGAATGTTACTTCCTATAGCCTAATCCATTCTTTTTTGAGATCAGTGGTTCAAATCATGACAAGTCTCAGCAACAATTAGAACACATGAATGAGAGCCGGAAATATAAATGAAATCAGTTTTAAAACTGCTTCAGTTTATAATTTCTTATTGTTTTGTTTTTTTGTGCTACTATACAGTAAGCGGAAGCACATTCAGCTGACGTACAGAAGGTCCTGGATTCAAATTCTGGTGAAGGCTAGGATTTGTTCCCGGGTCTGTAGGTGACCCTGAGTCTACCCAACTCTTATGGGTATCTGACTTTCGTTGGGATAAAGAAAATTTGGCTGGCCATTGTGCTGGCCACACAATCCCATGGCATGCATTGACCACAGAAACTTGTGAACGCTGCTTCACCGGCCCTATAGTATCAGACGGGATACTTTTACTTTTTACTACACAGATACAATATAATGAAAGTTGAGTTTTCTTAGGATGTTTTAGAGAATGAATTTGAAATGAAATTGGTTAAATATTCAAGTTAAAGTGTTTGTTGTTGCTTGTAGGTACTGCATCTTACCAACCCTATTATCAAGGTGGTGCTCTACCATATCATCCACAAGGAGGTGCCCTACCATATCCACAAGGAGGTGCCCCACCATATCCACAAGGAGGTGCCCCACCATATCCACAAGGAGGTGCCCCACCATATCCACAAGGAGGTGCCCTACCATATCCACAAGGAGGTGCCCCATCATATCATCCACAAGGAGTAGCTTCACAATATCCGCAAGGGGCTGCACTGCCACCCTATAGTTTTGGTGGTGGCCCACCTTATTCCCAAGGAAGCATCCCATCAAATCTTCAAGGTAGTGCTTCCTCCCACTTTGAGTTCTGTTCTGCATCCAAACTAACATTAACCAATTGTTTGCTGTTTAATAGTTGGATACTGACTAGTTGACAGTGTTTGTTTGTTTTATAACTTTTTAAAAATAACTTTAACAGAGGGTTGAACTGACAAAAAATATGGTGGGATTGTAGGATTGTATTTAAGATCTATTGCTTGAGATGTATTTTTTAATGTGTTTCTTATTTAAATTGTTGAATATCACAGTTCTTAACATTTTTATTTCAGGAACTGCACCTTACGGGCAAGGAGGTGGAGCTCCACCATATCCACAAGCAGGTGCCCCACCGTATCAACAAGCAGGTGCCCCACCTCATCAACAAGCAGGCGCCCCACCTTACCCACAAGCGGGTGCCCCACCGTATCAACAAGCAGGGGCCCCACCTTACCCACAATCGGGGGTCCCAGCATACTCCCAAGGTGTTCCCTCATCACATCCACAAGGCGGTGCCCCGCCATACATTCCTGGCGCTGCAGCCCCGTACCCCCAAGGAGCCGCCCCAGCCAACCCCCAAGGTGGCCCTCCATCCTACCAGCAGAATCCGTACCCAGGACAAAATCAGCCACCGCCTAGCCAGGCTAGGCCCACCGCTCCGCAGCAAGGCCCAGGGGCTGCACCTCCAGGACAAGGCCCATATTCACAGTATGGTCAAGGAAGCGCACCATATCAACCGTCTGGTAATTATATATACACATGATTTATTTTAAAGGGTTCTCACAATTTCCTTGAATTTTAAAAATGTCCCCAAGTCTTGGAAATCTCATAAAATTTTTATATTTCTCCTGAAATGTCCTGAAATTTGACGATCGAATGATGGGAGTTGTGACAAGCATTAAGTTCTTGGTGGGTTATGCCTGTACATATCGGTTTAAAGTATGGGTGTGGTGAAAAAAGCACTGATCATTGCTCTCACAACCCTCCCCCCCTTGTAACTGTAAACCAAGAAACTGGGGAACTCTGCTCCATAAGCCATTTGGTCTCAATATACCTTTATTTTCCCTGCGAGTTGCCATCAGCCCTGAACATTTGTTTGAATTGCTCAATATTGATAGTTCTAAGCCTAAACAACAAAAGTCTATACTTTCATTTATATAATTTCATTGGCCACCTTGCATCATAAAGGCGTATGTCAGGGATGCCAGTTTTCCGGCTAAAGCCGGATTTCAGGCTTTTTGAAAATGCAAAAAAAAGAGAAAGGGAAGCCCTTTAAAGGGCAACCGTCTCAAGAAATAGACAAACAATTAGCTGTTCCTCCCCTTCTTTTACACATGCTGCTTATGTAAAGTTTGTAAGTACACCACTATTTGCATTACATAATTTATTAGTTAGGCTAAATTAAAAATAATGTTTATGGTTTGTGTCACTATACGTATTGTCGCACGTTCAAGCTTGCATATTAGTTTTTGGATAGAAAAAATTTTTCAGGCTTTTTTGTCTCGGCCTGCTGGCATCCCTGGTATGTGATAATAATTAAGCCAACAAAAATGTCAGCCGACAAGCTATAGTGCAAATTGATTTTCTTAATATAACTACTTGATAAAATTACAGTGGAAACTGTTTCTGAACCTTTTAAAAAATATGAATATTGTTTGTACATATACCTTACATATATTATTTTCACTTTTGCTTATCTCCGTACATTTGTGTTAATATTTAATACAAATTGGACTGTAATTTTTATGGCTAAAATTATTCTTATTAAATTAGGCCAGCCACCTTACCCAGGAGCTGCACATGGCACACCTGCTCAGAGTGCTGGCCCTTACCCTAACCAGGGTCAGGCTGCATACCCTGGCTCTGGACCCTACCCTGGACAAGGAGCACACAGTCATCAGGGACCAGTCCCTGGAGCCAACACGGGGTACCCTGGTCAAGGCTTACCTGCTTCTACAGGTAAATTAAATTTTCTAAGGCTTTTGATTGAAAACAATGACTTTTAACTTATTCATATTTTAACCATTACTTTTTTTTTATAAATATAAAAAGTATTTCTTTTGAAATTTTTAAAGGGCTGTTTCTATCATTTGAATGAACACTAAATAACACCCACAAATACATTTCAAATATAAATATTGGGTTAATGATTAAGACATTTTACACATAGTACATTATTGGTTTGTGAGATTCCTAAAAAGTTTTTGAATTGTGTAATTATTTTGTAGTAAGAATCTTGTTATCGCTATTTTTATGGAAACTTAGTGTTAATTTAAGCTGTTTGTTAGACACGCTTTTTAGTCTACTTTATAGCAAAAAGTATTGAGGGTTAGCTGAAGTTGCTGTAATTATATCTTCTGGATTGATTTAGCCATTTCTACTTTGTTATATTAAATATATTCATACAATACAACTAATAATAATAGAAATATATAGTACAATGGAAATATTGCCTTCAGCAGGTGGAGATGGGAGGGTTACCAGACCTGGCACAGACCAGTTCAAAACCAGGATTGAGATTAACTTAGAGTGCAGGAACCTCCTGAACAAAGATGTCATGTCCAAGTCAGACCCCTGCGCTGTCCTCTACATGATGCAGGGAGGCAGATGGACTGAGGTGAGAGGGAACAACATTTCACACTCTACTCACAATTTATTTATCATGTTTTAATAATTATGTTTTATGTTTGTTTTATAGAAATAAAACAAAGTCGTATTGCATGAGAATCATAATTTAAGAAAAGCTTTAAAAATATTTTTTTGAAAAGAAAATTTAGACTTAATAGTTCAGAAAACAGTGATAGTAAAAGTAGCATGCTACTTCTTGGCTAAAAGGGTTAGACAGTTCACCCCTGGCTCAACTGACTCACCAAACCTCCTAACCAGGGTGGCAGAGGATAGATGGGGGCAAGCTTTGAACCCACATCATCATGTTGATAGTCCTGAGTACTAACATCATGACCAGCCTCATTGGGCCAAGGATTTAGGGACTGATTTACCTGTCCACTGGCCTCTAAATATTTTCCCTTTTTTTAATGAAAATCACCTTTCTGCAATATTTGTCTCAAATGTTGTCCCCAACAGTACATGGCATACATACAGTCGTAGTGTATAATCAGGGTTCGTACAGCTCCTGGAAACTTCTTGAAACTCCTGGAAAACAAAAAGTTGTGTTCCAGGACCTTAAAACTCCTGGAAAAACTGCATTTAGTCCTGGGAAAATACTAAAAACTTCTTATTTTTCGAGGGAGATTAATTAAAAAAATTTTAATCACTGCTCTTAGATTGTACTTTCACTTTACTAGAAACAGGGTTCGTACGGTGTCTGGAAAGTCTGGAAAATGTCTGGAATCTAAAAAAAGGCATTTCAGACTTAAAAATGTCTGGAAAATCTGTACTTTTTCACCAAAACCCCCAAAAAGTCTTAAATATGTCTGGAATCCTAAAATTGCTACAATCATCTTCATTGCTTTTTCAGACATGCCTACCGTTCCGCTTTTGGCAAATTTGTTCCGCTTTTAAAAATAAATAAAAAACATTTTGTTCAGCTTTTTACTAGTTTAGTTATGCCAAATTGGAAAGTTTGGGTTTTTCCTATGTTGAAATATAGTCCGTGTCTAGGTTGATAAAACAAAGGCACATAAAAGGTCACAATGCTATAATTATCATTACTTGGGTTTTCTGGGTTTATTAAAAAAAGATATTCTGGTATTTTTTAACGTTTTTTGCGGTATTAAGCGTGTTTAGCAATAAATCTTTGTTTTCCTTTAGGCCTATTTACTGTATTGGTAAGATTGTGAAAATTGTCCTGCCTCATAAAGTTTAAACCTGACTTGTTCAAACTGTAAAAAAACTAATTCAGTTTTAAAGGAAGGAATATTCAGAGAAGTTTATTCAGCAAAGAAAAACTGTAAATTTAATGTTCTTCGTAGGCCTACTAGATCTAGAATCTAGACCCATTGATATTGGCATTGCTAGTGAATTGTCTTAAAACGTAGGTAAATAGATAACTATAGGATTAGGTATGTTCATCTTTTTTTTTTTTTTTTTAAAGATTGTTAGTCTAGATAAAGAGTGTTCTACTTTTTTGTTCAAAAATCATCTTTTTCATCAAGATTGTTCCTCTTTTCACTTTTGAGTAGGCCTACTTAGGGGTTGGCATGTCTGCCCTTCACCCCAGCTGGGTCCCTCTGACCTACGCCTTTCTAGTTGGTTGGTTGTAGGCAGTGCCCTCACATAGGGGCGGGCGGAAGGGGGGCTTATGCCCAAGAGGGACACTTCCAGCGGGGCGGCAAATGTAGTCTAAATATGGCAAATATAGCACTAAACAAGCAGTATGCAAGGGGGCGGCGCTGAAACTTTTGCCCTGGGGTGCTACATAAGCTTGTAAAGGCTCTGCTTGTAGCCTATATGATTTTCAAAACCGGATTTCGGTTTGTTGGTTGCAAGGTAATCATGACTTCAAGTTGTTCACCTTTTTTTTTACAATTATTGTTTTTTGGAAATTAGATTAAGCTTTTAGTCTAGGGAGAAATTGTATGCATAAGCTCAGAATTAACCTACTATAATCTCCCCCCCCCCCCCCCATACACACTATTTACTCCTCTCTACCTAGATATAACTCACTGCTGTGAGGTTGTATTTATTATTATAGCAAAATTTTAGTAGTCTTAATGATTGGAAAGTAATATATTTAGATTATCTATTTTCATCATTAAATTGAATTCATCATTAAATCTTTTATTTAATATAATAATAATAATTCGTATTTATAATTAATTATCATCGTAGTCTATAATTATAATTTTAAAAAAATGTCTGGAAAATGTCTGGAATTTGATTTTCCAAAAAGAGTATGAACCCTGCAGAAAGCCCTATTGGAGTTAACCCTCATTGCCACTTTTTATTTCCACGCGCAAACTTTGATAACATTGGTGATGTCACTCCGTGGTTCTTTTTTTTTTACTAGATCTTGTTTTTTTTCCGATCTAAACTTGGGATGTAGGCTATATAAGTCCCCGTAATGTCGTAAAACAAAAAAAAGCTGTGTAGCGAGGTGTTTTTTTTTTCTTGTTTTTTTTTAAAGAGCTCAGCCTGGCTTTTCAAAAAATTTACTCCTGAAAAACTTCTGGAACACTCTTGGTATTTTGAGGCAATTTCTCTGTACTAACCCTAATAATATAATATTTTGTATATAGGGGACAAAATTATGAGAAGTGATTTTGTATTGGTAATTTGTATTGTAAATGTTATTTGAAAATGAATATAAATATAAACAAATAAATTACAAAACCTGCTGTCCAACTTTTTACAGGTGGGAAGAACTGAGAATGTCATCAACAATCTGAACCCAAAATTCTCCAAGACCTTTGTGGTGAACTACTTCTTTGAAGAAGTGCAAAAAGTGCAAATAGCAGTGTATGACATTGACAACGCTACCCCACAACTCACTGATGATGACTTCCTGGGGCAAGTGGAGACAACTCTTGGGCAGGTTAGCTCATGATTTCATTATCACCTCATTGCAAACATAACCCAAATACTTTCTCACTAAAATAAAGATACTCTTTATATTCTTTCTTGTTTCCATTAAAAAAAATATATATTATGCTACTCATAGGTTTTGTCAGTTCATTGTTCATCCCAAGAGAATTCGATATTTATAATCTTTGTGCCAAATATTTACGAGACTGTATGCAATATTTAGCCTTTTGCTAAATACATAATATATATACAGATTCATTAGGTGGTTCGACTATTACTCGTGTCAAATCAAGTACCAGTCAGACCAATTAGAAGTTCACAGGTATCAGTGGTCACAGTATTCTATGGGATTGTGCGGCCAGCACAATGCCCAGCCACCTTTACTTTTCCCCATCAGACCCAGGGACATCCTCCATACTTGGGAAAACAATCATAGCCTTCGCACAGATATGAACCTGGAACCTTTGTTATCCTAGCCCAACTCACTGCTGCTAGACCACCACTACTCCTGGGCGGCAGAAATAGTCAGTGCAGTAAATGAAACATGGCATGTTGAGCTCCGATAGTCTTGGAGACTTTAGGCCACATATATTATTTGACACATATAACTTACTCTAAGAACCTATAAGTTTTTTACAAATAATTTTGGCATCATTCTTTGAAAATTACCTGGTATACTAAAAAAAAATGTTTTTTTAATGCATTACCAGGTTGTGTCCAACACACCGTTCACAACTCCACTTCTACTGAAAAATGGCATGAAAGCTGGCCAAGGTACAATCATAGTGAGTAAACAGTGTTTGTTTTATTTATTAGAACTTGGATGGTTTGGCCACAAAAGTTTTCTAATTATATGCAGAAGTAATAAGTAAAGCTGGTTATAAATGATCGGTTATTGTTTTTGTTTTGTTAATTCAGTTAAGTGCCAATTTGTATATTTGATGTTGTTACATTAACAAAGATGGGTCACATAATTAAAAATGTGATGAATTTCTAAGTAATGCCAGAGAGATATAGATATATTTGTTACATACACATAGGGATGGGGGGGGGGAGCATTGTACCAATTCTTGTTTGTTGCTGTTGTGGATTACATCATTGAGTGACAGCATGCATTATCAAGCTGAATGTATGTACACATTGTCCACAGGTGAGAGCTGAAGAAATTAAAGAAGGTTTAGAGACAGTCCTGTTGACTTTTAGAGCTTCCAAGCTGGATAAAAAGGTAATGAAAAGAAAGAATTATGAGTGAGAGTTTTTACAAGAAATGTAAATAGCATTTATTTAAAACAATATTTCAAGACACTGTACTGTAATATATGATATTTTTTTATACAAACCAGGACTTTTTTGGAAAATCTGACCCTTACCTGGAAATACAAAGAGCGGCATCCGATGGCAGTTGGCAAATGGTGCATAGAACTGAGGTGAGCAGATAGGACAATTAAGTTTTTATTTATAGCAGATCAATGATAGAATACGAGAGATAGGAAACTGTAGTGTTTATGTGTTGTTTAATAGAACATTTAAACAAATTGTATGTGACACACATTTCCAAAATGTGTTGTTTTTTCATTGCAGGTTATAAAAAACAATTTAAATCCAAGCTGGAGACCCTTTGAATTATCTCTGCAGAAATTGTGTGGAGGAAATAAACAACAAAATATTAAGGTATTGTACCTTGTACATGGTTTAAAAGAAAAGATTTAAAAAAAATGAAATAAATACATTAACCTTGAAAATGTAGATCTATTTCTCTTTATTTTCAAAATTTTTTCTTTTAGCACATTTTATAGTAAAAAAAAAAGTAAAGTATTCCGTCGGACCAAATTGATCCATAGGGCCGGTGAAGCAGCGTTCACCAGTTTCTGTGGCCACGGCATACTAGGTGATTGTGTGGCCAGCACTTTGCACAGCGCCTTTACTTTTTCCCAACTAAGGTCAGGTATCCATCACAGCTGGGTAGACTCAGGGACACCCTCAAAAGCTGGGAAAAAATCCTAGCCTGCACCAGGATTTGAACCCAGGATCCTTGGATCGCCAGTCGAACGCGCTGCTGCTCGGCTACCATGCCCCATACTTTTTATAATACTTGCTTTTAAATATTTAGTTTCATCACAATGAGAAATGTTGACATAACTTTTATGCTAATGAAATTGAACTTGCTAGACAAAAAATAGGTGACTATTTAAATGGTTATACAAAGAGGGCTAATGAGAATTTAAAAAAGGTAAAAGCTACAGAAATAAATATACCATTTTATCAACATTATACTTTTAAAACAAATGACTCATATTTCATTCTAATTAAGAATATTGTTAAATCGGACAATTATGGTTGTTGTTCTTTCTTTTTTTACTACATCATTATTTTATAAGCCTTTTATTTGACTGCCTGTGTATGATGTTGTCATAGCAAGGTGTTTGCTTGCTGTTCATTATGATATTTGTTTTGGTATTTCTGTATTTAGATTGACTGTTATGACTGGGACAGTGATGGTTCCCATGACTATATTGGTGGCATTGTCACAACATTTGAGGAAATGTCCAGAGCTGCACAGCAGGAAGTAAGTCTAATGTTCTATACAGGCTCAAAGGTGCCATTGTTCTTCTATAGTTTCATTTGATTTAAGGAAGAGTTCTAGAACTGATGTTTGCACTTTTTGTTTAGTCTCATTCTTACAAGTAAAACCATCATTGATAAAAGTATTAAATTTGTACATATTTCAGGAAATAATATTTTATATGAATATTAGTAATACTATTTTATGCATTCAGTTCTAAATTTGAGGCTTGTACAACACAATAAAATACTCATTAAGACATAGAGATAAAAACACTTTCCTTGTTCCACTTCATAAGCTCTACTTTTTCCCCAACTGTCATTTGAGCATTGAATAGGTTGCCTGATTTTAGTCAGGAAAACCAACATTTTAGCAATATCCATAACTTTAAACAAATTCAATGTTAGATTTAAACTTTGGATAAGTAGGTAGGATGCAGTATTCTTCTGTATAAAAGGAGTGTCTGTAACATATAAGCTAGGATAGGACATAGACTAACAAAAGTAAACTTAATATATTACAGGTTTCTTGGCCTTGCATTAATCAAGCAGCTAAAGCCAAGAAGAGAAGCTACACAAACTCTGGTACAATACTGTTGACTTCTTGTAAAGTAAGTAGAAAAAGTGATTGATAGATTCTTTTATAATTCTGTTAAGAAATCAGAGTTAAGTGATTAAAGAATAAAGCTACTAAAGTTAACTGAATCTTTGAAAAAAATTTGATAGGCTCTCTGACTCCATACAGAACTGAGAAATAGTTTTGTTTACAGGGATTTGAAAATTAGACCATCAGTATTGTAGTCTATAACCCTCCCACTCCTCCACAACCAACACACATTTATTTTGTATGTGGACATAATGTACTGAAGTATCCTATGCCAAAACACTCCAAACTCATTATATTAGTGCTAATCAGACTTGGGTAGTCAAACAAAAGTCATCCTTCATTTGGCTTTGGCAGTCCTTCAGGTTGAGATATACAGAAGTACACACTAAATAATAGTTGTAACCATTGTTTATTTAAAGTTTTATTGCTTCATTTGTGGGTTCTTTGTATGTGCTTTGTTTTTTTTTTCGATTAAGGTTTTAAAATATACTATTGTGTCTGAATATGTACTAGAATTATCATATTTCTTTGATCACTTATAAATGTATGCCATATATCACATGTATATTTACAAACAGATGTCACACTTGACTGGCCAGGAATTATTTCTCTTGTAGACTTTTTGTTTACCATAGAAATATTGTTTTTGGAGTCTAAGAATGAATAAACAAATTTAGTTTTTTGGCTTTGTTTCCATTTAGATTATCAAAGAGTACACATTTTTAGACTTTATCCAAGGTGGTACACAGATAAACTTCACAGTAAGTTCATGATTTAATTTTTTTGTTTTTGTACAATAAATACATAATAATATTTGATATCACTGGAACAGAAAAAAAGTATATATGTTTTAAATAATGCTAGTATGTTTCTTTTCAATTAACATTAATTAATTTCAAACTCAAACTTTGCATGTATAATTTCTGACTTAATATTGGTTAAAGACTTAAACCTGATAAACAGTGAATGTTTCTCTAATACAATTTTAATATAATAATCACAACTTAAGTATTGCTGGTAGAATGGTATCATAGGTGAAAACTAAAAACATAAACATAGGCAGGACACATTTTTTATATGTGTTAACTAGGAGCATTAAACAGTATGTGTGTAGTTAATTTTGTCCATGCCTATATAATACAATATTTTACATCTGTATCAATGTGCTTTTTTCTTGCATTCTTATGTTTTAAAGGATTCTAGTCTACTGACACTAGCTGAGCAGCAGGGCATTCAGTTGTCCTACCAAGGTCCTGGTCAAGGCTAGGATTTTTTCCAAGGTGTCCCTGCGTCTACCCATCTCTCATGGGTACCTGGCATTAGCTGGGGCACAGTAAAGGTGGCTGGGCATTTTGTTAGCCATATGCTGCTCTAATATGCTGTGACCATAGAAGCTGGTGAACGCTGCTTCACAGGCCTATGGATCAATATAGTCAAACAGGAGTACTTTACTTTGATATGTAGAGTCAGGTTCCTTTCCAAGTCATGCTGAATATGTTTCATCTGTGTTGTTGAAACTAATGTGGTTGTCTTTGTTTTCCAGGTCGGCATAGACTTCACTGCATCGAACGGCAACCCTGCTCAGTCATCATCCCTCCATTACATCAACCCTTACCAGCCCAATGAGTACATGGCAGCCATTAAGTCCGTGGGTGAAGTCTGCCAGGACTATGACACGTAAGATTATTCTTCAACCATCACGGAGCTGTAGAGTTTCAAGTTGTTTACTTCCACCAGCTACAATTTCTTAATTTAATTTTATCTACTGTTGGATGGCCATTTCATAATTTGGTTCGCTAATATGTATCTAAATATATTCTGTAAACATATTTGAATACTGAAGGTTTTGATAGTTGAGGGTATATGTTTTTTCTCTTTTTGAGGCTTGTTGTTTTGCATTTAATAAAATATTAATTATGTAGCTAACACTCAAATCAAGACTCTTTGTTTTATTTAGGGATGTTAAACGAAAACCGGAATACCGGATTTCGGTTTGTTGGTTGGAAGGTTATCATTACTTTAAGTAGCACACCTTTTTTTTCGGTTCTGATGGGGAAAAAAAAGTTGGATTCGCACAAAACAATACTTGAAATGCCTTGCTAACACTAATAATTAGTCTTAGATATTGTGTTTCTTTTGTCGCCAAATACCAAATATGGCTTGCGATAAAAACAACATCAAACCAACTGTTTACAGTTACAATTAACAGGAATTTTTTTTACTTGTCGGCTCATACTCTTTGATGACGCTACACCATCGTCTCACGAGACGGACGGATGCCGATTGCCGACGACGACGACGGACGATTTGATGTACGCAATGGACAGACGAAAACTACATTTGCCCTGTGAACCTGAACAATTCGGCTAGACACCGCGTCTGTGCTTTATTATGCCGGCACTATTAAATAAATACACATTCTTTTCATTGGTGCCACGCGATCATTTTCATCAATACACTATTTACAAATCTAAGTCAACGGTGTACACATTTTCTTTATCACCATTGAAAGCTATAATTGGTTTTAATCAATTAGCCCAGATTTTATTTTTGTTCTAAAGAATGTTATGGTAAAGTGTACAAAATCATATTGTATTCACACAAATCAACCTCTTGAATGCCTTACAAACACTAGTTAAGTTTGATCTATTTTCAAATATTCCTACAAAGCTACGCACATTTGACTTTTCCGGCATGTGACTTGTGACGTTGCGCGGAGGGCGGGGAGGGGGGAACCGAAATCCGGTTTAAACCGGTTTTATAGATCCGAAAACCGGTTTTGAAAATAAACCGGTTTTAACATCCCTAGTTATATTAAAGTGGGCGCTACTTGTGCAAAGAACAGTTCATATTTATTTATTTGGTCCGATATATATGCTAAAATATTCCTTAATTGTCTACCTTTTACAAATTCTAAACAACAAAAAAATGTAACTGTTCACATTGATTAATCAAAAACTAAAGTTTTTCTATAAACTAAGATTTTTTTTAAACTTTTTTTTTGTGCTTTAAAATATTATTGTTTGTGGTTTTTTTCCAGTGACAAACTTTTCCCAGTATTAGGTTTTGGTGCCAGGATTCCACCCAAAATGGAGGTGTCACATGAATTTGCTGTCAACTTCAACCCTCAAAATCCATATTGCTCTGGTAACAAACAATTGTCTTCTACGCTAGTCTTGTGACTCTCTAATGTGTGTGTGTGTTGAAATAGCTTTAGAATTTGCTAATTGTGTATAGTTCACACACAAATTCTGACAGGCATGAAACGGGCTACAATTAACATTAGGGGGAAAATGTAGGGGGGGCAGACATTCCTACCGTTCCGCTTTTGGCGTATTTGTTCCGCTTTCTTATAAAAAAACACACTTTGTTCCGCCGTTCCGCTTTCTTCTAGTTTTGTTACGCCAAATTGGAAAGTTTGGGTTTTTCATGGGTTGAAATATAGTCCGTGTCTAGGTTGATAAAACAAAGGCACAAAAAAGTCGCAATGTTATAATTATCATTACTTGGGTTTTCTGGGTTTATTAAAAGAGATATTGTGGGCTTTTCTAACGTTTTTTGCTTTATTACGCGTGTTTGGCAATTAATATTCTTTTCCTTTACTGTATTGCTAAGATTGTGAAAATGTCTAAACGTCCTGGCTCAGAAAGTTTAAATATGACTTGTTCAAATTGTAAAAAAACTAATTCAGTGTTATTGGAAGGAATATTCAGAGGAGTTTTTTCAGCAAATGTGAATTTAATGTTCTTTGTAGGCCTACTAGATCTAGATCCATTGCGAATTGTCTGTGAAACGTAAGCCTACCTACATTTTAAATAGGCCTAGATCTAGATTTTACCTTTTTTTTTTTTTTTTTTTTTTTTCTTTTTTTTTTTTTTTTTTTTTGTTATAAAAGATTGTTAGAGTCTAGATAAAGTGTTCCGCTTTTTTGTTGAAAAATCCTCTTTTTCATTAAGATTGTTCCTCTTTTTAGTCCTTAGGGGTAGGCATGTCTGGGGGGGGGGAATAATTGGGAAAAAAAAGTTCAACATATAAATATTTGTTTTTTGTTTTATTTGGTGAAACTGTGAGATGGGATTAGAATTATTTAAAAAGAACATAAGCTAGGTTGATAGCTTTCAAAGTTCTCTAGCATCTCCTATAATGACTATTCCACATTTTTTTTCTCTTTGAATTAGCTTCTAGTTATACTTTTTGTGTGGTGCACACATGGACAATTTGGTTTAACAAAATGTAACTATTAATAGAATCATAAGATCTCAATCCATGCAAAATATTTTAAATTAAACAACAACCAATAATTGATAAACAATTGTTGAAAATCAAATTATGAGGAAGAAGTATTCAATATGGAGTAGGTTGTTTTTTTCACCACAAAGTTGATCTTTTTGTATATATTTAAACATTTTAAAATAATGTGTTGTGTTTCCTATCTGATGTACTTACATAATACTGGTATAAAAAACAGGCATAGATGGCATCCTTCAAGCTTATTTCAACTGCATCCAACAAGTTCAGTTGTATGGACCAACCAATGCTGCACCAATCATTCAACATGTTTCCAAGTTTGCACAGACTGCCCAAATGGAGGAGCAATCCAAAGGACCTCATGTAATTAACTCTTTGCACCCACTTTGTGTAGGGAGGGAAATTTTACCCCAGGGATGGGTTCCATGGTTTTATGTGAGAGTGAGCTAGATCTATATATATAAATATATAAATAATATAAAATAATATCACTGTGTGTGGAAAGTCTGATCCTCATTGGTTAATTTAAAGACAGGTGCCAATATTGTCTTATTGTCTTACTTTTGCAACTTTGCATCCTATAAGTGTCTTCCCTAGCAGAATGGCACATTGGTGACCTGTGACCTTCTGAGCTGATACAATTCTTTAATTTGTGGGGGAAAAAAATAGTTTTGTGTATATTTTCATGATTATATCTTTATTTTTTTGTAATAATTGTGAAGTTTCTTGGGATTTTAAATTTTTAAAATTATTTTCAATAAGTAAAACTAATAATTATATCTTTAAAATTGTTTATATATTTATGGTATTTGTATTGTAAGCTTAACAAAAAAACTATATTATCTAAATTATTAGTTATAAAAAAAAAGTTATCTAAAACATTTATATATTATCTATATAATATATTCCAAATAGAAAGTATGTGCCATTTGTTCTTTAATGTAGTCTTAATTGTTACCCTGGAAGGCCCAGGGTAATTCAGCTAGTACTAAATAAAAAGTTGTGGTTAAGTAAACTCTGTATTTAAAAATGAAATTTACAAATAAAAATTTCATGACTTTTGATTCTTGATTATTGAAAATGTCATCATTCATCCATTTGTAGGCCTACTATATTTTACTGATGTTGACTGACGGAGTCCTTAGTGACATGTCCAACACCAAAACTGCCATTGTGGAGGCCAGCAAACTGCCCATGTCTTTAATTATTGTCGGAGTCGGACAGGCAGACTTTGGGGACATGAATATCTTGGACGGTGACAATGGCGTGCTGAGGTCAGCCAGCGGTGAGCCTGCTAAGAGGGACATTGTCCAGTTTGTTCCCTTCAGAGACTTCAAAAATGTAGGTGGTCAATTTGAGGTCAAAAACTTATGACTTAGATTTATATCAATACTTCTTTTTCCCATGTATTTAAAGTATTCCTTGTAATGGATTTACTACAGCTTTTTGCCATGAAAACTAAATTGAATTCACTTGCCACTTTTTTTAAAACAATGATTATTGAAGCACAAGGCAGTTAGTCTATATTTTTACCCATTGGACAATTTGAGATAATTGAACACAGATTTCTGCTACAGCACTCGAGTAAAGATACCACTAGTCTATACAAATTATGTGAAAATATCTATGTAGCTTAAAGGCTAGAATAAATTTTAAAATACATATTTTACAAAAATATCAGTTTAATCAAATTGTAAGGTTTGCAACATATTATTCAAATGTGTATTTGAATTAAGAATATTGTCCTGTTGGGAAAAAAAATTAAGTGCCGCAAGAACATCATAATGTCAGTTATTTAAGAACCACTTGTTCATTGAAAAGTAAAAAAATTGACTAATAATGTGGTTTTGATTGGATTCCAGAGCAGTGCTGTGGAGTTGGCCAGGCATGTGTTAGCTGAAGTACCAAAACAAATTACAGATTACTACAAGATGAGGGGACTGCAGCCACACAAGAAACCTAGCTAGTCAAGCTGATTCAAATGATGTTTACTCTATCTTATGATATTTTAGTTTTATGTAGATTTGTTTTTGTTTAGAGAAAGGAAGAAACACAAATCTTTTTAAAAGATATTTTTCCTTGTTTAGAAAAAAACAAACAATCATCTTCTTTTTTAAATTACATTTTTTTTTTCTTCTTTATGCAAAAGAAAGGTTGTGTAAAATAACAAAATACTGTATTAACTGCTAAGTAAAGACAAATGTTTGAATTTTTTAGAAATGACACAGTGTTGTAATTGTCTAATTTTTTTTATTTTTTCATTTCTATCAAAATAAAAAAAACTAATTAAAAATTAACTTCGACATTTTAAAAAGGGACGGGGTTTTATAATTCTGTAAAAGAAAGTTTGACTCGTGTTACATCCCTAAGTGAAAGTTAAGAGAGTATAATTCTAATTGGATCTGTCATTGGCTAAAATGTGTTCCTGTACCAGTTTCTCTGGTTGAAATATTTGTTTTCTCTGTGATACAACAAATATAAAAATATTCAATTAGTGCGAGATATGCATTCCATAGAAAGTAAAATGCTAAATATAAATATAAGAGGCTAAATTATTGAAATGTAAAAGAATGTAGTGCCTGGACTTCAACACTGAAGAGTTATTCACTTGATAAATTCTTGACAGAATATATATATATATATATTTCTTTAATGTCTGCAATATTCTTAACTTTGTGCTTTTTAATACTGAAATATTTTTTATTAGTATGTTGTGACTTTAGTTATTGGTTATGTGTCTGGCAAGTATTTTTTTTTTACATTATCATGTCAGTGTCATGGTTTTTTTAATTTTTTTCAGAATCATATCACAAAAATATGAGTCATTGTTTTTTAGAGAGTGCTTAAATTGTCCGTAGGTATTATTGGAAGCAATATTCATCATTGGATTAGTATAAATCAGCAAGACTTAAACTGAGGACAGTGAAATAACTCAGGCCAGTGTCATAACTTTTATTAATTATTGTCCCTCCATGTGATGCAGCCGACTCTCATGGAAGGTATTCAACCAGTGTTCTTGTTGCCATTATGATTGACTATATATCCCTGAGGTCGAGTAGGTTACATAGTAAGCAGGGCATATAAACTATTATTTGGAAAGCCAAGCCATTGCAGTAAAATACAGTTGATTTACTGCGTTACAGTGGTAGCACTATTGGAAGGCCAAGCCATTGCAGTAAAAGACAGTTGATTTACTGCAGTACAGTGGTAGCACTATTGGAAGGCCGAGCCATTGCAGTAAAAGACAGTTGATTTACTGCAGTACAGTGGTAGCAAAGCAAATGCTGTGAAAGTAAGGGAAGTAAAGCATATTAACCATGTCAAGAGCAAACCAGCCAACTCAGAAATGTTTGAATCGCCTAATAAAGATGTCTTACAGTATTTAGACCAGTAGATTTTCTACAATTATATTGTGAAAATTTGGCTATGTTGATATTTTTTTTAACTTGATTTATGCAGTTTTTTTGCTTCTCCTGAGCAAAGTGCTTTTTTGGACTTGGTAGGTTTGACTCTGGCACGGTTGATATGCTTTGTGAGTAGGTAAAATATGTCAAGCATATGCTATGGTTTCAATCTTGCCAGAGAAACCAAACTATTTGTTAACTCCATCAACAAAATGTACATTGTTCAAGCTTGTGATTGTAATAGCTGTGACTTTTTTGTCTTGTTGAATACAGTGTTAATGGGGGACTTAATCTCTAAATATCAATCTAAACTTGAATTGTTTAAATGTTAGCAAAAAATGCCATAATATATTATTTTGTCATTTAAATTCTCTTGTTCAATGTGTAAATATGTTTTTTTTAATTTGCTTAATTTCATTGCACATCATATCTAAATGCCAAACTATTCTTTCTTAATGTTCAGATAAATTACAATTTTTAAATTATATTGTTCAATTGTTTTAGTAAAAAGCCATTTTTAACCAAGTGAAAGAATTTTTAAAATAGTACAGAGTGATTGCATACATTGCTCAAAAATCAAACTACATGTGTATTTTCCTGAACATTTAGAAACATTGTAATTGTAATGCTGCCTGTAATTTACCACTACATTCATGTAATATTTTTTTTACTGCAATTTTGCTTGCTCCCGCTTATTATATTATTGAAGTACAGATGAAGTACATGAACTGTGCTCTTGCTTGTGTACTTTTCAGTTCAACAAGAAAAAAAGTTTTTGTGTGTGTATTAATTAAACTTATATATATTTTTATATTAAAATGCTATTCTGTTTTCTTGAATAGTGATAGAGATTATTGTATTTCACTGTGAAGAAAAATTATTTCAGTAGTTGTAGGATGTTTTCATATAAATAATTTATTGAGCCTTTGAGAATTAAAGTTTTACTTAATATTGCTGTTTAGAAGTCTCTGCATTAACTCAAGCTTAGCCAAAAAAGACTTTAATATGAGGCCTTTTATTATTGCTCAGATTTTTTACACATATTTTATTTACATCATATATTTATATCTTATCTCTTCTCATTCCTTTTCATTCTGTATTCAGCACTTGAATATACAAACACAATGTTTCAACTTAAATTTTTTATTCTTTCATTAAATAGAGAATTGAACAAAATTCTGGCCTTTGTTTTTCTCTTCTCTCTCCACATATTTTGTGCATGTGACATTTTTTGCAAACAGTAACAAAATAAATAGAAGACCATTATAAATCAGCTCTTGTATATTTGCACGTCCTCAAGTTGATCTGTATTATCTGGCACTTGTTCCAGGATTAAAGATGAACCATTCAGAAGGAAATAACCTTCGGTTTCCATGACTTCCTGTACCGATTGGCTTGCTGGTAATTTTACGCCAATATCAGCATGAAACAAACACAGTTTCTGAAATGATAGTTTAAATGACAGCAGTTGTTTTTTAAATCTTTCAACCATTAATAAATTTAAGTAATAAATATTATTATAATTCCTTCCATCTGATAGAAAATGAAATGAAACATCAGAAATTTACTAGTTTGACAACACATACCTTTTCACAACCTGTATTGTTTCTGTTTGTGATGAAAGCTTTGTCAGCAATGGTGTCAATAACTCGACCAATCTTCCAATTCTGCAATTATATTCAACAAACTATTTTCTAATCCCTTCATTAATCTAATCTATTACAAAACAATATAATCATGAGAATCGAAAATCCATACAAAACAATATAATCATGAGAATTGAAATACATTATCCTCGACCTGACCTTTGAGACAAATAATGCGCAAGGAGGTTTCTTGGCATCTAGTGGCAGGAAGACATTGAAATAGACTCTCTCACTTTGTGGCAGTCCCTGGTCACCCACAGCTTTGCCTTTAAGTTTCATCAAGGAGATTTTTGCATTGAGCTGGATGGCTTTGGGATTAGTTGGTATTGGCCGAGGCTTAGGAATGTTCCGAGCTAAGAAAGGATGTAAAACAGAAATATTGATAGCAGAGAATCTCATACTTTTCCATTTGTGGTATATTTCGCAAAATAATAAAATGTCTACACCTCCGTTAAACAGCGTTCACCAGTTTCTGTGGCCATACTAGGGGATTGGGTGGCAAGCACAATGCCCAGCAACCTTTACTTTGCCCCAACTAATGTCAGGTACCCATAAAAGCTACGTAGGCTCAAGAGACACCGTCGTAGCCAATGAAAAATACTAGCCATCTCCCGGATTTTAACCCAGGACCTTTGGTATGCCAGCCGAACGCGCTCCCACCATGTCACCATGGGTGTATATGTTATACTTATACATATATGTATTTATATTTCACGGTTGCTTCCCTTTTTTTTAATAAGAAACATAACAACAATGATCTGATTAAGCCTTTATGGCCATTGTACAGGCAATTTAAAAGGAGTGAATGGTGGGAAATGAGACAGAGGAATTTGAGGAGCTTTAGTATGAATATCATTTTCAAGATTGCCATATTTAATGTTTTTATTAAATTATTTAAAAAACAACATCAGACCATAAAAAAAAACACATTTAAATGTGACTTCTGTTTCCATTCTATATTAAATAAGATCTTGATCTAAAACTGATTATCAAAATTTTAAATTGTTTAAAACAAACCTAACAATTGTTGAACATGTTCAGCTGTTTTTGTTTTGGCAGATTTTTCTGGCAGTTTAACACAGCAGTGGTCTTCTTGCAGCCTATGGCTAAAATATACAATTGTATTCCAAGTTTATTGTGAATGCACTCGCACATTTAATACAATGATAGATAACACACAAAAAATATGGGATGAAATAGTTACCTACCTGAGGCAGAAGCTAAGTTCACAATGTTGACAAACAATTGGTGTTAATTCTCGTTTTGGGCAATCCTTGATGCTGCATGGGTATGATTTCTCTCCTTTGAACTCTGTCAGCTGAATTTCTGGCTACCCAAAAATTTTATTTGAACAAGCATTATACAATATTGCTAAACAGTCTATAAGAATAATGAATATCTTTAAACCAGCCTTGTAATGTGGCACTTGGAGCATTAGCATTTTTTCCCAAATCAGTGGCATGAGGAAAAGTTTTCAAGTATTTTTTTTTCACTTTACATGATACAAATCATCAATATATTTTCACTCTAATATACTATCTACCTTAATCTAATCCAATTTCTGATGGTAAAACGTCAAAGCCTCAGCTCAGTGATATTCTTTTCAGAATTTTGGCTCTTGGGAAATTTTAGGGTAACTAACTATAACAGTAATAAATAATTTTTCTGGAGCTCTGAGCAGAATCAACCAATATTTGACTGGAGCAAAGCGCCAATTTAAAAAGTCTGGTCCACAAGCATGATTTAAACAGAGTAGCTAGAAACCAATATAAAGACAAAGTAATACAGTAGAAGTCCATTAGTCCAGCATCCAACAATCTGGAATGCCCGATAGTCCGGCATCGCTCCGGAAAATTGAAAAAATTTTGGTTTTCTCCAAAAGTGTGTCTTTAAAGCAAATAAAAACGCTCAAGAGCTATTGGGAAGTTTTTGGGGTAGTTCAGGATCATCCGGAAGCGCTCGGTATTGTTAGGAAACAATTAGCGGTCTGCTAGTCTCAGTTGAACAAAAACTAACCGATGAGGACATTATCAACAGTGTAGTAAACATCTCAGCCTACTCAAAATCTTGAAGAAAGTGACTCAGATGCCAAAATGGAAGAAAAGGAAAAAGTCAGCTGGGCATAAGCTGTAGAATCAATAAATAAGTTTATCTCTTTTGCTGAGGCTAGTACTAGCTACAGTGCTTCAGAAATTATTGATTTCCATGTCATTAGAAATAAATTTTATACTAAACGCAAAAAGTCAAGAAAACAAAAAGACATTCGTGACTTTTTAAAATCTAAGTGAAATATGTTTTACAGTACATGTACATACATTATATGAAATGTAAAATAAACTTTGTTGTATTTGCATACTGTATTTGTAGTTTAATTATTAACCTATTTGTTCTTATAATTAAGATTTATGTATGTATGTAGTTAAAAAAACAAAGTATATTTGTTTTACGGCAAAGCCTACACTAAAAAGAAGGGGCACCGCCCGATAGACCGCAATTTTTGGTAGTCCGGCACCGAGCCTGTCTCGAACGTGCTGGAATATCGGACTTCTACTGTAGTTGCATACAATTTAATGTTTTTAATTGCATTATTGTTAAATCATGTACATGATATTTGTTTTAAAAAATCAAAATAAAGCAATATAATTAAAAAACAAACAACTGCTAATTTAAAAAAAAAATTAAGTTCATTTTGTAAAATAAGGAAATGGATTCATATTTTTTTACTTACAGCTGTGCAATTATGTTGATCTCTTCCCTTGTGATGTAAGCTGAGTTAAATAGAAGCATACATAGTGCATTATTGATATGTATAACTACTAAATGAAAAGACTATTAAAATTAATGGTTCAATAGCAGAAAGACAGTCCAGGAATCAAGTCCTACTTGATTTATAAGAGCTTCTTCAAAATTTACCCACCTCAGATGGGTATCTAAATAGACGGGTTGAGAAAAAAGGTTATGCTGCAAACTTGCGACAGGAGCACAACGCCCCTTTACGAGCAATGCAACTATCTCTTATATAATTTTTTTTCTCTCGTTTAAGCAAGATACATCTAAACAAAATTATTCTTACATTTTATCATCAAAGGGCACATACTACAATTCCAAACTTCTTTTGTTTTAAATTTACTTTAATTATGTTTACATATTAACTTACCAAAAAGTTTTTCCACAGCCATCACATTGAAAGGGGAGAAAATCTGTAGATTGTTAACCAGCAATTAGACATTCTATCAGAAGTAGGATTATTGGCCATTGAAAAGATCTAGATAAATGAATGAGTCCCTAAAACTTCTACAGAAAACTATCACTTTCAGAGCATCTAGGTTGATATGGCTAGTGAAACAGGGATTAGAGCCATAAGTCCCAGGCAAAATGTATTCATTAAAGGTATCTTTAACCAAAACAAGCTATAAGCTCCTTTGTCTTGTCCTCCTGTCTGTAGCATGCCCCATATTGCATACAAAAACACTTTTCTTATTCTTTATGCGAGAACAAACACATATAAGTACTCTTTCTTTTAACAGTGGCATCCAGGCATGAAATGGGTGGCTTGAACAAACCAGGAAAACCAGTAACTTTTAACATCATTTAAAACACTAATCAAAACGCAAGACTAGACTCTTACATATTAGGTATCTTTATATTAGAAACACTCCTTCTATAAAGAAGATTATTACATCCTACGCTCCTATAGATAAGTGTATGATGCAATAATTTTCTTTATTTATAGAAGGAATGTCTGTCAGATATAAGAAATAAGACTTGTAGGGTATGTTGCACATTCAGTGTATATTGCCTATATAGGCTTTAAAACTTTACTAGGCTCTAGTGGATTTTCATTGTGTGCAACATTGTAAGATATTAATACATTAACGAATGTGGGGAACGCTTCTTATAACTGGCTAGTGCAGTAGTCAAGTTAAGTTTTAACATGTGGGGCATACTTCTTATAATAACTGTCTGGTTAGTGCAGTATATAAATAATTTTTTGATATGTACCACTCTATAATGGACACCAATTTTCCATGACTTTCCACCTGATCCCACAATGAGCACAGGGATTCGCAGTAGACAAGGAGATGTGAAAAAAGGCTGTCCCCAAGTGTTATCCTACCAATTACCATTTTGTGGACTGTATATTATACCATGTGCCCAACCACACATAGTTTCCTCAACTTAATGTCATGGATGAGTAGACTCAGACACCTTCTATGCCCCAGAATAAAATATAATATTATTTAAACCTCAGACTTTCAGAATAGCCTAGGCTTAAAAACAAACAAACAAAAAACAAAAAAATTGGTTACTTATATAGCGCTTCTATCCATGCTATTTTAGCATGCTCAGTGCGCTCTGTAAACACAATGCTGCCTGTTTGCGCAAATATGTTTACAGGCCCAAAACTCCTGCAGGGCGACAGGGATCCGCCGGTGGCCGGGCTAGAACCCGCGACGTGTCAGTTGGTTTTTGGTTGACAGTCCGGTGAACTAACCGCTGGACCAGCCGGCTTCACATCTCGGTCGCTCTTGTGGCTAATTCAGTGACTTGAAAGTGGCATTCTTTGTTACTTTACCAATTTACCAAGACTATTTAATATGTGTCAACAAATTTCTCAACAAAATCGGCTGATTCAAGTGACAGTAAATAGTAAATGTAGGCCTAGTCTACGGTCTTATACTTATATGTCTTATAAGTTATACTTATATACTTATATGAACTTATATGACATACTACTTATAATTAGGCTATATTTACAGATGCCTCAGCCTCAAACGCCTAATTAATAACATTTATAAAGAAGATTATTGTCAGGGCTGTGTCACTGTGTTTAAAATTATGGTAATAATTATAGAGTAATCAAGAATAGTCAATAGACAATAGTGACAATAGTCAATAAATAAATAAACTAGGGTAGGCCTAACTAAGGCCTAAGGCCTAAACTTCTATCTAGATCTAGTCTAGATCTAGTCTAGAAGGAACGTCTGCAAACTTATATAACTTATCGGAAATATTATATATTTTTATAATTAATAATGAAATGAAATTTAATATGTAGCTTACCTAATTGGTTGCAGGGCTGAAATTCGCAATTGGCACCTATATGTGGCAATTCCATGTTATTATTATAAAATTAAATAGAGTGTATATGTCTTTGCTCTCCCTATATCATTGGAAGTGCTAACTTAGGTGTTCTGGCGGACGCGCACATTCACGACTACCAAATAATATACTAAATACTAAAAATCTTGTTGACATTTAGTCCACATTAGCTGCCAACTCTAATACTGTAGCATCCACTGAGCTATATTTAAAATATATATAGCTCAGTGATTGAATTTCGATTGCGTCGTTCACCAGTGATACCACTCCTTGGCTTTTTTTCCCCAAGATCTTGGCTTTTTCGATCCCAACTTGGGATATTGGCTTTTTTTTCGCGGACCTTTGCTTTTTAACTTGTTTTTTTCTATCAAGAAAATATTAGCATTTTTTATGTATTTTAGTGTCCAAAATGTATTTTGGGAAGCGATTAAAAGTGTCTATGTCATCAGCTCAGACAAACATAAAGACAAAAACACTACCCTTGTCCCTTATGCGAGAACAAATAGGCTACATATAAGTAGGCCTACTCTTTTTTCCCGAGTGGCATTCGGGAGTGGAATAGGTTGCCTGAACAAACCAGGGAAACCAGTAACTTTACATCACTTAAAACATCAATAAAAATTGCAAGACTAGACTCGGAACACGGATGAGCGTACGACGCAATAATCTTCTGTATAGACGGAGCGTCTGTAATGTATAAGATAAGATCTCTACTGCTACAGCAGATTTGGCTAGACTCATATATAATAGAGTCACTGTGTCACGGTGACGGCTTGGTTAATTTGTATAAAAACACGGTGCTGAGGTGGCTGGAAATTGAGTGAATGTTAAGGTGGCAACGAGGTGAAGTGGTTTATAATTAATCTAACCTCACATTTAACAACACAAAATTAATTGATCAGACATCATAGTAAACACCCACCACAGCCGCGTATTGCAAGTGTATAGAAGAAATATTCTACATCATATATGACTATGTAGGTTGTTAACTGGAAGAGGATACAAAAAACAATGCGAGGTGGGGGGAGAGACAAATAGTGTAAATAAGTAAAATGAGGGGGCAAAGGGTAGGCAAATAGTATAAACGGGTTGGGGGGGGGGGCAACATTTTGCATCGGGAGAATAGTGCACTGTTTGGGGTGGGGGCTATAATAAATTAGGCTTTTGCAGCACTTGTGCATGATTTCGAAAACTATTTTTTAAATCATCAAAAATTGAAACGTTAACAGATCATTGATTTTATTATAACTATTTCGAAAGAAAAAAAAAACTTTTTTTTTTCATAAACCGTTTAAAATTTTTAGTTAATTTTTAGTTAAAGTTTTTAGTTTTGGGGTAAAAAAAGGGGGGAGGGTGAAGGCGGAGAGGTGCACATGGGCGAAGTTGAAAAAAAAAAATAATGGGGGGGGAGGAAAAAATAGGTCACCGAGACCATTTTTATTATAACTTGGCTTTTCTGGGCTTTTTTTAGGAGCTCAACTTGGCTTTTCTGATATTTTAGAGCGGTATCATTGTCGTTCACAAACAATGTTTGTGCCCGCGATTTACCGCGACCCGCAGAATTTTCCACCACACCGCAGATTTTACTTTTTTTGCCGCGATTCCGTGGAATTAACTGTCGCTGGAAAACCCAAATCTGAATCAATCTAAGACTAGACTCAAAAGACTCAAACTAAGGTGGAACTATTGATTCTTCTTCTTCATCTTTAGGTGCCAGGTCTGGAACAGACATCGGCGGTCATGACTCTCCATTCTTTCCTGTAGTTAGCTATTTTGAGGAAGTTATTATTACTTATGTTACAGATATAACACCTATAACTTCATATAACATACTTATTATATTAAGCTTACATCATAAGTTAAGATAAAAAAACAACTTGAAACTTACATTTAAATCTAACAAATATAGGCCTTTTAGCCAAATTTACATCTTTAATGTGTCAAAATATAAAAAAACTTTTATTTCACAACACTATTAGACTCTAATTGTTCAGTATATTATAGTCTATTGCGCCTGAAACGAAATAAAAGTGTTCGCGTTGATGTAGGCCTAATTTAATAATTGGAAAAATTACAAGATCTCTACACCAGCGGGCACACGTCGTCGTATCGACAGGGAAAAGAACGTGGTTTCCACTTTTTCCCCCATCGATACGACGTGGTGTGCCCGTTGTGACTGTGAGTGTGTGTGAGTGTGTGTGTGGGGGGGGGGGGGGTGGAGATTTAAAAATGATGAGGAAAATAGTTAACGGTAAAAAAAATTAATGTATGAACTAGTGCAGACATTTTCCCTCTAAACTATGGAACAATTAATAAACGTAAAAATTAGGTCTATAGATTTAATGTTTCAAAGTTTTGACATTTCTTTTAAATTAATAGGCCTAATAAAAAGGTCTAATTATTCTAAAGAATTAATTTCAAAATAGGCCTAAAACGGAAAAAAGATACGGGGGGGGGGGGGAGACAGCATGGAGGTTGTGTAACAAGGTGCCTCCATGTTCCCCCTCACCCTCATGGCTAGGCCTACACCTATGAGAGTTATAGTCAATTTGAAATTTATTTTAAACAAGTATAAAGGCAAAGCGAAAAATGCTCACCAAAAATGGAGAAAGAACTTCAGAAGCTAGACAGGATTACAAAAGACTCAACATTAGAGTAAAGCGAAGTGCAAGACAAGACAAAAGAGATTATATAGACAACATGGCACTAGAGGCACAAGTAGCAGCTGATAAAGGCGACAACCAAACAGTCTACAAAATTATTAAGTCCCTTACGGGAGGTCTAAGGAGCAAATCGACGACTGTTAAAGATAAAAATGGAAATAATCTGACGACAGAGAAAGACCAGCTCCAGAGGTGGGCAGAACATTTTGAAGATATCCTGAATAGACCGGACCCAGAAACAGAGGCTGTCATCACAGACACGGGTTTTGAGATTGAAGTGTCTAAAGGGCCCATTATGGAACAAGAAATAATAGAAGCCATTAAACAGACAAAAGGAAATAAGGCGCCAGGAGAGGATAGAGTTACGGCAGACATACTCAAGTCCAGCCCAACCCTGTGTGCAAGAACACTTATAGGACTCTTTAATAAAATATGGGACAAAGAACATGTACCTACCTCATGGAAACGAGGGATTATTGTCAAAGTTCCCAAGAAAGGCGACCTAACCCTCTGTGAGAATTGGAGAGGCATAAACCTATTGTCTGTTACAGGAAAAATCTTTTGTAGAATCTTACTGATGAGAATGAGAACAGGAATAGAGAGAGTCCTACGTGAAGAACAAGCTGGTTTCAGAGATGGAAGATCATGCAATGATCAAATTTTTGTCCTGCGTACCATAGTGGAACAGTCATTGGAATGGAACTCCTCTTTGTACATCAACTACATAGATTTTGAAAAGGCTTTCGATAGCATCCACCACCCAACACTTTGGACAATTCTGGAATCATATGGATTCCCAGGCAAAGTCATTAACATCCTGAAAGACATCTATACTGGAAACCAGTGCTGTGTACGCCATGAAAACCAACAGAGTGAATGGTTCCAGGTGAAAACAGGTGTCCGACAAGGATGTGTGATATCACCTGTTATCTTCTTAATAGTAATGGACTGGGTCATGAGGAGAGCTACTGCAGATAAACCTCGAGGCCTAGTATGGGGACTAACTTCCTATCTAGAAGACTGCGATTTTGCAGATGACATAGCTCTGCTCTCTCATTCTCAACCAGATATCCAGGAGAAGACAACAAGAGTAGAACAAATAGCCAAAAGTGTTGGCTTAAAGATCAACTCAGGGAAAACAAAAATCATGAAAGTTAAGACAAAGAGCTCTAAGAAGACAAGTGCCAATGGTGTGGAGGTGGAAGAGATTGAAAACTTCAAATACCTTGGCAGCTACATCTCTGCTAATGGAAGCATAGACATGGAAATCTCCACCAGACTAGCTATGGCAGCTCAGGCCTTCAACAAACTGGGGAAAATATGGAAGTCATCCTCTCTGCAACTAAGAACAAAACTGAAACTATACAAGTCAAATGTACGCTCAGTCCTTCTCTATGCTGCAGAGACCTGGAAGATCAATACCAAAATTGAAGGCCGCCTTAGAGGGTTTGAAGGTAGATGTCTCCGACGTATACTAAGGATCAGCTGGGAGGACCACATCTCCAACATGGAAGTCCACCAAAGAACTGGAATAAGCTTCATTATCGATGAAATAATGAAAAGAAGATGGAGATGGCTGGGTCACATCCTCCGCATGGACAAAATGAGGCTCCCAAGCAGCGCATTGAAATGGACACCACCAGGAAAAAGACGAAGGGGAAGGCCAATGGGAACGTGGAGGAGGACAATGGACGAGGAAGCAAAGGCCACAAATAAAACATGGCACGAAATCCGATGGCTCGCCCAGGATAGGGAGGCCTGGCGGAACTTTGTTGCTGCCTTATGCTCCACGGGGAGCGATAAAGACTAAGAGATAAATGCTTTAAAAAATAATTTTAAATATGTTGTTAGCCTATCAGTCTTTATATGCTGTTTTAAACATAAAAGCCAACGTATATATTTTTGCAAGTTAATATGGGGAGGGGAAGCGGGGGGGGGGGGGGGAATTTTTGACAAAATTTTATAGGGCGGGTCTCTGAATGTTTGACAATTTTCTGACAAGAGAGGGGGGGGGGGTTGCTTGAAAATTGTGGACGTAATTGATGGACATAGGCCTATCCCAGGGGTCGGCAACCTGCGGCTCGCGAGCCGCATGCGGCTCTTTCGCTGTCAAGTTGCGGCTCTCCAGTTCCATGCGCAAAGCAGAACAGAAATCATGAAGAAATTCAAAGATTTGGCATTATCTGCTAAAGCAGTACAAGATAGAACTTCTAAAATGTCTTCAAATATAACACATAGGCAATTAGTAGAAGACATTCAACTGGCTTCTGCTTTATCCTTTGCTATGGATAAGTCTTGCGACATAAAGACACGGCACAATAAGTTACACTTTTTGTCAGGTATATGTCGTCCCAAGGTCCAAAAGAAGAACTGCTAGGATTGCTGCCACTCTCATGTCAAACTCGTGGATAAGATATAGCAAATGCTGTGCAAAAAGTCTGGAAGACTATGAAATCGATATAAATAAAATCGTTTCCATATCAACTGATGGAGCCAGAAATGTGACAGGAATACATAAAGGGGTAACAACGATTCTTCGGGGAAAAAAAACACGAAATTGTAACGTTTCACTGCATAATTCATCAAGAGGCGCTTTATGCCAAAACATTTCCACCGAAAATGTCATGAGGTCATGAACTTGATAATTAAGATCATTAACAGCATTTCGCAAAAGCACACTACCATCGCCAGTTTAAGGAATTTCTTGAAGAAATAGAAAGCCAGTATACTGACTTACTTCTGCACAATAAAGTGCGATGGCTTTTTAGGGGTAACATATTGAAACGTTTTGCTTCTTGCATTAGGGAAATAAAAACATTCTTCAATGAAAAGGGCATTATCCATAGCGAATTGAAAGAAGACAAATGGTTGAGAAAATTCAACTTCATGTTGGGTATCACAAAGAAACTAAATGAGCTAAATGTAAAATTGCACAGAAAGGGAAACCCAGCCTATGCCTTGCTTGAAAAATGAAGGATGGATTCACTTAGAGATTTGAGCAATTCAAAACAAACGCAAGTAGGCTACTCTTGCGTTCATAGTAAATCCTCTCAACACAAATACAAATTGGAGTGGTGACGATCTTCGGGTCAAAATATTCGTGCCAGCAAGGGTTCTCTTGCATGAATATAATAAAATGTAAAGTAAGAAGCCAACTAACAAATACAAATCTAGAGGTGTTCTAGAAACTGAAAACAACAAGTTGTGAGCCAGATTTAACCAAACTTTCAAAAGGCATGCAAGACCACTGCTCCCAGTGATGTAACTATTTTAACTATCTATTATTCAATAATTATAGTTATATTATTTGATTACTAATTTTATTATTCTAGCAGAGCTAGCTAAAATACTGTAATATGTTTTGTGCAAAACATTTGTATGTTTTTATATGAATAAATACTATTTCATTTTAAAGCTATATTTATTTTAAATAAAAAATCAAATTTATTTGCCTAATCCTAATCAAATACCATACTATTGAAACAAAAATGTTAGTGGCTCTTTAAAAACTGGGAAATTTTGTAAATTCTAACTTTTGGCTCTTCCGTCTCAAAAGGTTGCCGACCCCTGGCCTATCCTAATTTTAACTTTCTTCAAACCAATGAATGCTTCGATCAGCGATTTTAATTGAGAATAGTAGGCCCTATAAGACTTTTCAAAACAGATTCCTACCAGATTGTTTTACACAGTGGCAAACCTTGATCCATTAGTTCAAATTGGATGTTTAGACATCAACTATTGCTGCATTAAAAAATATAGGCAATATCTTTCCGATCAAAATGATCCATATCTAATTGGCTCAACAAAGTCAAGCGTCATAAGCCCAGTGGGCACCCTACGTCATAAAGACGGGGAAACCACGAAAAAACGTGGAAACCACGAAAAAACGTGAAAACCACGAGAAAGCGTGAAAATCACGAGAAAGCGTGAAAACCACGAGAAAGCGTGAAAACCACGAGAAAGCGTTAAAACGACGAGAAAGCGTGGAAACCACGTTTTTTCCCCGTCGATATATACAACTTGGTGTGCCCACTCGGAGGTTTCACATCATGGGTCCAAGAAGTTGAAATTCTATACTTCAGCGTGAGTTTAAAGTTCAACTGAATAAGTTTTCATGTTAAACACGTAAACTATTTTAATATGTTTATTCAGTATCAGAATCCCAATGTAGTGTAAAATCAATTGTACAAAATACTAAACATAACTTTCAGCAGTGCTTTTTTTTTTTTGTAAAAAAAAATAAATTGTGCCGGTACTAGTAATGGATTGCCTAACTTTTAAAGCAGTTTCGCATTTTATATTTTAATTCTTATTGCGCGCAATTTAAAAATAATTCAATTTTAACAAATTAATAATAAAGGAAGTAAAAATAAACGTTAAAATACAAGAAAAGTAATAATTTTTTCCCCACATTGAAAAAGGTGCCGGTCCGCCGTACCGGTGCGTACCGTCACAAAAAAGCACTGATTTTCAGGTAGATCTACCTAATTATAGTCATCAATTGGAAAAACAATTGAAAACAAAAATATTGCCAAGTGTTTTAAATCTTTATGCCTAAAGTTACCCGGTTCTTATTTTTAACAAAGCAAAATTAACTGTTAAATCATAAATATCCCTGGATCGCCAACTGACGCAAAAGAGTACCACAAGTGCCGACTTTAATGAAACAAAATAATCTGGGGTGGGGGGGGGGGAGAAACAAAATTTCCGGCAGACGTACGTTCGTAAAGTCAGTCATTGGAGGAGACAATAACTGGCTGTCATCATAGATATAGGATAGGATAGGCCCTACTGATGGTTAAATAATATGCGTTTATTGGGTCAAGCTATATTTTTTTTAACTTCGTTCACCTGCAAAACGTCATTTTACTGCTTCAATGAAAATTTCTCTGCTTGACAAGCTTGGCACGCCTGCCGTTTATTGCCGACCCTGCTGCAGTCAAGACCAATGACTATGACCATCTGAAACGGCGTTGGCGGAGAGAGTGCTAGAACTTACTGCTTAAAGTTTGTTTATTTTAATGACCTAATTGTTTATTGTACATTCCATCCAGGCATTGCCAAGAATGCGTCTAAGCAGCGATTGTGAAAAGAACTGTCTTTTTTCTTTTCTGCGAGACGTAAAGGGCACATGTTTAGCTGGCGTAGATACTCAATAGTTTTCGATTGTTAGTGTTTTGGTCTAGTTTTCATACTGTGCTCTTTCTGTAGTATTTCATAGGTGATTCTGATTGAAATTGCGCGTTTTTATGGTGAAGATCTGACCAGGACCAACAGACAAATAAACACACAGAACTGCAATATAAATTCAAGCGTATTGAAAAAAACAACTTTAATGTAATTTGTTTAGCACAATTTGGAATGATGCTTACAGTATCTTTAAAAGTATAATAATTATCTAGACTATATTAATTGGCTTTATTAAAAAGATAATATCAAGTTAGTAGCCTACTTTCATCTATCGATCGAGTAGATAATGATTAGAATAGTTAGCCAGTGATCTGGTATATAATTTTAATTATCACAAAAAGGAAATGTTTTTATACTTTTGTTGACATTTTTACAAGCATTTTAAAAGCCACCATTGAGACATAAAGCTTTAAAGTTTTAAAATCAATTTAGGACAGGGATGGGCAAAAACTACGGCCCGGGGGCAGCATGCGGCCCGGCAACTAATATTATGTGGCCTTCGGAGGCATTTAGAAATAGAAACAAATTATGGACAAGTCTTAACGTGTATGCATGCATAAAAGGTCACGTGCAAAAAGATTTCCGTTCTTATTCGATCATTTTCTTCGAAACAATGTCTGTGTGCTGGGTTACTGGTTGTGCTCAAATTTGTTGGGGATTAAATATTATTTGATTTCCAAAAGATGTTTACAAAACAAAACAATATATTGTGAAAGTCAGAAGTGAAAAATCACCTTTTTATAATATCAAACGAATTGCTTAATGCAAAGGAATTTTTGTTATTCGTTTTTATGAACATACGCATTTTGTTTTTTAATAACCAAGAAAACGCAATTCTTGACTAATTTATTTTGTAAACAAATAAACATTTTACCTCACGCGACTAACCTTTGAGTATTAATTATCGCCTACTCACTTTTGATGTTAAAAACGGATTCCTCATAACTAATATTGTAACCTTTGTATAATTCTAAAAGACTAGAACTGGCCGTCGAGGTTGAAATCAATTGTCAAACACCAGCAAAAGCATGCTTTTTTTGTTTATTAGATTAAAAATAAAACCGGAAGTTCACGATCACCCCAGTTCAAAAGTTCACGCCTGATTAAGACTTGTCAATTTCGATTGTAAGTACATTTCTTGAATTTGAAAGAATTTCAGGTACCGTTTGATAACATTTCTTACTATTTTTCTATTTTAGTGAACTGTCCTTGAACTTTGTAGCTTACTGCAACGCTGAAACGCTAATTTATCTATTTCAATATAGGGAAATACAATTGCACTATTTTTTATATTGATTAACAATCTATAAATAATTCAAAATTAAGCCTACTTATTGTGATAGGTCGCTGCGAACAAAGTAGAAATGATATGTGGTCTATATGCGGCCCTCCGTTAACTTTACATTTGTAATTGTAGACTTACGCAAAAAAAAAACTTGCACACTCCTGATTTAGGATATTTTATGTTCTTGTTTTCCTTCCTCCAGGGACAGGAATAGACCCCAACGGTCACGACTGAATAATCTATATATATTTAACGACTGTGTTTGTGTCCCCGCGGATCCCCATTGGTCAATTCGAAAACACGTGATCGACAAGCCCAATCACTGACCTAAAGATTATTTTGTAATTAAATATATTATGTCTACTTATCTTATCTTATACATTACAGTCAGACGCTCCTTCTATAAAGAAGATTATTGCGTCCTACGCTCATATTTCTTAAAGAAGAGCCAATAAATTTCTATTAATATTCTTTTTTTTTTTAAGATTGTAAGAATTTTATGACTTAAACCTTTCCTAAAATGTTTTCAATAAATAAAATCTAATAGATTTATTAGGCCTAGGCCTATATGTTTGACGCCCGCGAAAGAGAGTGTTTGATTCTCATCAACAGGGATAGTCTAACTTTTTGTTAATTAAAAAGAGATGTTTTTTTTTTACCCGATTACAATATTTACTTTTAATTACTTTCTTGAATGTTTTCTGTAAATAAATAATAATTATATCTATATTTTTTAAAGTAATTATAGCTTTCTGTTCATTGTAGTGTATGAAAATTGTAGGCCTATCTGTAGCTTTAGGTCTAAGCCTATGTAAATGTATTTTTCCCAGAGGGACGCTGGGAAATTTAGCTTTTGGTTTAATAAAAAAGACTTGCCTATATTCAACGCGATTGTAATAAGCTTATTTGTTATTACTTTCCTAAATGTTTTCAATAAATAGTTATTATATTTCTAAATTTATTAGATCTAGGCTAGATTATATCTTTCTGTTCATTGTAGTTTGTTCAATGTTTTTTTAGCTTAGCCTATATACTATATAGGCCCTTTTGAATTTTCCCCCGGGCAATGCCGGGGAATTTAGCTTGTATATAATATTTAAAAAATATGTTTTGTTTCGGGTCTTAACTCATTGTTTTCAACATACTCTAAAAACATAAATAATCGTCTTAATGAAATTTCTACACTTGACGTTGGGCAAGCAGTTGCTTGACTTCTGCATTGGCCCATAATGCAGTTTTGACCGCCAAAAAGTTTCAAAGCGTCTGATCAATACTAGAGCCTCCTTCCGTAGAAATGGTAACTGGTTTCATTTGTTCCCACAGGGGAACCCTTGAAACATAGGTCCGGACTCCTGGCGCCGATCTCTTTATTGTACAGGGCATGCTTTCGTCGTAGAGCCGGCAGACGATTTTCCCGCTTGTCTCCCTTTGAATGGAGGCGTACACACACCTCCTCTCTTGGCCGCACAGGCTGAAGCAGACGGAGATGGAGAAGACAGTTGACTGGCTGATTGGTTGGAAGGCTGACAGTGTGTCTCTTTCTTTTAATTTCCAGCTTTGTTGCATAATTCTATCTGTAAAGGTACAAACTTAGATTTAGTGGGGAAAAAAGCCTTAACACAGAACTAGATCTATATTTAGGCCTAATAAACTATTTCTTGGTCAACGGTCCATAACGATAACGCGGAATTATAGGCCCTATACACACAATATGCTTTTTATATATTTTTATTTTGTCCCGGTTTTCTTAATAAAACCAATATCTAAAACACGAATTATTTATAAACATTTAAATAAATCGCTTTTTATTGATCATTATTATTATTATCTTTTTTTTAAATTTAGAACTATACAAAGAAGAGAAAACTATCACAAAAACTTATATTTAATTCTTACTTTTATATGCTACATTGGCTTCATGTATTGCCACTGCCTCAGAGGAGGCCCAGAGGAATTCCTGTAAAACATATAGATAGGTGGAGTGGAAATGTTATATAGTAAAAAAAATGTTAACATCCCAAATATAGAATGTAGTCACAACCTTCTGCAGCACGTTGTCGCCAACTCTAATATTTTCAACGAATTCTATAATCAGCTTAGTTATAATTTATAATGTGCTAAACAATTAAGAATAAGGGGTGGGGTAAGAGACGGGAGGGCAGAGGAAGCACTATGCGATTTCTACAACCGTTTAAAAAGTAGGCCTATATTATACTTTATTGGAAGACAGGCATAAATTGTACAGTTTCTCTTTTTGAAAATACGATGTTTCTACTTAAAAGACTTTGTATTTTTATTTTAGGTGGTGGGGAAGGGGTGGGGAGTTATTCATTGCTTCCACGGAGTTTAATAATCAGAGATCTTTGGGAAATTTGTAGCATGCTCTATTTGAAAGTCTCCCCATCGTGACATACTTTTGTTCTGTTCGTAACCAACTTAGTCATCATGCTGTGGGCTATGACAAATAGACACACACACACGCATTTTGTCTATTGACATGTGCACACATTTAAAAGAAAACGCATACACACACATACACAAAAGACACGCAAGTAAAGCACCTCAACTGGCCTGACTCCGTCAATAACTAACGGCGCAGCGTACGCCGTCGAGATCCCTTTGCCGTAGACGTAGCCCCCAAAGCTGATCGCATCTCTATCTGAGTCTATCCGATAAAACACGACGTCGGTGAGCGGAGGAACATCGATGCTGACGTAGTTGAAGCCAGTGGTCGCCAGCGTCTCCCACCGACTTCTGGACACTAGGGTTGAATTGACTGCAGAGAAACGGCAACGTTTTACTTTACAGACCGATGTTTTTATATACATGATTAGACTTAATACAAATACAGTGTGAGTTATATAGTTATATACTTATGTCATATTATGTATACATGCATGTATTATAAGTTAGAGACGTTCATTGAAAGTCCGGAACACTAGCAGCAAGATAAGTTGTGATCTTCAAGAAATGGCAGGATTTTCAGATTAACGACAGACGCGCCTTTTATGGTATGGCAACTGGAGCAACCAACCCAGGACCCGCGCACGAGGGTTGTCCAGCAATAGAAGAATCGATCATTGACGCAGCGATCGCCCACAGTATATTCAATAAAAAAATGTTTTGTTGACGTTTAAAGAAAAAAAAAGAATCGTTTGGACGGAATTGAATGATTCATGATAATATCAATACAGCTTACGAGTTTTCGGTACATTGGGCCTATTTGAGATTAATTTCCTAACATTGAATTGATTTCCCAACTTTGAATTTGCAAAGATAATTATGTTGACTATTCCTGTCACAGTTGCGACCGTGTTATTCTTTTTTCAATTTAGAAACATCCCAAACTATTTATGATCAGCTTTTGTCTCAAAGCAGACTGTTCAGTTTTGTAAATTGAAAAAGAACATGCATTAAAAGAGGACTACATAGATCTTATCCATGATTTTGCATTGAGAAAAGCCAGAAAAGTGAACTCCAGTCTTTGACTTTCAAATCTGCTGCTTAGTAAGAGTTCGTTTTATTGCAAGTGTTCTATTTTTTTCACAGTAACTAAATAAATGTGCCAACTCCAGCGGGTTCAACAGAAATTATTTTATCTATTTTGATGATTGTGAATGTTTTTGAATTATTAAATAATTTAGCTAAAGTCCACGCTACGTAATGTAGTCAGACGGTCATTGGAATCTACATAATGTACCCTGTTTTGTAACAATATTAAGAAGGCGTACGTACAGATTAAGAAGCTCGTAAGTGTTGTGTTGCATACTTTACACTTATAACGGCTCTCAACCGCATTTTAAACGTGACCCCGCATTTGACAGGCCGCCACTGATAGCGCTAGACATGGCCGTCCACAGGTGGACAATTAATTTAATATATGCAACACAACAACACTACCACGGAATAATATAGACCCTAACGTTCCACCGATATTAGCTAGATGATACTTTTTATGCTTTACAATGCAGTGTCTCTTTCAGAAAATGTAAGTTATTTTTAATACATTTCATATAATGTAGTAGCGAGACAAAGAAAAAAGGCACTCATTTTAAATTTGAGAGAGTGGCCTCTGCTATCACAAAATAAGTATAGAACAGAATGCGCAATAGAGCGTTCTCAGTGGGCGTGGCTTAGGTTTTTACTCTATTTTTAGTGACGTATTTGTGTAAATATAAGAACCCACTTGAGGTACAAATGTAACGTGGTGAAAGTGAAGTACTTCTTTATCATGCAAAATTCACATCTGAATATTGGCTATCCTACTAAAAAATAAGGAGGTAAATAGTAGTACTGTAGATTAATTGATTAATAAGATTAGGCTAGGGCCGGCTAGACCTATTTACACTTTCAATTTCACTAATTAGGCCTACACTTTTAATGTTTCGTAGGCTAGGCTACGATGTCAAGTGATAGTGTTGGTGAATAGGCTATCTATTCAAGTCACTAATAGGCTCACATCGTCTATGATCTATGTCTATGATAATAATAAAATAGCCTATTTTATTTCACATACATAATACAGCTTAAATCTTAATAAGACTTTAAACACAACACATCATTTAAAAAAAAGCTCGAGCCTATATGAAACTTTATTAATACAGCGGCCATTATTACTTGTACACCATTACAGAAAGTAAACACAAATCACGTGCTTTTTGTCACGTGATTACAAATGCCCTATAGCATTTTTTTCTGTTTCCGGAAGTAATACCGACGCCATAGTGTTTAAACGCAGCTGTATATTTATGCTTATTTACAATGTCTTTTTCTTAAAATCTACACACCGAACACCCAAAGTTAATGTTTCAGGCTAAAGGTACCTATTCGGTGTCTGCTATCTGCGCGTACTTTCGCATAGCTGCCCGCCAGGTGGTACGGTCCTCCCACGACTTATGGTCGATGTGTGGAAATGTCATAGCCCTCTTCCAGACGTCTGCGAGGAGCAGGCAAAGATGGCCTCTTTTCCATGGGTCATCTGCCAGCAACGTTCTGGGGATGCGTTTAGGGCCCATTCTGCGGACATGGCCTATCCACCTCAGGCGCCTCTAACTCAGGGTTGAATTTATGCTCAGCATGTTGCTTTTCATAAGCACCTCCATTTGTTACTTTGTGGAGGATCCTACGCAAGCATCTCATGTGAAATATGTTGAGCTGCTTCGTTTGCTTATGGCGTAAGTAGCCCAGGTCTTAATTCCATAAAGGAGTGTGCTGAGCACGCAGGCCTGGTACACTTAGGCTTTTGTCCTTTCCGTAAGTTCGGTGTTGTTCTATACTCCTTGGTTAAGCATTACCTTTATGCTTTCCTATTCTTTTTTTGACTGCCGTGTCCAGGGACAGTGTGCTTGAGATGTTGCTCCTAAGCTCTATAGCATACAAGATGTTTCCCTCGATAGAGATGGTTGGATGGCCGACCGTACATTGTCTCATCATGTTGGTGTTTTTGAGACTGATTGTCAGTCCAAGTTCCTTTCATGCTTCCGAGAATGGGCAGTTTTTGGATCACACCCAATGTGTGGGAAGTTAGAGCTGCATTATAAGCGAAAAGCATATTTTTAATTAGAACAGTTTCTGTTTTACTCAATGCACGGAGACGGGGGGGGGGGGGGGGGGGTGTAGGATATTCACATCAGGATAATACTGGAAATCGTGATGGAGTAATACAGCGAAAAAGATACCAAAGAGTGTTGTATAGTTGTATCCCTGTTTGAACTCGAGACTAACTAGAAAAAAGGTACGGAAATAGCAACATCGAAGAACAGTGTGCTGTTCATGTTATGGAAATACTGAATGATGCTGAGTAGGGCGGACATTCAATTTTTTTTCAATAATCGGAATCGCTAGTTGCAGTTTAATAGGACAAATACCTTCGTCAGACCTATGAATAATGATTTCTGCCTTTTCGGATATTTTTCTTGCAGCTGGTGGAGTGAAAATATCATGCCCTGACATGTAGACGTTTGATGCCCGAATTCGCAATCATATCAGAACCACTCTAGCAAAAGCCTTTCCTACAATGCTATGTTGTAGTTGTTACAATCAATGCTGTCTCTCCTTTTTTTTATTTGATTACTATTTTGGCGTCATGCGTGTTCTGAGGAATGTGACCATATTCCCAGCTATCACAGATGAAGTTGTGCAGAGGAATCAGTAATGTTGGCACATTAGGACCTTAGCCGGAATATCATCATAGACTGCATCTTTTTCACAGTGAGCTCCCCTATTAAGCGTAGAGCATCATGTTGATCTTGCTCTGGTAGTTCTGGTATACTATCTTGGGAAGAACCAGAGACGACATTCTGTGTTGACTGAAGTTCTGGGCCTTACTCAGTCCTGTGCTGCATATGTATATCTTGTTCATTTATCATCTTTCCTGTCTTTGACTTTAGTAAGGCGGCTGGGGCAGATTTGTAGGCCGTCAAGGTTTATCACAGTCACCGGTTTCAATTTTTCCGAAATGGCTTTCGAACCAGTAGGTGCTTAAACGTTACTTCTGCCCATGGACAGTAACCGTAGAGGTGTTGTATATGGTTTTGCGTAGCTGTAGCCATGTGGCATCGATATATTCTGTCAGTGAGTAAGTAAGTAAGTGAATTACTGGTGAATGAGTAAGTGAAAAAGTGAGTGACTACTTGAATAAGTAAATGAGTAGATGAAAGAGTACGAGTGCAATTTATTGTGTGAGCAAGAGGTCAAGCGAGTGGGCTTAGTAGGTATTTCTTATGATAATTAGCTCATAATCTATCAAGTGAGTGAGTGATTGGGTGGGCGATTAAATGATAGTTAGCGTGATCTTCGGTGTTTAAAAAACTACTTTTATGTTAATATATATACAGTATAATACAGACACTTGAAAAGGCTTCCAAATCTATTTAGTCCCCCACCCCCGCCCTTCCCAATAACCAAGGCTGTTTTTATTTTATATTATTAATATTGCAACTAAATAAATACTTACACTTTAAGAAGCTAGTGGCACAGGTTCTTGTAACTATCTTTATACTGATTTCCTGAAGGGATCCCGTATCTATCATCACAGTTGGCACCTGTGCTGACGTCCCATAATGCTCCAGTGGCGTCACTAGCAACATAAATGGCGGGCTTGGTGTGTAATGCATTACCTAGTAGAAAGAAAAACCCGAAAAGAATTCTTTTGTCAGTGCTACTGCAATTTTTTTATTTACCTAAATTTGAATCATTGGGAAGATGGAGCAGATTGTACAATTTGAAACCTATTAGATTCTAGAAAAAAAAAAGGATGAAATTTTAGTGTGGAAATTCTTGAGGTAGGATATTATTTATATTTATTTTAATCTATCAAAATATAAATTAAATATAAATTAAATATAAACTTAGTTTACAAAGAAAAGGAGTATAATAAAAACTTTGTTTTTATGGGTTAGTTTATTCGTTAATTCATGTAGTTCAATAAGCCTTAAAACAGGTGGAAAAAAACACTCTCAGAAACGCCTATGGTAGTTGGGGCGAATTTTTTTTTCAATATGTAGGCCTATTGTTATGTGTGTTCAAGTAGGTTTTTTTCTCCCTGACCTCCCGTTGAACTCTGCCACTGTCGCGTCATTAGTTTTTTGTTTTTTTTTCTAGATAATGCAATAGAATATTCTCTTTTCTAGAACTTAGGTGAACACTTTGTTGACACATTTTTCTTGTGTTATTTATAAGAATAGGGCTTTGAGAAGAATCCTTTTAAAATAGTATAAATATAGGAGATTCGCAATATAGAAGGAAGTTTTTCTAATATCGATGTAGTCTATATATTCTTTATAGAGCTTTTATTATAAAATCAGTGGCAGTGTTGTGTATTTAGGCCTATTGTGTTCACCACCTTACTAGTAAGTAAGTAAGTAAAGTACCCTTCGGACCAAAGTGATCATAGGGCCGGTGAAGCAGCGTTCACCAGTTTCTGTGGCCACGGCATACTAGGGGATGTGGGGCCAGCACAATGCCCAGCCGCCTTTACTTTACCCCAACTAATGTCAGGTTCCCATCAGAGCTGGGTAGACTCAGGGACACCCTCAAGTCCTGGAAAAAATCCCGGCTTCACCAGGATTTGAACCCAGGACCCTCGGATTGCCAGTCGAACGCGCTGCCGCTCGGCTACCGTGCCCCATCACCACCTTACTACATTATATTTAATTCTGTCAAATGACTATTTTCGTGAGTGTATTTATTGTGTTCACCTTACTAAATTGTTTTTAATTGTTTTTATTTCTGTTGTGGGATTCAAGGGAGTGTATTTTTTTTATATATTTGTTTTTTATATTAATTATATTAAGCTAGTTAATAAATTATTTTAAATTGGTATCGTCTGAAGTGTTGTTTTATTAAATAAGTTATATTTTTTTTACCAGTAAATAAGTTAGCTACAAATAATTCATATTACTAGTTATTTATTACAACCTCGTTAACGAGACCTCATAATTTTAATTGAATTATAAACGAGGTTCGTAATAGTATGCAGTGTAAGGAAGCGGCTGACGTAACCGATCACCTTAAATCACCTTAAAATAGATGCTTTTTAAAAAAATACTAAAGTTGCCCTATTATATATATATAATTTTGGGCTCCAGATGCTCTCTGTTTCACCTTGTTGTGAATTACATTGCACAGTGATTGAAGCTAGATGTAAGATTCTATTGTTGTGAATCTGTGCATGATTGTCTTTGGCGATGACTTGGCCGTAATAGTACACACACACACAACAACAACAATAAGTGCAATAGACAAACAATTGAGTATTTGCATTCACATTATCATACCTTTATCATATCTTTATTAAAAAGAATTTTATTTAAACCCTTACGCATTTACTATAATATTATTATATACAAATTGTACGCTGTTTTAAGTTTGATATAGATTTGGCTTCCCATAGTAATGATTGTAACATTGTTTTGACTAGCTGTACACAACGGATAAATATAGACATGCCGGATAAGACTAGGCCCGAGTTATCAAAGACTGCACACCCCAATGGAGGTTACCAGTGTGGGGACGATATGTTACTGGAACCAGACCAAACCCAGTCAACCCAGCTATCAAGTTTCCCAAAGAAGGGACAACTTTAGGGACCTAGAACTTCCCCAACCCAGCATCAGTGCGAGAAAGTAAAAGAATTGACAAACGAGCTACAACGATATAAATGGGACATCATAGGACTTGCTGAAGTTCACCTGACAGGATTTTTGTGAAACCTCAACAGACGAGAGCCACAAAATATGGTTCAGCGGGGATCAATCCAATCATCAATATGGTGTAGAGTTCATTGTGAGAAAGATGTTGGATAGGTCAGTTCTTCCTCTTCTTCACATTACTGTGCAGACCCATTTAGGACCGAGGAAAGAGTCCACAATTTAATTAAACATAAAATAAAAAACATCCCAAACAACAATTTTATACAGATGACAGAGTGTCACTTTAGGTTTTTAGACCAGCCCTTCAGTGACGATTTGAAAGCCGACACAGTAGGGGCAGTGATGGCGGCCTGATCCAGGGTGTTCCACAGCCTAATGGCTGACGAAAAAAAAAGAATATTTGTAGTCGTCGGTGCGTGCATGTGGGACATACAGCTTGAGCTGATGGCCTCGGGTTGAGCGGGTCACCTGTTAGATTCGACCTGGCTGCGTGGACATTTCCACGTGGCGGTTCACGATCTTGTAAATAGTGGTGACTTTGTTTATCGCTCTGCGGTGTTGTAGAGGCTCCAGTTCGAGTTTGGCCACCAAAGCAGAGGCGCTTGTTTTAAGGCCGTAGTCCTGTAAGATACGACTTGCCGCTCGACATTGGGTCATCTCCAGCTTAGATATCAGGTGTTTTTGATAGGGATCCCATACCGTCGATCCGTACTCCAGGATGGGACGAGCTAACCTTTTATAACACTGCGTCTGGATCCTTGTGGAGCATCCTTTCAGGTTCCTATGGACGAATGCGCAAGGCTTTATTTGCTCTGGCAGCAATAGATTGGAAATGTGTGTCCCAGCAGAGGTTTTCTGTGATGTTCACTCCAAGGTTCTTGGCCTCTGATACCCTCTCAAGAGTGTGACCATGCAAGGTATATCTGGTGGGGATCCTAGTCCTCTTTCTTGAAATAGAGAGGAGGTTGCACTTATCAACGCTGAACGCCATTTGCCATTTCGATTCCCAGGTCTCCAACTTATTGAGGTCGCCCTGTAGATATAAAGCATCATTAGGGCTCTCGATGTGAGAATACAGGATGGTATCATCTGCAAAAAGTCGAACACTGGCATGGAACCCGTCTCCCAGGTCATTGAAGTAGATCAAGAACAGTGTAGGCCCCAGCAACGAACTCTGAGGAACTCCAGACATGACCGGATCAAAGCAGGAGCTCTCACCCTCCACGACGACCCGTTGCTTCCTGCTGATAATATCAAAGACTGGACATGGTGCAAATGACTGAACTATTGATAGACAAGAATGGAGAAGGATGACTACTGAGGCGTCCATTTGCTCCCCCCCCCCCACCACCAAGACCTTGACGGTCAAGGGTTTGATGATGATAGGTTACCGTGTTTGTATGACGTTATTTTTTAAACCTAATTTTTGAGAATAACTACACATTTACTCGGAAACAATTTTTGATAAGAAAAAAGACTCGTCAAATCTCCCATACCTTGCATCATTTGTCACTCCTTATCTAGCAATATTATCCCTTCCATCTCCCCAATGACACACTTCTGGATTCGCTATTGTTAGTCAGTATTTGAATCTTTAGAAATCTACAAAGCATAATCCATCGAGCATCAAAATACAACATTAAGACTTTGAACAATTCTACCTGTACGAGTCCAGATGCCTGGAACATTATAAACTGTTCACCGTTGAAGCGTCTTTCCACGTAGTCGCCTGGCAGTTCTAATCTTTGTGTTATCATATCCGAGTAGTATACGATAATGTTGGGCTCACTTGCAATAATGCGAACCAATTCTACTGTAAATGGAGAATGAATAGTCTTTGGAAATCTCACTTCTAAAAAAGAGGCTAAAAAAAAACTCCATCTTTGAACTATACATTAAAATATATAGGATGGCACAAATTAAAAATTCAATCAAGACATATCGAGTGAGGTAAATTAAGATTTATTTAGCGCGTTCACAATCTAACATAAATTTACATTTAACCAGCACAATCACAAGAAAGTAAAAAATGAAATTTAACCAGCACAAGACGGCATACATTTAGATTTAACCAGCACAATCACAAGAGGGCATATATTTAGATTTAACCAGCACAAGAGGGCATACATTTAGATTTAACCAGCACAATCACAAGAGGGCATACATTTAGATTTAACCAGCACAAGAAGGCATAAATTTAGATTTAGCTAGCACAAGAAGGCATATATTTAGATTTAACCAGCAAAAGAGGGCATAAATTTAGATTTTACCAGCAAAAGAGGGCATAAATTTAGATTTAACCAGCAAAAGAGGCCATAAATTTAGATTTAACCAGCAAAAGAGGCCATAAATTTAGATTTAACCAGAACAATCACACGAGGGCATAAATTTAGATTTAACCAGAACAAGAGGGCATAGGCCTACATTTAGATTTATCCAGCACAATAGCAAGCTTCGATAAATGAAAATTCATTCTGCAGTCCTGCACAATCAAAAGCAGACGTAATACAACATGGAGTTCTTGATCAACTGTTCTATGGCGCAGTGGTGTTACCTGTATTTAATGAATGTACTATAAATGTCTTTCCCCAGTATGGCACAGGCACAATTTGTTCCACTAACAAATCCGCTTCAGGTATTCTTTCCATTGGGTTGGAAAGGGAGATTACGCTGAACACCGCAGCCGATTTGTTGGTTTTGATTTTAGCACCTGTCAAGTCGCACTTTAGGCAACCGAGTTTTTGTCGGATTTCGGCAACTTGGAACTTGTTCAGCGTCACCTATGGAATTTGAGTCACAATTTAGTTGTAGGTACTAGCGTAGGCCTACTGAATAATTTTTTTTTATCTACATCTTACTATTTAAAACAAATTATACGGATGCGTTTTTCTTTACAACGATAGCCCGTAAACAAACAGTTGACGAGTTAACAGTTGACGAGTTAAATTGAGCTCTGGAAATATAAAAAAATATCTAGAAACGCGAAAGAAAATTATGGCTTTATCAATGAAAAAGTTTTGTAGAGTTAACAATGTTGTTTTTCTAGATTTTTTTTTTTTTGCATATCCGGGGCGCTGCACTGCAGTCGACCTGATTACTCTGTGCCGTTTTTTTAGCTTCTCTACCATCATTTCAAGCCAGGATTTATTCAGTTTATATTATTGAAGTATGTTAGTGTTTTGTAGGATTCGAGACTACTGTTCTAATGATTTTTATGTGAAGAACCGCCTATATGAAACTATTTTACTATTAGTGTCCATATTAATGAACGAACCGTCATCTTGAAAAGAATGACAACAAAAAAATATGTCTTTACACGAACACGGCATAATAAATGTGGCCCTAGAGGAGGAAAACGTCTGTGGACCTAGAAACATTTTATCTGCTTCGCACAGACAGATCCCTCAACTGTGTAAAAAGTAAAGGTGTAGGTCTGGCTATCTATATAAACAAACAATATTGCAATATCAAGAGCATATTACAACAAAAAGAAGAAAATGCACACCGGACATAGTATTTTTTTTTGTGTGCTTCAGCCTGAGGCCATAACTATCTACCAAAAGAATTCATTAAAATATACGTTACAAGAAATATATCATCAATACTTTATTTAGCCAGAATACTATATATGACAACTAATGAACTTTTTCGTAGGCTATATGATAAATTGTGTGATAGTGTGCGTGCATTTCTATTTTTACTCCCTTTCTATTAACTCGTACTGTCTGTCTGCTTGCTTGCTTGCTCGTCTACTTGCAAAACTTTGCATTGATTTGTCGACCACTTCCCGTCTTCCGATCGAACTGAAACTTGGGCAGCAGACTTGTCCCAACTAACAATACATTCTATCAAATTTTCAGCATCATAGCCTTTGGAGTAGTCACGAATTCCTTCGACCAATTTGCGAATCGAAGAAAATATTTTACGTAAAACATGGCTGCCTCTACCGGAAGAGACGGAAATAAATAAACTTTTCGGATATGTTCGTTTTTACGTAATAAATAGAATGAAAACGACATAATGTAGCAGAAACAAAGCGAGTTATCTTTTTATGTTTTTTTTGCGGACCAAGGCTAGAAAATAAAGGATGCGCAAAATTTTAGTGTGGAAATTCATAAGGGATGATATTACTTATATTTATTTTAATCTATCAAAATATAAATTAAATATAAACTTAGTTTACACAGAAAGGGAGTATAATAAAAACTTTGTTCTTATGGGTTAGTCTTGTTATGAGTATATTTATGTGCTTGAGTACAAATAGTTATTTTATATTTTTTTAAATATGCTGAGAGACAAGACATCTGTAATCAAGACAAATTTCTATTTGTTTGGATCAATAAAGAAATCTTATCTTATTTAATAGCTATTTACTAAAAATGATATTTTAAAAAAACGTCAAAATATATTTAGAAAAAATAAATAATTAGAAGATTGAAATTGTCATTAGTATTCACAAAATGTTAATATTTTGGCAAAATTTAGTAAATCCAAATGGGGTGGGGAATTACTACTCCCTCCAAACGCCTTTGGATTTTTCTATTTACCATTTTGTGAAACAGACAGAAAAACCTTTATTGGCCTAAAGGCTAGAGAAACCCACTAACATGTTGTTTGCAAACTCGAATTAACACGTTATTTTATATTATTATTATGTTTTTAAAGCAGAAAGCAATTACAAGTAAAAATAAATTATACGGCGAATAAAAAAACAACATACAACCACACAAAAAAAGGAGTGTACTAACCCTAATGACCATTCCCGGGGAGTAACTCTGTCCTTTGAATATGGCGATCAGATCGGCAGAAGACTGGGGGAGGGTCACTTCAACCCATGTCTGATCTTGGTGCGCCACTACGCCAATGTAACCTTGACTTTGAAGTTGTGAAGTGTATATTGGAACGTTTGGGTTTATTTTAAAACAAACAAACGGCAACAATAAAAACGTGTTTATTAACCCTTCCCGTACCGACCTACTTCTATCTATGCTGCCTTCAGTTCCGCTATATATGCGCCCGGGACTGTAAGGGTTAACATGCATCGAGATGAAACTGCAAAAATAACTCAGAAATAGTAGTCTGCAGGGAAGGACAGGGGCACGCTGCTTTCTGACAAACTTTGACGACCTACATGGGAGAAGCCCAAACCTTGACCTACATGGGAGAAACCCAAACCTTGACCTACATGGGAGAAGCCCAAACCTTGACCATCACAGGAGAAGCCCAAACCTTTACATACATGGGAGAAGCCCAAACCTAGACCTAATTGGGAGAAACCCAAACCTTGACCTACATGGAGAAATCCAAACCTTGACATACTTGAAAGTACTCCAACCCCTGAACTAAAAGGGAGAATCCAAACATCGACCTACATGGGAAAAATCCAAACCTTGACCTACATGGGAGAAATCCAAACCTTGACCTACTTGAAAGTAATCCAACCCCTGAACTAAAAGGGAGAATTCGAAACCTTGACCTACATAGGAGAAATCTTAACCTTGATCTACAGGGGAGAAATCTTATCCTTGACTTACATGGGAGAAGCCCAAATTTTGACCTTCATTTATTGTTCAACTGCAAATGGTTACGCTGAACTAGTGTCGGAAAAAAAGCCTCACATAATATTTTTTTAAATCTATCATAAATTTTGCAATGTTAAAAAGGAAGACACAACATTTTAAATTAGATCTAATATAAATTGTGACAATTTTTTCCACCTTACTTAAAGTTCTGTTTGATTGAAAAAAAAAATTGTATTGTACTTTTTTTTTATATAAGTCTTACATGTATTTGAAATAAACCTTTTTTTTTTTGGTTGTGGGGGATTTTCGGGATTTATAATTTTCTTAATAAATTTTAATAAGTGAAAATCTAAAATTGTAATGCAGGGTTTATTATTGTATATTGCGAATAAACTCATGAAGTTGAGGGGGCATCAAATTTGTTGTGTGTTTATGGTACTTTGGGCATCTCGGGGTCTTAATCCGGCCCTACCTAGAAGGGAGTCCTAGAATCGACATACACGGAAGCTCAAACCAAGGCCTGCTTGTGGAGTCCCAGCCTTGACTTACCTGGGTAAGTTGAAAACGTAGCTTGGGAATATGTACTCCTTGCCGAGTGAGGCGTCTGTCAGGACGGAACACAACGCCGCCTGGTTCTTGCTTGGGTTCATGGCAAACACGGAGATCCTTCCGCTGGCCTCCACCAGCACCCCTTTGTTCTCGCTGCCCAGTTCCGTCGTCCTCAGCTCGGCAGGCAAGGTCAAGACTTTGGGGGTGAAGGCCGTGACCACCGCGGTCTGGTTGACCTTCGGCCCTTCCGTCCAGGCGGGGGCGGTCACCTGTACGACGATCTCAGTCTGCGAGCTGGTCGAGATGTACAGTTGTACGTCTCTGGGGGGATATACATTGTGCTGGCTGCTTTCGGTAAAGTACAGGATAAACCGAGTGCCAACTGTGCTCACAAGCGCCTGTGATGACAAACAATCAGGAGTAGATAACTATACATAGTTATAACAACATAGATATAACAATCGTGTTTTTAATTCACTATGCGGGCACTTATTCATATAATACTCTTTCTTCCTTGGTGGAATTCGGGTTGCCTGAGCTAGACAGGAAAACCAGCAACTTGGCCTAATTTTAATATCGTATCATAATCATATACTATTCTCCTACTTTAAGCCATTGATACGTTAAGGACCTGTCCATAGAAGAAATCTATGTAAATTATAAGATAAAATCACGCAGGCTGCCATAACCATATTGTTTTCTGTTATTTGTAAAGAGTTATCATTAGACAGTGGTTGCCAACCTATTACCCAGTTGTCTGCCATTTTATAACCAGTGTTATTTAAGTTATGTTTATTTTAAAATATATTGTGTTTGCTTTTTTTCCAGCCCTAGTAGTGTAGTTTTAGTATAGCGTACCCTAGTACTGCTGCCCACATTTCTCGTTTTATTGCCATGGACAACCGGCATGGATCCACTACAACCACATCCACTACCTTAACTGGTAGTGCAACACATCTGTACTCCTGGACCTCAAAGCTGGGTAAACCATCGATACGCTCCCATTACGAGTAAACCGGTCGGCTAACGCATGAGGGACAGACCTTGTCCGAGAATCATTGCACTGTCGAGAGGATCAGAGACTAGCTGGGAAGGAAGCTATGTGCGCAGTAGCCCGTTTCAACCACGCCCTGGTGCCTGGATGTCCAGGCCTGTAGTGTGGAATTTGTGCTACAGGGTGACAGTGCAGGTATACGAACGAGCCATCACGTTAACGATCCAGGAAAATGTCGCAGGTGGACAGAAGTAGCTTAGTGCATGTACTGTGGAAACCCTTTGATACGCGGGATGACCTATTTGCGTGCCGCGGGGTGGCTAGTCTCGGACAAGATCTTATGGTGTGTCCTCTTGATCCCTCCCCCTTCTGCCTCTAACATTGTTGCGACGCCATGTGGCGCTAAGAATCAGTAGGGCAGCCAGGCCAGGTTAAGAATAGAGCAAGAGATTGTTTAGTTTGTGTGTGTCTACGTACGTCTGTGTGTGAAAGGAGGCAAAAAAAATAATTAATTTTCTGAAACATGGCTATGAAACAATTTACCGAATTCGGCAGCACACACTGCAAGAGAACACTGGCGCCAACTAGAAACTGTGAAAAAAAAGGGTTTGTATTTTTAATATCAATGTTGTTTTCAATATAGCCAGTCCACTTAGACCGTCCGTAAATGACGTCACACACCAATGGATTTTGTCAAATATTTTGGACAATGTGTGACGATGGTGAAAAGTTTTAAAAATAAATATCTTTAAATGAATTGCCCACTTTGATTGTTCTTAATTAACTACCAAAGTTATAAGCTTATTGTTGGTTGCAATACGTATACGTTGAAAATATACTAATTATGAAATTTGAAATAAGATGGGTTTTTTAAGGGAGTGCATAGCTTTGTGACGTCATACTGGAGGGGAATCTGCCTTTTTTATTTGACGACTTGAAACAATGGAGGAGGAGGGGCTTAAAATTTAAGTTGACCAAAATCGCGAGACGTCCTCTTTGGAATGAACCTTAATAAAAATATGTTCAAATTATATACATTTTAATTATGTTAATCAAAGGTATAAAAAATAGAGCATGTTCCAATATATGATGTCAAAATATTATGTGTAAGAGCTTGGTGTAAAAGAACGGCCACTTTAATGCACAGTCTATAGTCAATATGAATGGTGTGTAGTGTGTAGTTTGAAATTTAAGCTTGTTTATATTAGGTCCATGTCTTAAAACCAATGCTAATACAGGCTATCGCGTCTTTTTAAAAGTGTGCTGTATTATTGGTTCCCAAATTGTTAAAAGTGCCCGTCGGACCAAATTGATCCAAAGGGCCGGTGAAGCAGAGTTCACCAGTTTCTGTGGCCATGACATACTAGGTGATTGTGTGGCCATCACTATGCACAGCCGCATTTACTTTACCCCAACTAAGGTCAGGTACCCATCAGAGCTAGGTAGAATCAGGAACACCCTCCAGACCCTGGGTAAAAGTTCTAGCCTTCACCAAGATTCGAACCCAGAACCTTCGGTACGACATCCGAGCTTGCTGCCGCTCGACCACCGTGCCCACGACCCCCCCCCCATCCCCCCGTTCCCCAATTGTGGAATCCTGCAATTGCTTTCAGAATTACTTTTGTTTTCGTGTTCGATCTAATGTGGCAAAATGTGACATTCTAGAACTGAAAGTAGGGCGAAAAATGTCGATCAAAGAGGGCGCCGGGGGGTACCTTAAAAACAGTTTAGGGGTGGGAGGAACCACTGCGCAAAATTTTTATTTTTTATTTTTTAATATTGGTTGCCTCTTAGATAAGTGTTAGATTACATATCTTAAAGTTGTCGAGAAGGACTTATTAAAAACTAAAATGCCTACCTGAATTTTCATTATGTAAAAAAGATTACGATTATATTTCTATTTTTGATTTAAATAAGAATTTAAAAAAAAAACAACTATTTCAGTTCACGTTGAAATCCAGGAATATAAAACAGAAATCTTGCATCTGATTGAAAAGCATTTTCAAATTGTTTTTTGTTTTTATGATTTATTTTCCTTCCGTCCGTTTTGCTAGAAGTGATTGTGGATAAGAGAGGGAGTGGAGGTCACAAGGGTCTGCGCGATGGGACTATTTTCACTGGCTTTTTTTTCTTTCCAATTAAATGCGCTTGCTCCGCTCTTGGGCGTGTCGGTGTGTCACGTGACAGCAAAAAAATATTTCAAACGCTGGAATAGGCCTACCTGAAGCTGGACTCAGCCAATGCTGTAATCACTATCCCTTATCAGTTTTCGTTTTAGGTAATAGCTAAGCAAATGTCCATATTATGAAAGAAATACTTTTTATTTTAGGATCGTTCACCCTCATACAAAAAAACAACAACAAAACTTTATAGGCCACCCCCCCTCTCAGTCCATTTACTCCCCCTTTGCCATCCAGTATGCTATTAATGTAATTAAATCAATGTTATGGGCGCCTTTCCCCTTCCCCGCCCCTTTTGTTTAACGTGTGCGCACATTTATCAACATGTTTGTGTACACATGACAAAACAACACAAGAACTCTCTCTCTGGTGACTGGAAGTGATGGATGGTCTAGCTAGAGCATAGCTTCTCAACCTTTTTCGGCTCACCGCCTACTTTAAAATAAATTTTCCGCTCATCGCCCCCCCCCCCCCCCCCCAACTCTGGACCATAGTTTCCGCAATCTTTTTTAGGCGGACTACACTTTTTGTGTGATTTATTATCTTTAAAAAAAAACTCAAAACGAAACATATTGTAAGAATTAACAGATCAAAAAATTACCTAAACAAGAGGCTTTTAAATCAATATTAATGTGAATCGTTTGCCTGGTGTGTTACTATATATAGTAGTTTGTCTATATTTGTTTCAATTTTAATTTGCCAAAGCCTTAGGGCTCCACTATTTGCAGCTTGATTTTCTTTTTTGACCACCAAATTAATATCCACTTTCCACAAAAGACGGTGATCAGAATGCAATACAAAATTGTTGCCAAAACTCACAGACCTAGAGAAGCTGATTGATTTTCTCCAAAAGAATCGCATTTGCTTTTAAAAAACTCGAGCACCGAATCCAAGTCTAATACACAGGGGCGAAGCCAGAAATTTTTTCCAATGGGGGGGGGGGCTGAACTTTCACGTGACAAATATTTTCAAAATTTTTAGCTATTTTAGTAATTATTTTTCAAAAAAATTGTTGAAAAAAATTTTTTTTTTTAAATTCCAAGGGGGGGGGGGTTGTTTAGCCCCCCTCAGCCCCCCCCCCTCCCTGTGGCTTCGCCCCTGCTTATACCTTATGTTTAAACAGTCATCTTCTGCTAACCAACGCACCTCTGTGTGCAGTAGCCATCGCTTGTAGTCCTCGTCAATGAAAAATATTTATTTTGCCACATAGTACATAAGAACAATAAAGGCATAATCAAAGGCATAACAAGAAAATTATAAATTTGGCAAGAGTAAAAAATCATTTCGAGACAATGATAGTAATACACATTGCTTTTTTTGTAAAAAAAAATAGGTGCCGGTACTCAGTGATGGATTGCCTAACTTTTAAAGCAGTTTCGCATTTTATATTTTAATTCTTATTGCGCGCAATTTTAAAATAATTCAACTGTAACAAATTAATACTATAATAAATTAATAATAAACGTTAAAATACAAGAAGAGTAATAATGTTTTCCCCACATTGAAAAAGGTGCCGGAACGCCGCACCGGTGCGTACCGTCACAAAAAAGCACTGTTAATACATAATATAATAATAATAATACAAATAATGATAAATTAAATTGAAGGTATCAATGCAAAGCTGTCTAAAAAATCATTGAATGCATTACTTATCTGTGAACTGCTGTAATATTGTAGTGAGCGCTACAGAGAATCGTAAAGACTTTTAGTAACTAAATGTTGTCACACAATAGACAGCCAATAAATCTGGAACAGACTACTTTTTTTTAAAACTACAACATCAATCCACGATACGCCATGCCATCGCCGTGGGAGGAATTTCTTTTAAAAAAGTCTTCTAGTACAAGTAGTCTAATAGATTTTTTATATTTATTATAATTTTGTTCGAAATAAGCACATTTTCTTTTTTTTTTCTCAAATAAACCTAAGCTAAAAGTAAAGCTTGATTGTCTGGTAGCGTGGACTCACCCAGTTATAAAGAAAATTGTGATGTCTTTAGGTAATCTCACAATGTACTCTAAATCAGGGGTCGGCAACCAAAGGTACGCGTGCCAAACTTGGCACACAAAGCGATTTTCCATGGCACGCGAGATACCTCCAAGAGGTGTTTTTTATTGATAAAAAACAACATTTCCTGGTTCTGAATGAGGAAAACTGACTGTTGAAGCCGATGTTTCTGACACATTTAAGTGAGTTGAACTTGCATTTGCAAGTACCACTGGAATGAATTTCCCTTCGAAACTGGACATATCTTGTCGTGAAATCAATTTTAAAACATTTTAGCTTCATGTACATTCATATGTTTAAGAATATATTAAGATAGAAAGTTGCGCTTTTTCAGAAGTACATCGAAGCACTCAAAGTGGAGTATTGTAATCAAAGGCAAGTCTTACAAATTAATGCTCATTTTTTTATACCACACCACACATCAGGCCTAACTGGTTTGATTTTTACTACAACCTTCTTAGCTGTAGATCTTTTTTTTTTCAAATGGAGGAATAGTGGTGATTTTAAAATGGAGCAAGTTGAATTTTAAACATTTAAAAAATGGGCATCCAAATGTTTCCATTTGCAGAAAAAATATGGAAGGAAGCTGCTTAGGAAAGTCATCTGATATTCTCAAGTGCTTGGCAATCGCTCCTTTACTTTCAGCTTTTGGTTTAACTTACACCTATGAACAGATTTTATCAAGCATAAAAGCTGTTTTAAGCATACAAAAAGGTCACCTACACTTGATCGCTCATTAATTCATTCAGACTAAATATATTTAAACGAGGTTTTATGCTCATCTTCTTTAATTAAACATAAATATAATTAATTCTAAAAAAAAATAATTGTATTATTAATTTAATAAATTTAAGAAACTTATTTAATAGCAGTAGGCCCTATATTGTTTAATTTCTGTAATTAATCATGTTTAATAGATAAACTCCTTAAATGTACAAACAATTAATGCAGGAAATGTTTTTTTTACAACTGTTTAATGTAAATTATTTTAATTCTCTAATAATTAAATCGTGTAATGAATACTATAATGTTGGATGTATATAAAGAAATAATATTTGTTATATTACAAAACATAACTGGTTCGACATCACTATTGAATCAAATGTGGAAAACTGTTTTAATTAAAGGGAGATAATTAACCCGTTTCATTTGAGCTAATATTTCTTTTTTTTTTCTATTATACAAAAAATAAATGGCTTACATTTATCACTTTGAAATGATCAAACTCTAAAAAAAAGTATTTGAAAATTATAAAAATATTATATGACCTAAGAATTTATATGTATATTTTTAAGCATTACAGTAGCTATGATTACTACGTATCTATACTGCTTAACAATATTATATAACTAATAATAAAAATTCAAACGCATTAGAAGACATCTCGGTATAACTGAGATCAACATATTATTAATATTAGCAGATGTTAGGGCGACAGTGATCGGTCAGCAGGGTTGACACTAGTTGACAGTCATGTGAACCAACCACAGGACCAGCCGCGCCGCAGACTATATTTGCCAAATACTGACCTCTACTGCATCGAAAAGTCATTGCGATTCCTATTTCTTATTAGTACAATAATATGTAGGCCTACTGTTGGGGGATATCAGATATTTAGCAGCACTTGCGTTTACAACACATTTCATCCAAAAACTAATCAATTCGAATAGCTGAGGTGTTCAAATTATATCAGGTACGTTTGTACCGCCCCCTTGCCCTTCATCGCCCCCCCCCCCCCCCAATAGCCCCCGGAAATGTCAGCGCCCCCTAAAGCTTCTCACCGCCCCCCTGGGGGGCGATAACGCCCCCGTTGAGAACCTTTGAGCTAGAGCATAGGTTCTCAACCTTTTTCGGCTCACCGCCCCCTTTTACAATTGTTTTTCCGCTCACCGCCCCCCCCCCCAACTTTCTTTTAGCACCCCCCCCCCCTTCCGCCCATCTGGACTATAGTTTCCACAATTTTTTAAGCCGACTAAACTTTTGGTGTGATTAATTATCTTTAAAAAAACTGAAAAGGAAACATTGTAAGAATTAATAGATCAAAAAATTCCCTTAACAAAAGGTTTAAATAAATCAATATTAATGCTAATCTTTTGCCTGGTGTGTTGCTAGCAAATTGACTATTTTCGTTACAAATTTGGTTGCAAAAGCTGTAGGTCTAATAATCGGAATATTTGTTATATTACAAAACAGAACTTTTTTGGCATCACTATTGAATCTAATATGGAAACATTTTTTAGTTAAAGGGAGATAATTAGTCCGTTTTATTTTAGCTAATATTTCTTTTTTTTTTCTTTTATAAAAAATAAATGGCTTACAATTTATAACTTTAAAATGATCAAACTGTAAAAAATATTTGAAAACTATATAAATATAATATGACTAAATAATTTATATGTATATTTTTAAGCATTACAATAACTACCCAGTTTGTATGATTACTACTTATCTATACCGCCTAACGATAATTGTAATTTTCTTTTTTATTTTTAAAACACATTAAGGACATCTCGGTAAAACTGAGATCAAAACATCATTAATATTAGTATATGTTAGGCGACAGTGATCGGTCAGCATGGTTGACAGTCCGGTGAACCAACCACAGGACCAGCTGGTCGCATACTATATTTGCCAAATACATACCCCTACTTCATCGAAAAGTCACTGCGATTCCTATTTCTTAGTAATATAATAATATGTAGGCATACTGTTGGGGGATATCAGATATTTAGCAGCACCTGCGTTTACATCACATTTCATTCTCCAAAAAACTAATCGATTCAAATACTAAAATATATCAGGTACGTTTAAACCGCCTACTTGCCCTTCACCGCCCCCCAATCGCCCCCGGGAATGTCAGCGCCCCCTAAAGTTTCTCACCGCCCCCCGGGGGGCGATATCGCCCCCATTAAGAACCTATGAGCTAGAGTCTTGTTGCGGAGGGTTGAGGGCTAGATTCGTCTGTCCTCATCTATATCTATCAAATCTATTAAATCTATCAATCTTTCAAATCAATCGCTCGCATTCTCACTGATAGCTGACACATAATAATATATTTTTCTGCATATTATACAAAAAGTGTTTAACACTTATAGTCCAATACTCTCATCTTATCTTATACATTACAGACGCTCCTTCTATAAAGAAGATTATTTCGTCCTACGCTCATCCGTGGTCCGAGTCTAGTCTTGCATTTTTAGTAATGTTTTAAATGATGTTAAGTTACTGGTTTTCCTGGTTTGTTCAGGCAAATATAAGCCTTCACACACAAATACGGTCTAACATTCCTTTCTTCTTCTTTATGTGCCAGGTCTGAAGCAGACATCGGTGGTCATGACTCTCCATTCTTTCCTGTTGTTAGCTATTTGGAGGAAGTTATTATTTCTTATGTTGTTATTCGTGGCCCATTCGTTCAGGCTTTCTACATATGTTAGCCTTTGTCTTCCTCTGTCTCTCTTACCAGATATGTTCCCACACAAAGCCAGTCTTTCTATACCATTTTTCCTATAGATGTGTCCTAGGAATTTCATCTGTCTGTTCCTAATGGTTTTAATGAGTTCTCTTGAGGTACATGCTGTTTTCAACACTTCTGCATTAGATTTCTTTTCAGTCCATGATATTCTCATCATCCTTGGGTGTGAATATTGGACTATTGATAATGAAACAAGGAAAGGATTGGAGATAGGAGGCGGTGGAAATGTGGTTTCTAAAACGGATGATGAGAATATAATAGACTGAGAAGAAATCTAACATTCCTTTAACTAACTTTAATTATCGCGTAGGGCGCAATAATCTTTCCTATAGAAGTTTAGCTAGGGAAGACACATGTCCGAAATAAAATTGCAAAAGTAGGCATATAATTTGAGACAATAAGATCACGTGTCTTTAAATAAACTAATATGATTGGTTCAACACACACACAATCTACTTTATATATATATAGAGAGAGATATATATATTAGGCCTATTTTATTTGTAGGCTATATGACTAAAACACATTAACTTAGTGACAAAGTGAAATCTCAATAAAGACTTATACCCATAATATAACATTCCCCTCCCCCTTAACGCCCTTTTCGCCCTTAACCCTTACCACACATAACCCTTACCGCCCACAACACCACATATCCCAGTGAACACAATTCTTTGGCTCCATAGTCTTGGAAGACGATTATATTTGCGCTCCCGGGATGCCGGCACGGTTCTATCCCGCCACCGACGGATCCCTGTCGCCCTGCAGGAGTTTTGGGCCTAGTGGACGTAATAATCTTCTATCTAGAAGGAACGTCTGTAAAACTTTTAAGCTAAGCTATTTTTAAATAGATATTCGGCTGTTGACCGAAAATCAATATCAGTTTCGGCCGAAACCGAAACTACGCCGAAAGAGGCAATTTGCCTACTTTCAGCACGGAAACCGAATTTTGGTCTGCCTCAACTCTTGAGTAGGTAATTTTTTTAAGGTGCTAAGGTTGAGAACATATGTTCTAGTCAAGGGTGTGCAACAGGCGGCCGCGGGCCACAAAACGGCTCGCCAAGCCTTTTATCTTATAAGTTTACAGACGTTCCTTCTAGGTAGATTATTACGTCCACTAACCCAAACCTCATGCAGGGCGACAGGGATCCGTCGGTGGCAGGGATAGAACCCGCGACCTGTCAGTTGGTTTTTGGTTGACAGTCCGGTGAACTAACCGCTGGACCAGCCGGCTTCACTTTAGTGTGGCTTCTAACTGCATTTTTTTAAATTGGTTGCAATTGATAATGCAAATAAATTTTCAGACTGTGGCCCGTCTTGTTATATACAATTTCATATAGGCTACATTTTCAAAATTACGTTCGGACTACCATCAAACTCTATCGACGAATAAATGTTATATACCCCTGGCATATATACAAAATTAAATATTAATTAATTTCAGCCTTTAATATATATATATAGATAAGTGAAGTATGTTCTGAGTAGGGGAGATAATAACCTTTAAACTTTAAAGCATAGTAATAGTAATCTAGACTTGCATCGTTTTGGTACCAAAGTTCAAGCAGTTCAACCAAACAAAATGTCATGCTTTAGTTCGTTGTGATTAATGTGATGTAGACAGTTGTATACAAAGTAAAAAGCGTAGACGTCACTGGGTCAACGATAAAGGAGAAAACAAGGACTTTGTTAGTATTGCAGACAATTAAAATATAATTAGCCTATAAAATATAATTTAAATTGAATTGTTACTGTATAGCAGAATTCACGTCGTCGTCGTCTGGACGTCGTTTAATTAAAATTTGTTTTATTTATTGAATTCACTTTTACTTTCTTCTTATAAGTTTTACAGACGTTCCTTTTAGATAGAAGATCTTTACTGTTATGTTTTTTTTTAGATTTGACATGAAATCAGCACTAGTTATTGGAGCTACAAGAGGCATTGGAAAACAGATTGCTTTGAAATTTGCTGAGAATGGATACAAAGTTTGTATAGCTGCAAAGACTACAGAACATAGTGAAAAATTACCAGGTAGGCCTAAATGCTTTGGGAATGATTGGGCATCGACATGGTTACAGTAGACTACAAGAAGTGGAGGCTCCTAAACGGCTAGATACTAGATAGCATTATTGAAATGACTTTAAGGCACTTTAAGCCTACAAAAATGAGAATCAGGCAGGCTTTTATTTAAACCTGTGGCAGTGTGATTTAAAAGGCTACCTGACTAGACCTATAGCCCATATAGGTTATAATATATTTAATATATAATACGTTATTATACTAAGGCGTAACTGCAATGTGTTATTTATTTGACAGATGTCAGGGACAGTTACAGTAGTGGCCCTAACTTACACCATCAAACAGTATCTTTTACTTTAGGGAAAGATGGGATGCGCAAACTAAACATTGATTTATTTAGAATTATAGGCCTATATTATTTATATTTAAATTAGGCCTACTGCATAATGTGAAATTGCATTGCTTTAGTAGATATTCGCCTCAGCCGAATAAAAATTGTTTTTAATATTGCCTCAGCCTCAGCAAATAATTAGTAGACCTATACAAACTATTAGAAAAAAAATATATTGATAATTAAATATTTGTCAGACTTTGAAAAACATCTTTTTTTATTTAATAATTAGGCTACAAAAACAGTTAACAGGTGACTAAATACCTTTACATTTTCTTGATATGAATTTGTATACACTTCAGTCTACTAGAGTAATTTTAGCAGCATTCAATATCAAAAGAAACAAATGCTGCTACTACTTTATAGTTTGTAGAAATAGTCTAGCCTACTCTGTGGAAATGGTCTACTTTGTATAGCACTATCACTAAACTACATTGGTAATAATACTGATGAGATCTGCTTTCAGCAGCTTGAAGAGATAATCTTCCCATGGTTCAGTAAAGCATTACATTCTAATTAATGATCATATTACAATCTTTACAAAATAGAGTTATGGTGATGTCATGAAACATTTTTATGTATTTTTACCATGTTCTAAAACCATTCAATGATTGAAATATTTAAATATTACAGGAACCATTTATGATGTTGCTCAAGAAATTACAGATAATGGTGGTGATGCTAAGCCTGTGAAATGCAATGTGCGGAAAGAAGAAGATCTGAGCAGTACAATACAGCAATGCATTGATTCCTATGGTTCTATAGATGTGGCAGTTTATAATGCAGGTTTGTTTAAGTTAATATTAAAATGTGTATTTTGTTAAAAAAGATTTTCCAAACTTTGTTTAAATTTTAAACTACACTTTCAATGCCTAAAAACATAATTGGTTTGATCAGTTTATGTAACCTCAACATTCTTGTATGCTTGTATGGTTAATGGGGCAAAGTGATCTAGCACTGATACACCAATTCTCTACCAAGTTTTGATAGGACCGCCGCATGATTTTGTATGGTCATTTTATTGTCATGGACAATTACTTCTATTCTGCAGATACCTTAAGATCTTTGGGTTGGCAGCCATCTAGTCTACATGCTTATTACATTTTTCTTCACACCAACAATACTAAATGCAAAGGCTTTTTATTAAGGCCACTGTTTTAGGTGTGTCACAGTCCTTAAGTTATCTGTTTAAGATGTAATGGTTCTTCTACCAAAAATCCTGGAGTTCTTCATTTTTTAAATTTTATTCATATATAAACATTGAACAAATTCCTTCATCTTCAATTGTCATAAATATAAAATGTTCATTTCAATTGTCATAAATATAAAATGTTCATTTCATTTGTCATAAATATAAAATGTTCATTTCAATTGTCATAAATATAAAATGTTCATTTCAATTGTCATAAATATAAAAGGTTCATTTCAATTGTCATAAATATAAAATGTTTATTTCAATTGTCATAAATATAAAATGTTCATTTCAATTGTCATAAATATAAAATGTTCATTTCAATTGTCATAAATATAAAATGTTCATTTCAATTGTCATAAATATAAAATGTTTATTTCAATTGTCATAAATATAAAATGTTCATTTCAATTGTCATAAATATAAAATGTTCATTTCAATTGTCATAAATATAAAATGTTCATTTCAATTGTCATAAATATAAAATGTTCATTTCAATTGTCATAAATATAAAATGTTCATTTCAATTGTCATAAATATAAAATGTTCATTTCAATTGTCATAAATATAAAATGTTCATTTCAATTGTCATAAATATAAAATGTTCATTTCAATTGTCATAAATATAAAATGTTCATTTCAATCGTCATAAATATAAAATGTTCATTTCAATTGCCATAAATATAAAATGTTCATTTCAATTGTCATAAATATAAAATGTTCATTTCAATTGTCATAAATATAAAATGTTCATTTCATTTGTCATAAATATAAAATGTTCATTTCAATTGTCCTAAATATAAAATGTTCATTTCATTTGTCCTAAATATAAAATGTTCATTTCAATTGTCATAAATATAAAATGTTCATTTCAATTGTCCTAAATATAAAATGTTCATTTCAATTGTCATAAATATAAATGTTCATTTCAATTGTCCTAATTATAAAATGTTCATTTCAATTGTCATAAATATAAAATGTTCATTTCAATTGTCCTAAATATAAAATGTTCATTTCAATTGTCCTAAATATAAAATGTTCATTTCAATTGTCCTAATTATAAAATGTTCATTTCAATTGTCCTAAATATAAAATGTTCATTTCAATTGTCCTAAATATAAAATGTTCATTTCATTTGTTCTAGGTGCCGTTCTGTGGAACACCGTTGAGGAAACATCTCTCAAGCGATGGGACTTGATGAACGAAGTGAACGCCAGAGGGGCCTATTGCATGGTACAGAACATTTTGCCGCACATGTTGGAGAGAAAGAAAGGACGCTTGATACTTGTCTCACCTCCAATATATAATAGGTGTCATTGGAAACAATTTTGCATTTAGCCATGTATAGCTTTAATAATCTTACCACAAGGGTACACTTTTCATTTATCACTATTACAGTTAAACCTCATTATATTATTAAACTAATGGAAAACTAGCTTGGATTTATTTCATTGTGAATTCCTTGTGAATTTTCATGTCCTAAGTGAATGCCAACAGCTTACTGTTGAATTTTCATCTCTGGTATGTTGAACAAAGTTTAACTGACCCTTGAAATTTGATATAGGAGGTTTGGCTGTAATAAAATGTATATTTTTAGAAAAATTACACATTCAATAAGCTTTTTTTTTAACTAAGCTATAAATAGTATAGCATTTTACATTTGGATACAAACATCTTTTTCATTTTGTGTTAAACAGTTGCACCTTTTTTTCAACTTTTAAAATAATTGAATGCAATTTTGTATGTTTTGTTGTTCAGGTTTTTTAAAGGAAAAACACCGTACTCGATGACAAAAGTAGCCATGACTGTCTTAGTTCATGGACTTGCTAATGAATTGAAAGGAACAGGTACTTTGCCCACTAATTTACTTTCTTTGTTAATTTAAATATTTATTCTTGAAACTATAGTAATATTTAACAGCTAAGTATTAGTTACTACTTTTTATGTATTAGAACAGGGGTCTCCAAACTACGGCCCGCGGGCCGCTTGCGGCCCCTGAGGTCCTCTCATGCGGCCCGTGGAGTCCTTTTTATCTAAGGACAAAAATTACGGAATTTTACCTGTATCCTGCCAAGTTCAGCCGCCACTTACGTGGTCGTTGTTTTTACCGAATTAAAATTGAGGCGCTCACTGGTGCGTAAATTATGTTTTCCAAAAGATCACTGCAATGCAAAACCTTATTCGCTGCTTATTATTTCTGCTTTTCAACTGGAAAGGGTTGAAACAAAAACAATGCGAGTTGGGAGGAAAGACAAATAGTGTAAAGTAGGAAGGACTGAAGGGAGACAAATGGTCAGCAAATAGTATAAAGCGGGAAAAGGGGGGGGGGGTGAAAAGTTGTTTCCCCTACTCTCAAATGGGGCACACTTATTAAACGCGAACAAGGTTTCTAGTTCAAGGCCACGCATGCACGCCTTTTCTTCGCACCAAGAAGACTTGTAAGAGACCGTGCATATTCTCCAATGAAAATTAGATGTCTAAATGCTTTCATGCTTTGACAGAGGTCCTAATGTTCCACAAGGAACCCAAAGGATAGATGATAATGATGAATAAACTACTTTGAAATTAAGAGCGGTCTAAAATTTCCGCGCTGTAGATTTAGGTCAATTTCCGCCTAAGTTACATAGTAACATAACTCCTTCGTTGCACCAATGAAATTAGCCATGGGCGCGAAGCATTGATGGCCTACTAATTAATTAGATTTCGAAAATATATTAACAAAGACATTTGTTTCCAAGAATAAAACAATAATTCATTCGTATTTTGTTTTTTTAATTAGATCTATTGTATTTGCAAGAACAAAAAAGAGGTGGGGAAGGGGAAAGGTGCGAGTGGATGAAGTTGATAAAACAAAAAAAAGGGGGGGGTGGATAAATAGGTCACAGAGACCATGTTTATTATAACTTGTATTTTTTTAAGAGCACAACTTGGCTTTACTGAAATTTTAGTGTAGGAGTCTTAAAAGGTTTGCTGCTTGATCAAGACTTGATTATTTTGATAACATTTTGCCAGTCGATGAATGTCGGCAATTTCAAGAATAATTGAGTATGAAATACGTCTTCATCAGATCCGGCGAGAAAGCATTGTGTGTGATTTCCAACGAAACTGTGGCTGTGATGAAATAATACAACCTGCGCCGTCATAATCAAAGCAAACATCAGGAGAAATATGCACATTTGGAGGGTGAAGTCCGTGCAGAAAAATTAGCTAAATTACAAAATCAACTCACATCTCAGAGGACATTGTTCAGTAAAGCCTCAAATGAAAACGAATAACTAAGGCCAGTTATAAAGTTGCTTACGTCCTGGCTAAAAATGGCAAACCGTTTACAGATGGTGAAGTAGTGAAGGAATGTTTGTTGGAGGTGGCTGAAGAACTTTGCCCAGAAAAGTCAAAACAATTTAAAAATGTAGCTTTGGGTGAAAATATAAGTGCCCGCCGTGTTGCAGATATGGGTGAAAATATTGTGAATCAAACGCAAGCAAGTTTCGCCATTTTTCAATTCAAATGGATGAATCGCTGGACAGCTGTTCCACCTCTCAAATGTTTGACTTCATTAGAAATGTGGATGAAGATATGAACATAACACAAGAGCTGGTTTCCCTAAACAGCATGTATGACACTGTTACTGGAGACGATATATTTAGTGAGTTGAAAAAAACATTTACTGATTATAACTTGGACTGGACTTACCTCAGTTGCCTGACTGTTAATGGGGGAAAGAACATGAGTGGCATAAAGAAAGGCTTGGAAGCAGATGTGGAACGAAAAAAGAAATACCACAAACAACGTTCCTGCATTGTATGATTCCTCAGCAAGCTTTGTGTGCTAAATACATGGCAAATAGCAGTGAACTGAATCCTGTGGTGAAGATAGTCAATTTAATAAGGTCACGTGGGCTCAGTCAAAGACAGTTCAGAGACATGTTGAAAGATACAGAAACAGAATTGAAAGATTGACCGTATTACACAGCAGTAAGATGGCTAAGTTGTGAGAAAGTTCTGAGCAGAGTATTTAAGTTAAGAAAGGAAAAAGGTGAGTTCTTGGAAAGTAAAGGCAAGCCACAGCTATAACTGTTTGAATAAGTGTGGGCATGGAAATAGGCCTTTGCTGCAGACATAACTAGTCATTAAAATTTTCTGAACCTAAAACTACAAGGTGAGAAAAAAATAGTTTCTGATCTATGCACCCACGTAAAGGCCTTCAGGTCCAAATTTTTATTGTTTTTAGAACAAGTTCAGGCCAACAACTTGACGCACTTTCAACAGTACATGGCTGAATCAACAGCTGAGTTCCCCATGTTATTTGGGACATTTGCATGCGAGATCATCAAAGACGTCCAGTTCAGTTTCAGAATCGGGTTTCTGAGACTGTTTCAAAACCCATTTGAAGTAGGCGTGGCCAGTTGCCCAGATGAACTGTAGCTGGAGGTCACTGCGGCGCAAGCAAATGATCTCCTTAGGGATAAGTCCAAAGAAGGACTGATGGGTTTTTACCAGGTTTTGCCAAAAGGAAGACTTTCCTAATATCAAAAAGTATGCATCAAGGTACCTTATCAATCTTTGGAACAACATACCTGTGTGAACAAATATTTTCAAGAATGAAATACGTAAGGAACTATTTGAGAAGAAACTTGTCCGATGATAATCTCAGGTCAATGTTGATGTTAGGGACATTAAATTTAAAGCCAGAAATGTCTGCTATTTTGGCATCCTGGAAACAATTTCACCATTCCCACTAATACAGGTGTTCAAGTGTAGTGCACTAATGTGTTATTAAATAATAACGGAATACAGTAATATTACATAAATAATAAAAAACAACATCCATGTTTTGATTCTTTTTTTTTTTTGGGGGGGGGGAATCTCGAGTGTGTAGTTGGCCCGCGGGCTGCTGTTTGATAGTTAATGCGGCCCTCGGGCTGAAAAGTTTAGAGACCCCTGTATTAGAATATTGATTGCATTAATTGGTCGTGGAAAATTTTGTTTGGTTGACTCTTATACATAGTACCAAATTTTTATCTACTGATCTTACTGACTTTTAAAATTTAATTTACTGGCTTTTACATTCATTGTCCTACTATCATTGTTTCATTACCAAGTTTGAAAAGCATCCCACTGTTGGGTGAAATTTTTACATATTGGTTACCTCATTAAATACCTATGTACTAAGTTTTACTTTTTACCCCAGTAGATCAATAGAAAGTATAAGCAACAAAGTAGTATAAAGCTGAATCCAAAGCAGAAACTGTATCAGTAAACAAAAAAATAAGAATCATTTTACAATGTTACATTTACATTTGTTTTCATTTTCTGGTGTAATTTTGATTAAAAAATCAAGTACTAACATTAAACTGTAGAGAATTTGGCAGCCTATGATATACCTTTTTTTTATTGTTAATTTGTTCATTTTTGGTGCATCTTTTGGTACATCTACTGTAAATATCAATAACGTAATTCATGGTACATAAAGTTAATGTTTGTTTTGATTTTGCTGTCACAAAGTATTGTATTTATGGATGTTGGTTCCTTTAGTTAGTATTGAAACCAGTATTCCACAAAGTACCTTATTGGTCACATTCAGAAAGTCATAACTGGCATTAAATGCAAAGATTAAAAAAAAAACACTGTTTATTTCTTTATTATGCTTGAAAATTAGTTGATAAATTAGCCAATCACTGAAGTGAGATAAAAACATACAAAGTGACAACTAACAATCAATTAATTATAGAAACATGTTTTCTAATTTATTTCTGCAACTCTGGTGTTTTGATCATAACTCTAAACCAAGCACAGCAAATATTACATACAATTATTTGATTGAAAGATAACACATCTTGTCATGCACTCAATTTATCCTTTTTCTTTTCACTGACCACACAATAGCTTGCTGTAAGGAGTTAAAGAACTGCTGGTTTTGTTCATATTATAAATAATGCATAATGTTTCGTGTCCAGGTGTTTCAATCAGTGCCTTGTGGCCAGCAACAGTCATCGAGAGTCATGTCACACATGTGAGAAATCTGGCCCCAGCTTACATGAGAAAGCCTACAATATTTGCAGATGCATGTTTTCAAATAGCACAAGAGGAAACTGAAAAGTAAGCTCAGTCAGCTGTGTTGTGAATATTCATAGTTATTTACTTTATTTCACCTGCTAATCATTTTATTTTTTTTTCGCTTGAGTTCTATTGTTGTGCTAAATGTTTTGGATAATATACATTGCACCCTTTTACCCATGTAATGATGCATGGTGATCCAGTGGGCATTGCATTGATTCAACATACTGAAATTTCTCAATTTTAGAACATTTACAAACACCATGGTGATTTTTTCCCGGATAGAGGGGTGACCTTAAGTTTATCCACTTCTATTTGGGTAAAGGACAATAGTTAGTAAAATGAAAAGTAACATAGGATAAGAGTTGTGATGGATACACAATCCTTTAGTGCAGGGGTCGGCAACCTTTTGATAACAGTGTGCCAATGTAGGATTTCTAATTCATTCAGCGTGAAAACAGCCTTAAAGCCATCCTACTCTTTTCTAGTAGGAGAAGCTTTATTTATCCTTTTGGGAGTTTTCCGCGTGCCATTGAAAATCGCTTTGTGTTCCAAGTGTGGCACGCGTTTCGTAGGTTGCCGACTCTTGCTTTAGAGTATCATTGTCAGGAAAACACTTCACTTTTGTGCAAGTGGATCTATAAAAGTAAAAATGACTGAATTGAAACTAGTACTGTGCTTCCGTGGAAAGATTTGGCTTAAAAATTTTGTTGCATGGTGGGAAGACAAATAAAAATTATTCCCGATTATCCAATCCTAATTCTTGGAAATTAAAATGAAAAGATTTATGAAAAAAACTCCTATCCTCTTTCATGGCATTTTAATTCTTGATCAGTTTAGTCTGTATTTATGAAATGACCATACAACTATAATAATTGATAATATAATTATTTGTAATGTTCACAGATGTAAATTATATTTATCTAGTCTCTGATGAGATTTTCATGTGAATACGAAAAGATAATATTAATAATATTGCATAAACTATTTGTTTAAAAGGTTAAATGGGTTGGCACTGATTGACGAAGATTACTTACGGACAGAAGGAGTGACAGATTTCACAAAATATCGATGCGACCCACAGCAGGAACCTGATCGCATGATGCCTAAAAAATTTCCTTCACTGCTGGTTGAGGAGGAGTCTGATGACCCCCCAGTCACGTCAAAATTGTGATTCTGCATAGAGGTGCCTTTTTATTAAATTGTTATTTTTATTGAGCCAAAGACATTTATTTTATTTAAAGCCTTCCTTTTAATCATTTGTGGAATCATATCTTGTATTGTATATTATGTTAGGTATAATAAAATGTTATAGAGAAAAGACAAATTGTTACTGTGTTTTAAACAATTTCTATTATTTTATGGCTATTTTGTTTTTTCTAGCTCACTGTTTTGCTCCTTATAATGAATCAGCTTGACACAAACATTGGACTTTAGAAACATCTGTTAGTACCATTAGGGTCAAAGATATTCTGTAATCTACAGAATAAACACTACAGTTCATCTCAATGTTAACAATTTTATTTACATTGAACTACATCGATCCTTATGCTATGTTCTGTTGTGAGCGTTGATTTACTTTTTCCATCTTCTTCCATTCACCTTGGACCTGACCCATCCAAGTCTTGGTCTGTCTATAAGGATTTTACCTTTACAGTTGTAGTGATAAACATGGGGATCGGTGGCCGAGGGGCAGCGCGTTCAACCGGCGATCCAAAGGTTCTGGGTTTGAATCCTGGTGCAGGCTAGGATTTTTTTCCGGGACTTGAGGGTGTCCCTGAGTCTACCCAGCTCTGATGGGTACCTGACATTAGTTGGGGTAAAGTAAAGGTGGCTGGGCATTGTGCTGGCCACACATCCCCTTGTATGCCGTGGCCACAGAAACTGGTGAACGCTGCCCTATGATCAGTTTGGTCCGAAGGGTACTTTAATTACTGTAGTGATAAACCCCTCGTTTGACATATTCTGATATGTTCCAAGGTGTGCAGTTTGTATATTTCTATTTCTGACACTATCATTTGTTGTTCATATAATTGTCTTCCTCTTATACTTATATAGACTCTGTAGTAATGATTAGGGAAATTAATATTTACAACTGTAGAAAAATTGAATTGGTTTTGCGATGTTTAGAAACAAAAGTGTATTGGAAACTATTTACTATGTACCTAAATGAAAGAAAACACACCACTTATATGCTGAAGTAAGAGAAGAGTACCTACCATAGCTGCAATAAGGAAGAAATATTTCATAACATCTATAAAAAAAAGTTTTATGTTTAACTGAATGGAATGTCATAAAATTATATTTTCACATTCATGCTTTTATATACAATGCTTTTCAATTAATAAATCAAATGATTTAAGTTTTAGTATAGTGGTATATCTTTTGTGGCTGTTAGGTTTATCTGCTTCACCAGCATGTTCAAAACACAAGCACACACGTCCTGAATCCTGACCTTTCCACCCTTGATCAGATTTAAACTAAGATTCCCCCATAATGCTACTAAGCAATGTATGTGTCACCAATTGCGAAACTAATAAGTAAAAGTAAAATGAAGTTACTGACAGACTAACCAACATACACATTTAATAACTGAGTAAACATGTACACACAAAGTCTTCAATGGTTCCTGTTGTTCATTCACAAGTTTATTTTGAATTCAATTTTAAAGACTATGACACCATAAACATTGTAAGTGAAATAAAAAGATAAACTTCATTACAAAAAATCGACAGCTCACCAGCCCAAGGTCAGTTTCTTCTTTACAAGTTTACCGTATATAAAATATACATGGATGTATCACTTGGTTACATAATTGGAGTTTCATCTACAAAGTATATATATTTTAAAAAAAATCTTGTTCTCATTTCAATATTCTTATTTATCTTTTGTTTCAATCATCATGAAACAGGCTCAACGGGTAAATACACACATTTGTTTATATGACAAACAGAAATCTACACTAGCAGTACTCGCTCACCTGGTAGAAATTATATTATAAAATGAAACTCTTTATCCAATTTTCAATAACAAACAAATCCATACTAATACACATAATAGGATTTTCTTCCAACTCAACAAATTTGTAATAATATCTTAGGATACAATTATCCTTGTACTTGTATATTAGAACATGTTTTAACATTGAGGGATAGATATGGTCATGAAATAAAAGTGAACAATGAAAATTAACGTTAAGTGGTAGACAAGACATTTTCAATTCAGCTAAACAAATGACACATTTTTTAATGATGTGAAACAAAATTGACAAGGAATGTATCCACAGCCTTAGAATGACATCAACATGGAATGTCAACCTTAACTTCACATTTGTTTTTGTAAGGAGAACAACAACAGAACCAATTTACTTTGACCACAGCTTCTCTACCAGCAACAAAAGGTCCACTTTGTTTTTCTAATGTTAGCTGGTCCTTTTGGTCATCAAATGTTAATAACAGTGACATAAAATTAACTTTTAAAATATGATGAAATAATCAAGTTTTTTTTATAATGAAGAAAAAAAAGACAGAAAGAAAAACATGAAAATACAAATTTGGCAAAACAGTGCTTATTATTACTTTAGGTAGTACTATTACAAGAGTACTACTGGTATAACAGGAAATCATGCTAAACAATACTAACATCACCAGTGGGAGAATTAATAAAAAATTAAGGGCAAAAAAAAAAAAAGTAGAAGAGCAACATGATGAAGAAAATATGTTAGTGAAAGATTGTTATGTGCAAAGTAAGTAGATGTAAATGTGATAAATATTTCCAGAGTGAACACATTGGAAATGTTTTGTTCTGTTGCCATAACATAGTCATTACATACACATGCAAGGGGGGGGGCCATCAACTAAGTCTAACTATATAAAAACACAACTCAGCAAGATGTTAATATATCAGCACATGTAATTAATAATTACAGCTTTACAAATACATACACAGACAAATAGTTTTTTTTCATACATTTAAACATGGCTATCTTTTTATTTTTTTTCTTGAGCCTTAGAAGTGAACAAGTCAAATTAGGCTTGGTTCAGATTTATTTCTAGAAACACTTATTAACGGTATATTGATGCTCCCACATGCCCATTTTTTATTTAATTAATTCATTCTAAATGTAGACCAGTGGTTCCCAAAACACACTACACACTGTTCAAAGCACACTGGTTACTTCAATGGGGCCCAGCACAGTATTGCAAAGTGCTTTCATAATTATTGTTTTTGTTTGCGTGTTTGTAAAATGCAACACAGAGAAATCTTTTTTTTCAAAAACTGCCTTCTGGGTGAAAAAAGTTTGCAAACCACCGACGTTTCTAAACTTATTGTTGAATCACAGATTATGGACATTAAATACAGAACTCTTTGAAATTTATTCTATTTATTGCTAGAATCCGCTGCAGGTCCCTTGTATCCTGACAGCTATTAATATAAGATTGAGATGGACAGTCCCCTAAAAAGCTATGGACTCAGGCTAATCTAATGTATGTCAATAGTAGTTTTCATAATGGGCACTAACTATTACATCTTTCTCAGTACAGTTTGTTGTTATGTCTAAAAAAACATAATATTTTAACTGAAGAAACAAAAGCACAAAACTTATATTATTTGTTTACAATTTCTTTGAAAGACCAATATGACAAATGTGTAAGACCAAATACAAAAACAACTTTGTGTTGTTCAATAATTACTAAATACATACAAGACTATTCTATACCAACATAATATCAATGTATAGTATCTTTAACCATTCAGCTGTGTACTGACATAGTTTTAAAATGAAAAAATAAATAGTGAATCAATATGTGGACAGCATTACTTAAAAAATTTAACAAGACAAAAAAACAACAACACAAAATAATTTTTTATAAGAAATGAAACAGAAATTAAACCTTTTTATTTTTGCAAATAAAAAAAAAAGAATTGCATCCAAAATTCTAATCAAGGTTAAGAAAAAGTAATTTAAAAAAATGTATAATACATGGTGTTCAGATTCTTTACATGCATACTTTGTATATATTTATCAACTTTGTGAATTTAATACATTTCTTATAATCTAAATTTGATTAGGCTGAAGCTTCCAACATCCAAACATAATTTTATGGCTCACTTCCCCGATTTTAGACTTCTAAGCTGCGCTTGCTTAAAAAAAAAAAAAATTCTATGATAAAATATTTAAGTCTATTGAAAAAATGTTGTTGTACGCCAGCAGTTTTGTAAATATGTATGAGCAATGATTGTGTGCATTTTTAAGTTATGCTGGAAAATGAATGATTGAATCTGTAGAACATACTGATTAACTCTGACTACCAGTATTTTTCCACAGTTAAACAATTAGTTTTTTTATTTTCAAATGGTAGTCTCTGAAACCAGGATATACTGTTAGGAATAATGAAAAACATACCAATCAATATCACTGTGTTTACCAGAGACACTGACACCATTTGAACAGTTCTGCCACCAGGGTAAAAGTCATGGGAGGGGGGGGGGGTGAAGCTGAGAATATCTTCAGCCTTTCAAACACATTCACAGCCAAATTATCACAAGTTTTATCCCCATTTTTTGTTTCTTTCATTTGAATTAGTTCAAAGTTATACCGATTACAGTCAACAACCTGCAGTTAAGGAATAGAAGATTTTATCTGTTTAGCTCCACAACTGAAAACTAGTTGACCTTGCACTGACCATCAGTTTTGTCCATAGATTTAACTCTGTACATAAACTGACATTCATCATGGAGTTGACAGGAAGTAAACAAAATAAACTTGTGCGTGATCAAACTGTGTACTTCAGCTCCTGGCCGTCCACTGTCAGCAGGACTATGGTTGTTTTGTCCACCCAGACCAGCCTGACTAGCTTCAAGATGTTGTTTATAGATGACTGGGAGATTGGCGGGGTGCCATAGGTACGCAGCAGTTTGGTTTGCTGTGTCCCGATTCCAAACAGAGTACTTGACGGGGTCTGAAGATAAATTCCAGAATGTTTGAAGAAAACTTTGTAATAAATCTGTGGTTTATTATTAATAAAATAGAGCTGTATGTTTCAATTAAGAAATATTAGCCCTTCATTTTTTTGTGTGTTAAAGTATCCCTTGATCCTTGGGGCAAGTAAAGCAGCTTTCACAATGGGAATGTGTGGCAAGCACAATCCGCAGCTGCCTTTACTCTCCCCAACTAATGTTGGGTACTCATGAGAGCTATGTAAACTCAAGGACACCCACCAGACAAGAACTAAAAAACCTAGCACTGAACTAGTTTCAAATCCAGGATCTTCTGAGCAAAACTCAAGCAAGCTGACAATTGACCACCATGTACCATTATTTTTTGTAACCAGAAAGAAATTCAATTTTTTTTTTACAAAGTATATATAGTAGTATTGGAATTAGTTACAAGAATTTACTTCCATATATAATTTATATAATGAAAACCAGCTGTTAAATAACATATATTTGAAAGCATAAAATGATATCAATTAAATATAGAAGATGTATTTCCATCCAAATCCAGTTTACAATCACTATGGAAACCTGACTGACCTGCCAAAACTTGAGCTTGCTATCTACATGTGAGAAAGTGGCCAAGTACTTCCCATCTGTGTTGACAGCAACAGCAGTGATAGCTCCTTCATGGGCATTGATTAACTACAAGTGTACACAAACACATTTTACATTAAACTTCATCTTTTATAAATGTTTTTTATGCAGATAAAAGAATATAGATTTGGAACAATGTATTACATTTATGCACCATATACATACATATATATGCATGTAAAATTTCAGGGAATGTTCAGATGTTACCATCTACAAATTGATAATATCTATGCCATTTTATTAATCTATTTTATTTGGTAACTCATTTTTTACACACCCAAAATCCACTTTTTAATTGTATTGGGTTGGTCTAAAAATTGGGGAAACGTGAGATTGCAAAAAGTCATAATTTATTGTTAGATCGAGGCAAATAAATCAAATTTAAACATCTCAATCAGCAAAAACAATCTGCATTTTTTGGTTAAGCTGTTAAAAAAAATGTATGTACCGTATATACTCGTGTATAAGTCGCACCGGTGTATAAGTCGCACCCCTAGTTCAAGACTTTTTTTTCTTATATGTTGTCATTGACCCGCGCATAAGTCGCACCCTGACTTCCCGGATTATACTGCCTTTTAATATCTCAAAAATGCATACCTTTTAAACATAAAAGTTACTAAATATTCACCCTAATTTGGAAACTTTCCTTAAAAATGGTTTCAATGGTGCATAAGGCAAACATAATTTAAAAAAAGCTCAATTTATTTTAAACAACCGATCAATAGGCCTGCAGACTTTAGTGATATGGGAAAGTAAGGTATATGTTTCTCCATGTAAGTCCCTATCCCTACTGAAGTTCATATCCCTATTGTCATACTAAAGTGAGTCAACACACACACAAAATCTTTTGATGTGCGTCATTAGACTGAACGTCGCCCAGACTGTAAGGCACTGTATTGATGACGCTTTATAAGTGACCTTATTACTATTAACAATGTTTGTAATGATTTCAAGCGCGACTACGTGACCGGCAAGAAGCTGTGTTTTTTTTTTTACTCTTACATGCAACAGATGAAAAATAAAACACACTATTTACATTTCACGCGACGATCCGCCGATCGTAGTTTTGGAAACATTGATAAGACATGGCGCGGCGGAATGCTAAACACTGCCTTATTAGTAGGCTATAGCCTATAAGACTAGGCCTTAGGGTCTAAATAAAACGCATCTTAAGCTACTTGTCTACAAGCTTGTAGGCCTACCTACATTATAGGACTAGAAGGCTTTCACACATTTACGATTCTTTCCATACTGTAATTTGCGTTCAATAAGCCTACACAAAAATGTCACCTTTAAATACGTTTGGGCAATATAAAATCGGTCCAAAAGTTCAAAAGAAAAGGGGGTGGGTGTCGGAAAAACCTAAAATATTTGTCCATTTCAATTTCAATTATATTTAGATAGCAATATTTACACCAATGAAAGTTTTCTAAATTTAAAATGTAGGCCTACGCATATCCTAGTAATTCTACATCACTACTATCAACTATAGGGGTTATGTAGGAAACTTTATGATAGAGAAGTGATGTTTTTCGACCTTTTCAAAAACGGTGTCGGGTGTATAAGTCGCACCCCTACTTTTTGTCAAAATTTTCGGTAAAAAAAAGTGCGACTTATACGCGAGTATATACGGTAATACTCTACTCTACTGGGCTTTCTTTCATTGGAATAACTAAAAATTTAAAGTAAACAATGCATTGTCACCATTAGCAACTGTCTGTATGAAAGACCCAGATGTAATAATAATAGCTTTGAGTTTAATTTTGGACCAAGGCTACTGCCGAAAATGTTAAACCACTTGCAAGTGGAAAGTTTGAATTTATCTTGTAAAGTTGCGAAGTTACTTATAGAGAAATGTTAATTTAATAACTAAGTGATATAAATTAAGGTTATGGGTAAGCTGTTATTATCATCGTAAAAGTACCCGTCGGGCCGAATTGATCCATAGGTTCGATGAAGCAGCGTTCACCAAATTCTGTGGCCACGGCATACTAGGTGATTGTGTGGCCAGCACTATGCACAGCCGCCTTTACTTTACCCCAACTAGTGTCAGGTACCCATCAGAGCTGGGTAGACTCAGGGACACCCTCCAGACCCAGGAAAAAATCCGAGCCTGCACCAAGATTCGAACCCGGGACCTTCGGCTCGCCAGTCGAACGCGCTGCAGCTCGACTACCGTGCCCCCTTATTATCATTGTAACATGCTGAAATGAAGTGGATGGACACACCTTCTTCCTGGATCAATGTTTACTACAATCGCAAGGAGTTGGGGGTAAGGATTACAGAGGACTATAAAAATGTCCATTTAAAAACGAATAACATACACAAAGTAATTAATATACATTATCTTTAAAGATGGATGATACAACAAAACGGAAAACCACCACCACACCTGACAGCGAGCGTGCTGCTTCATCTCATACAGTGCCAGGTAGCCGTTCTTAGCTCCGACCCAAACACGCTTAGTGGACTGGCAGTATGCAACCATACTGAACCTACAGTAACAACAAGAAACAACAAAGTCTTTTTTAAACATGGCAAAGTAACTTGAAAGGTTAAAGCAATACAAAGTCTCAGCCATCCCTAGTATAGCTGACATGTAAATATAATATCAAAAAATTTCAATGAGTTGATATTGTTAAAAGGAGAAATAAACGAATAAACAGATGAAATCCATTTCTAGTTTTAGTTACCTGCATATGGCAGGGAACAGCTCAGGTAATCCTTTAGCTTTCAAAGTGTTGAGGTCTAAACAAAACATGGTCACATCCATAGCCTGAAAATTATATGTTTTCTTTTACTTACTTACCCCTACTATTTTTTTTTTTAATTCTAGACATTTCATAATAGAAAAATCATCAAGTTACTCTCATACTTCAACCTTAATTAAAAATTAAAATGAGAAACAAAGAATTTGTAAGCCTTAAAATATTTTTTGTTCATAATTATATGTTATCTAGGATAAATCTTATTTTGCAATCCAAATATCAAAATGTCTTTCTGCATTGGTCTCTTCTAATGCAGCAAACCAAATGGAACTACTAATTTCTTTTTTAAAATGCATTGCATTTTTCAGAATTTTTTTCCTCTTGTACATGTCTATTTGTTTTAGTGTTGATTATGGTGGGTTGAGGGGAGGGTGGGAGGAGAACGAAGGGACAATAATGCATATCTGAGACTAGTTAAGGACATTCAAGAAAAAAGCCATCAAATGTTTAATGTGAGCTGGAGAGGGGAGGGTAAGGGACAATAATACATGTCCTAGTTAAGGACATTCAAGTAGGAAGTCAGCAGCTGTTGGGTGTATTGGATATATTCTTTTCATTTGCCCTATGAGAGCTAAATGTCCTGATTTCATCTGGAATATAATGCTCTTTGTGGGGGAGGAACTTTATGGGATCCCCTCTTGTGAAGCATGTTCCTTTTATTTCTTTATTCCTCAACAAGTTTTCTCATGTACCACTGATTCATTAAAAACTTTAAAAATCATTAAATTTTAATATAAATTAGAAATATTTTTACTTCAACTATAAGATCCGCCACATCATTGGGTATTTTCTCTACCAGCAGCTCAATGATGTGCAAAATCTCAGCCGATGCTCTGGCAAGCGTGTGGTTCTGGGCATGGGCATTCTGGTGCTGGGCATTCTGTGCCAGGGCATTGTAGCGGGCAACCTCTTTGGCCATAGTGATCACAAATGCCGGCGGCCTGGCCGTGGCTATCAGCGACAGGGCGTGGCGGGCTGAACGACAGGTGTCGGCCATGGGGGACAGAGGCAGACCATACGTGGTGCTGGGATGGGTTTGAAAAATAACGATTTAAAATATGAACGAAATGTATTGCATGGTCAAGAACAATCATAGACATTTACTCTAGAAGCCTGGAACTCCAGACATAAGACAATATTGAAAACAAACAAATTATTGGAAACCCCCAACAACTTGTAAAAAACACAGACTGATTATCACAGCAAAATGATGAAATAGCATGGATAGAAGCGCTATATAAATAACCATTATTATTATTGTTTAATAAAATCTTGTAGCAAAAATGTGAATAGTTAGCTTATATTATATAACTAAATTATTCTAAACATAGTACTATTTATCTACTGTTGTTAAAATTATGTTTCAAGACATTAGGCAAAAAGGGACACAAGCTTCAAGATAATTTTTAGGGGACTACTAGAACAGACTCTCTGTCAGAGCTGGGCAGAACCTATAGGAATGAAAAACCATTTGCTTTGGATGAATTTAACTTATGGGTTCGTTTTTTAAAATCTCCCCTTGTGTTTCAAGTGTACACTAAATGTGATGAGTTTATCTGAGAAAATATAAGAACATTTCTATGATACAATGGAGGTACATTCCTTTAGCAAGTAGTAAACGCATTCCGATAGCTACAAGAAAGATACATCTCATTATAGACATATTCTAACTGACCTTCACAATGTATTAATAGTAAGTAGATACCAACCAAAAGTCTTTGTTATATGTGTATATAAGAGTAGAGTTATAAAAGGATAAGTACAGACTTACATAAAATAATAATAAAATGTAATTGTTTAAAGGTTTAACATTTGAAAAATATATTAAAATATAATTATAGGAAGTTTGTTAAAGAATTGTAGATTTTATTACCTTTTTTTTAAAAATGCTACATAACTTTTCTAATGTATTTATTTTGTTTTTGGAATTTTCTAAACTTTTTTTTTTTGAAACATACAAAAGTGATATGTTATCATTTTATTTCTGTAATTTCTGAAACAGGGAAAAATATCATTGTAATAGACTGATCAAGCAAAGAGCAAAGATAGAATGTTTAAAAAAAAATTAGTTAAAACTGACCAGAAATGAAAATGTAGATAACAAAGAAAAAATAAACAATATAAAAAAACAAAGATCCGCAATAGAAATTAGAAAAAAAAAATGCATTTTTAAATTATCTAAGCCACTACTTGATAATACTGAATGGTTATACAGGATAAAAAAAAGTGTGGGGTTAGTGAAGTAGAAATCAGCAAAGAAATGTTGTAGGTTTAATAATTTCCCAAGAAATGAATCGGTTAAAGAACCCTAGGATAAAAGTAACAAAATGAACCACATTACAAAAACTGTGTGTATTAAAAAACAACTAATGCTCTAGAGAATGTGTTAGAGATATTAAAAGCCACCAAGTCCTGTTTTCTTTGAAACAGAGAATAAAAATCAAATCCGTTAATTGAAGCTCATCAACATATTGAAGGGATCGCTGGCTGCTGAATTTGTTAATGTCCACATCCCGGGGTGTAGATTCAATAAAATTCTAGCCTTGAACCAAATTTAAAAACCAAACAAAAAAAACAAAAACAAATGTAGCTTACTGTACACCCAGGATTCTGATTGGTAGAATTGGAATGATGGGAAGGGAATAGCCCACACTTAATACGAGCCTAGGTGTTGAAACATGAAAAATAATATTTTTTTTTGGTGTGCAAAGGTTACTATTAAAAGAACAACAAATTTCATTTTATGTGAGAATTAGTTGGGACATGGACGCCAGGGTGAACAGTTTTGACCCACTGCAAAAACTGCAAACAAAAAACTGTTAACAAAAATTTAAACAAAAAAAATATTAAAAATTCAAGTAACGACAGCGGTGCTTTCTAATCTCATACTTACAGGCACTTCCTAATTACAAGCAAAACAATGACACCCATTAAATTAAAACACTATAGATAATTTATGTAAAATAAACTATATGTTAACAATTGATCAACAAAACTGTTTTAACACAGTAACCAATGAATTGTGATACGTGCCATGTTGGAAAATGTTTCATTTCATTTGCAAAATATTAATAGAATGACATAGATTTTGTTATCCAAAAATCTCATTGAAGACAATGATAATCCAAATAAAATGTAGACAGGTAGAACACAAAGTAAAAAAAGATTACATTAAAATTTGGCACAGCCTGTTAATCATCTTCATGGACCAATGAATGGTATATTGTTAAAGACAGAGAATGAAGCAGGTAAGTGGGAAGGTAAGGGACCAACAGGTCTAAAAGGGTCTTGCGAGCCTCTGGGTTTATTCTCTATGTAGCTCGGCTAGTAGATAGGGCAGTGCACACTGAGGCATCACTGACAAATGGTTTCGGCCATCCAACAAGACAAGTTAAGGAAGCCAAACTGTGATCAACGCCCACAAAGGCAGACAGTTAGAAACATAACACGCCCACAAATACAGACAATTAGAAACAAACCACCTAATGATATATGGTGCTAGAAATGACAGATCAGCATTTCAATGAAGATGGCTGGGTTTGACCTTTGACACCTGATCACAGTGAATAGCATAGAACTGACATAGAACCTTACAAAGAATACTGCCAGACAGTTCTGTAACAGTGACGTTTCCTCAGCACAGTGCTCATTTTTTAAATTTTATTACAGAATATATTTCTAATCAAAACTCTAAAATTCAGCATGAGAACAGACAAAAAACAATTCTGACATACTAATATTGAAAATACAACAAAAAAAATATAAATCAACAACAACAAAATACTATAATGTCTGTGGCAAACAACAAATTAACATCTAAAAAAAGCTTTAGTCCATTACCCCTTGTAGTTTCATCCAAATACTCAGAGGATTAGACATTATTATAGTATAAATCCTATGTTACAGTTTATTTTCTATATAGAATGAATATCTATGTACATATATATATATACTGTATGCATCTATATCTTTATATGAAATACAGCTTCTATTGCATGCATACATATATGCACTTAATTTGATACAAGATTTTTAACTGCTCATACATTTTTTTGGTTCACTGTTAGTAGCATTGCCAACTAAGAGTTCATTCATTCTTGTACAAATATAATTAGTTTTAATATACAATGGTGTGCCCTGAGAAAAAAAAAGCTCATATCATCACCTTTGCGAAACAACGCTTTAACAAAAAAAAAAGTTTATTATGCAAGTCCTACCGTTCAGATAGCAGACGAGAAAGGTCACCCCTGAAAACAGTTTTGGTGGCAATAAAACACAAAAATTAAATATACACAAAACAAATTTTGTTTACTAACAACCAGAAAGACTTGAAAGTATAAAATGATAGGGACGGTGTCTTCTTTTGGAAACAGACATTGTGGAGATATATATATATTTATATCAAGGGGGGAAAGAAACAAGATTGTGTCCTAAAAAAAAAATAACTTAAACATAGGAAGTACAAGAAAATGAGAAACAACATGGAAAATAAATATAAAGGGAAAAACATTCAGGTAAACAATGATACATTGATAGTGAGTGGAAAATAAATTAAAAAAAGAAAATGTTTGTACATATAAAGGTTAAATCATTTTATCTCAAGGGATAATATATATAATAACAAAATGTAATATAATGTGAAGATTAACTAATGGAAATCGAGTCAATCCATCATACACTTTATAGTTATTGTACTTTAAAAAAAAATTGTCAACACAGAAAGTAGGCGCTAAGAAAGTTTATACTGAACTAAACTAGCCGCTAAAAACTGACAGACTCTTTATTTAAGATAAAAAAAGAAGAAACAAAAATGCCTATGTAAAAAGTGGAGGCTGCTATGGAGGAGAGTGTCCTCACCTGGGAATCAGCCTGTTGGAATCAATGCTCAACTCCAGAAGCCCCAGCAGAACAGCGGAGACATCAATGTAAGGCTCCCACACGGTGAAGCCCCTGCCGATCAAATCAATGGCGGCCCGGCGTATTGGAGTGTTGGGCGGAAGCTTTGGGGTCGGAGGATGCAGCAGAATGAAGGTCAAGGCCTTACCTATACATGAATTAATCAGTAAAGACTGTTTACATAAAGCCGGAAACAATGGACTTTTCTAGTATTGTTATAAATATTAGTATAAAAGTATGAAGAACAAAATAGAAATAAATTTAACACAAGCAAATAACCTAACTGACTTGTTTGGTTTCAGTAACCTACAAACTGAACAGCTGTAAGAAACATTTATAGTTCAGTGACCTACTTGTATTCCTGGCCAGGGAGTAGTTGGTCAAACTGAAGCCCTCCACCGAGCCTTTCACCTTGCTCTTCTTCACATCCTCTGGCTTGGCTCGGCTTGGCTCCATTTCGTGTCCGAACTCTGCCCCTATGACTCCCAGCATGACTATAGCCGTGGCCTGCTTTCTTCTGCTTTCAAAGGAAACAGAAAGCTTGTGGGCTGGAATGTCACCTTCAAGAAATAAAAAACACAAATAAACTTCATTTACTCATTGAAAAATACTACATTAAAGATATTCTTTAAAATGTTGAAAAAATAAAATAATGAAAAAAAACTCAATTACATTTGTGTCCAATCATAAGTATGTATTTCCATTCAAAGACAAACATTTGTGACCATTCAAATACAAGCATCTGCGACCAATCACATACAAGCATTTGTGACCAATGAAATACAAGCATTCGTGACCAATCAAATACAATAATATCCCGTTGGTGACAGTTCTATGCGCAGACGACAGTTACAGAATACAGACAGACAACGAAATATGTAGTAATACGCTAATTCTGCTGACGAAATAGGTGAGTCTTCAGCCGGCTCCTGAAGGTGTCGTAGCTAGGGCTCTGGCGAAGCTGTAGTGGGAGGTGATTCCAAGCGGACAATCATTTGTGAACATTCAATTACAAGCATTAACCAATCAAAAAAGTTCTCGTGTGATATCTAAATTGCCACTTTCGAATCCTGAATTTGAATAATAACATTTTTTATTCTCAGTATGAACAGTGAATATTTACAGATGAAATGTGAAATCACTACACACCTCCTAGAATACTCTCCTCATCCTCCATTTCATTTTCCTCACCCTCCTTGTTACTACCCTCTTTTGGGTTGCTCAGGATGGAATGCTCTGCATCAATATAGCTGGGCAGGTAAGGCGCCCACATGTCTAGCAGCTTCTTGCGACCCTCTGGGTTGATTCTGCGCAGCTCGGCTAAGAGAAGTGCCTGGGCAGCTTCCCGAATCTGTTGCGAATGGGAAGAATAAAACTGGCAGGTTTAGACTTCGATATAAAGCAAGTTAAATGTAACAGTGCAAACAAAAAAATGTTGTGTCTATAAACAAAAAATTGAAACAGGAAGATTATAATACTTTAAACAACGTTTGTTAAATTTGAATTTGTAGAAGCAAAATAGAAATACCATAGCTGCTAATTAATTTGTTTGTAAAAATGGTATCTTCTTCTTCTTCTATTAGCCAGTCTGCAGAGCTGTTTGCTCTTTTGCAGTCAATGCCAGACAAACATATTTACAAGTCTTTTTCAGTTGTTCAATGCTGCTATAATGTGTTAGTAAAGGTAGGTTGAGGGGGGAGCAAGGTGCGTCTGAGTGTGTAATGTCGTGAAGGGGCCTGGATCCAGGATGTGACGATTCCACAGAGCATACCCAAAATCAAAATACAAAAAAACACAACTGAGTGTTCCAACCATTGAGGAGCTCTGTGGATGGCGGAGAATGGACCAGGCCAACCCCACCTCAACCCACAGAAACCCTGACTCAGTGAGACCCGACTCCGGAGTGACGCTTGCAGGTGCTGGGCGCAAAACTGAACTGCTGGGTTGGAAAAAAGCCACAATAAAAAAAACAGAATAACAATGCCAGAGAAACCTAAGAAAAAACCATACGAGCTCAGACGTCGCCTCGTAAAAGGTCTGCGCACTGCAGTTTCTTCCAGGGCTGCCTGTGGTAAGTCAGCGACTGGAAACACCAACCTAAATATTCTACAACTGTAAAAATGGTATCAAAATGGCTTTTCTTCAAAATTAAAGACCAAATCATGTCAGTTATTGTGTAACTGAACCAGTGTAGTAAATGTACTTAAAATGTGTGATAAAATGACATGGAGTTGTTTTTTTTTAAACAATTTAAATGATAATTTCAAGGGATCATTTTATTTACAGACATATACAAAATATCAATTAAACTTGTATTTAATAAATATAACTGCGTTTTGCAACATCTGTAAATGAATGGGTTAGATGTTCACTAAAAAAAATTGCTGCTACTTCTAAAAGTCAACAGCTTGCATAGCAACAGAGGCATCTAAATGAAGAATTATACTTGTGGCTAAAAGCTACTCACCTCCAAACACCTGTCCTGCCAACGCCTGGCTAACATCTCCAGCTGAGGACACTGATAGTATTCCAGACCCACCAGCTCGGGCAGCAGGACACAGTGCAGGGCGGCCAAGAGACTCCAGCCCTGTTTCACCTGCGCCTGGAGGGTGGCCTGCAGCTCAGCCGAGTCTGAGTCTGTGCTGCTATAGCTCTCAGGACTTTCTCCTCGGAATGACATGCCAAAGTTGGAGCCAAGAGAATCTCGTTTCTGTCTGTAAAGATAACATTTTATATGGCATGTTACTAAATTTACCTATCAATGTCTATAAGTCAAACTCGTCTGTAAACCAAAAGCAACTTTTTTAGCACTAAAGAAATATGCAGTGACTTGTGGATGAATCAAGGGTGATTTTTAAAACTTTGTCAGATTTTACCTAGTGGCCATTGCAGCACAGTATAATAAATGACTGACTCCAGACCCATCAAGCAGGATACTTGTATCTAAACCTCCAGTTTCACACATGTGTTATCAGATAATAGTCATAATAAACCTACACTCTCTCTCTCAGTAGTTGGTATTAAGTGACATGATAGACTGAATTTTTTACATCAAAAGGATGACCAACTTAATAGTCAGCAATGATGCTATGTCAGTGTGTGTACCCAGTATTTGGTCAAACCTACAGCTACTGGTATGTACACTAGCACTTTCATTAAAACACACATGACCCTGCATCAAATGTACTAAAATTCTATTGAAACTAGTGCTGACAAGTGGACTCAGTGCTTTGAAATGAAGTTTGCAACAAAAATACATCAAGAATTAGAGGAGCACAGATACATTACTGTACATATAGAATAAATGAATGAAATCATTAACCAGTTTTTAAGTTATAAAAGAAATAACATTTGTCCAATTATTCAATTGCACTTTTTTAAAAAATGTGGAAAGAATAAAATAATACATGAAAGATTTAAAAAAAAATGGCTATATCTTACCTCGCAGGGTGAAGTAACTCTGGCATAAAGACTGCTCTACTCATTCCCATCAAAGTGTTGGCTACAGAAATAACACTCAACAAATGTTGTGTAGTCACTGCACTAGATATTTGCCACCTCAACTGTGAGATATAACACAGAGAATTTGAATCTGTGCATATTATAGCTGCAAGTGAAGCTCTCAGACATCTCATTAAATACAACAGGAAGTTAAAAAATATCAATCTCTCAATGTTTGATTCATTCTCATTGAATCCATATTCATGACTTTTCATGATATGAAAATTATTATATTACTATTTTATTACGGTATGTTCTTACATTGTCAGTAATTCACAAAGATCATAATTTTGTCATTATTTTAATTAGTTCCTTAAGTACAGTATTACACTGTCTTATCTGCAGTTTTTCTGTTCATTACAAAGTCTTTTTAGCAATCAAAATATATTGCCTCTGCAAGTTAAGATGGCCGGCTAATGTCAAGGTCTCACTGTCCGCTGAGATTGGTTGCTTACACTTATCTTGATAAGCCCTTCAGTTCAAAAATGTCTTCAGAGATAACTTTGCTAGAGACCTACTGGTCCACTAGGTTTGCTTAGATATAACTATGTAGGCCACGGCTCAAGCCTGCGAAAACATTACAATGATCAGCCCTTGTTTATGTTTCCAAAACGATCTTAAGATTAACATGAATTTAAACTTACAGACTTAATGATTGTTAGCAAACCATCCAGCAGATTCCAGCATTCCCACTCAACCACCCAATCATCTCAAGTTTCAGCTTAACCTAAGTAGCGCTTCCGTAATCCTAACATTGTCTGAACTTTTAGACTCACTTTTGTGGAAAAGTTGTACGCTTGCTGTTGGCCAGCAACAACAGATGGATCTTTGCGTGGAGTGCCTGGCCTTGATGACCTGTTGCCTGCTTCTCCCTCAATCTCTGCAGGCTTCTGTGGTGCTAGGGAAGGAAGATTACGCAAGAGTAAAATATTGGTCAATTACAATAATTATCAACTAAAATGGTATTTCTATATTAGTTAAAGCCTTGATGATGAATTATGTCAAAAGGACACATGTCCTGTGGCCCCAATGTTTCTTTTCTGTGCAAAAAAGTAATGAATAAGCTTGATAAATGTATTAAAAGGTTAGTAATAATTATGATGCTTAATAATAAAGCGCTTCTATCCATGCTATTTTAGCATGCTCAGTGCGCTCAAGAAGATTATTATGCCCAATAGGCCCAAAACTCCTGCAGGGATTGGTCGGCGGCAGGGATTGAACCCGCGACATGTCGGTTGACAGTCCAGAAATCTGACCGCAGGACTATAATTTAAAAATAAAAAACTATAATTAAAGAAAAGATTTAGAGACATTTGTAATATTATCATTACTGAAACTTTAATGTAAGGGGATAATTTTTTTTTTCCTTTATTATTTAAAAACATAGGCAGCTAGTGTTTTTTACAATGGCAGATTCCTTTATGTCAAAAAAAAAAAACAGAATTTTTTTTAACCTAGACTCTTTAATCACTGTGAGCAGATATGGGAGACAAGAACATATAATTTAGTACTTCAAGTAAGTGTTGTTATCATCAAGGAATATCCATCAGTTCTGATTACATTAAAAAAATGTAACAGTACCTATATTCTTATCCACATTATGGTGCCTGTGCCATCCTGGTAACATCAGCGACATGTGCCCGCCATGTGACAGCAGACCAAAGCTTATGGGACACTTTGGCTTGTGCAGGCCGAGTTTGTTGAGACAGAGGTCATCCAGCTGCGGGTCAAGATTCCAGGCATGCAGGCAGGACATAAAAAGCTCACCAATAGCCATGCTTAGAGATTCCTGTGTAAACATGACATTAAGAAGTCAATCAACAGATGACTTTTCTCCCCCTGACTGTAAGTGAAAACTCTTCCAAATAAACACTTTTATTTTATTACACATGATCTTCAATTTACTCGTTTTGTGTTGCAAAGGAATAAAAATTTAAAATTTCATTTATAAAATCACAATGATGTTCAATAATACAATTTAAACAAAAATCCAATTCAACTGTTATTACTTTATTCATTTTCTATTTTTTAAACAATTTCAAAATAATTTAAGAGACTAAACCAGTTTGTGACATTTTAAATCAAGATAACTGAAAAGAGATAATTCTATCAATGTCTATGGAGTAAAAAACTAAAACAAAAAACAAACAAAAAACTTTTGTGGCTAACATACATGTACTGTAATGGACTCTGGTCTCTTCCGTGCACTGGTTGGCTGTGTCTGTATAGGTGTTGTTGTCGGCACTCCTGCACCACCCGAAGCTTCCAGCTTACTCTGAATTTTCTGGCTCACAGTCTCCGCCTTTTCTTTGGCTCTGGCCAACAGACCTGCAAGGGTGCGGGGTAGGAAACGATAATCAAATCTACCTCTCACTGTTCATGGAATGTTTTAGTTTTCATACAAGCCAATACGCATGGCCAATAACATGAGAGAAACTGGGGGGTGCTCAGTGGTTTAGCATCAATGTTGTTTGTGTGTCACTATGAAGTTCTTCGGTTTGAAACCAGGCAAAACAGCAGGATTTTTTCCTGGGTCAGGGTGGGTGATTCTGAGACAACGCAACCCTTTGTGTACCTGACCTTAGGTAGTGAAATAAAAGGTTGCAGGGTACTGAGCCCTCTAAATAATACACTTGTGTGTTACGGCTATGGAAACTGTTTAAAATTGCTTCAATGGCCCAAAGGCCCATATTGGTCTTAAAGAGTTCACATGTATATAGCAAGCTCATGTGTTTTTTATTACTCACGCTATATGGCCTCTAAAGATAAGGCCTATTAAACAAGTGTGTGGCTGGCACAATATGCTGCCTTCCTTCACTTTCTTACACAAGGTCAGATATCCTTACTAGGTCAAAATCAGACAAACCCAACATAAACCAAGAACTTTTTTTTTTAACACTCAACCATGTTGAGTTATGGATGGGTGGTCTTTATAAAAATCTGCAAAACTATAATTAAGTTAATAAAAAAAAAGTTCTAAAAGCTCAAATGAAGAACCCAATGCTTTGCCTTCATTCCACCCAGCACAACCCCCACAACTACCTTGTGCCCTGTAGTTAGATAAGAAACAGAATAACTTAATCAGTCCACACATTGACTAAACAGCTTCAGGCTATCCAGTGCATTGTTCTAAGATGTGGGCATGTAGGGCCCAGACAGTAAATATCTTACTTACCTTCAAGTTTGTGGACTGATTATTTACTAGCACTTTATAAAAGACTTCATTTTATTCATGAGATATTCTTAAACTAGTTACAACTTGGACATTTCACTTAACATTAAAAAGAAACTTAAATTCAATACATGTGATGCTCTCCCCTTTCATTCAAAATATAAGCAGAACAAAACAGTGAACTTTAAGCTAGCTTATAATTCCTGAAAAGTGTGAATTTTCAGTGTGTGTGAGTGTGAAACAAATTGAAAAGAGATCGCATTCAGTGAATTTTTGTGAATGTGAACCATTCCTACAACTTAGTACAAAACCAAAAATCAAATGATTTTTGAATTAACAAAATCCTTCATGCTTTTCTTTTTTTCATAGCGTTGTAGCAAACAAAGAATGATATTATATTATAAGAGCAAATAAAACCTAAAAAATAAAATACATGGTGCATAAAAAAAACTGTATTAAAAATATCATTGTTTACAGTTATCAAAGGGGAGGTTGGAGAGGGAGGTAAGGATGAAAGGAAAAAGGGATGCAATTATAATATTATCTTACAAGTCTCAGAGAAAATATTTTTTTTTTAGTTGGTCAAATAAAAAGGATAGGTTAAAACAAATAGTAAAAAATTTCAGATACAATGAAACTCATTTTGAAACCAATTAAAAAATTGTACACCCTCTGGTATTAATGTTTTAAGTATAGTGAAACCAAAGAGATTTCAGTTTTTGGCAGTGTTTACAGATGAAATGTTTTCAAAAGACAACTATAATACTCAAGACTACTGAATTTTTAGTTTTGTTCTTAAGACTTTAGATGGGTTTCATCTTTATAAATAATTTCAATTATGTAGAATGCAATTCAACGAAAAAATTAAGTGTAGAGTTGTTTCTTTTTTAACCAAAACAACAAATGTTAGTCCAAGTGAATCTAAGAGATGTTACACACACATATAAATCATATAGTTCTAAATCTACTGAGTCTACGGTAACTGTCACCAAGTAAACCATAGTCAACTATAGAACTACAATTTGACAAGTGGGTATGTGTAACTGTGTATGTCAAACCTATATATACAAAGTCCTGATTACATTCATCCTTTAAACTTATAAACTGCGGATGTGCCTGTACAGGCAGCTTCTATGGTTTCTGTTTTATCTTCCAATTTAAATTTTAGTAATATTAGTTTCCCATTTGAAGCAAAACTAAACAAATTTCTCAGACTTAATAGAATAGATGCTTTAATAGTCTGGTTCCAAACTGTCACTAAGTTATTTATTCCCAAACTTTCCTGAACTGTACCAAGCCACTTATGGATTCTCTATGACAAAAAAAACAAAAATTAATGATATAAAAAGAAACCAAGTTATAAGAAAAGTTTAAAGTATGTACTCACTAAGGCTTATAAAAATACATTTAAATTGAATGACAAGGTAATCCCTGATAAGTCAAATATCTGAGCTTTACAGACACTCCTTCTATATAGAAGATTATTGTCATCCACACCAGGCTATTTTAGGCAATCCATCCTTTCCCAAGTGTCATTCAATGTAAGCAACAGACTAGGTACAAGTATATAGTTTTTTATCTATGCTAAGCAACTAGCTATTACCTACATGTAGAATTTGGGTATCTACTCTAGCTAGTTCAACTTAGTTATATACAAGTAGGTTATAGATTTGTACAATAATTTATGATTCAGAAATGAGATATTATTATCACTTAACAATAATTGTTGGCTTCCATTTGTCTCGAGAGACTTAACAATAGTTGATACTATTATTTATTTATTTTACAGGTTTCATTACATAAAAAGTAATTAATTTAGTCATTGAGAAACAATTAGTTTTTACATTTTGTTTCTTTCTTTGTGCTTTAAAAATTATTTTTTTCGCAAAAATAGAATTATTCATATGGAGAAAAAAAAACCTTTGAAATACACTGAAATGAAAATTAATTTCCTCTGTGCCAGACAGATATTATTAGTTCTTAGATGTGTTATTACAGTAAAGAATAAAGACAATAAATCCAATTAAATTACCCTAGTTACGTTGATAAATAAAAGAGTAGGGGAGGATAAACTGTTTACATCTAAACAATATCAAAGCCAAATACAATGTGGGTCAAAAGAAAAAAAAAATACAATACTAGTATATCTTAAGAAACATGATAGGCTATAAAAGTTAGTATCTCGATAAGCTTGCTAGCCACATGCCAAAAGGTTTCTGGGTGCAGTTTATAGTCAATAGATAAATAGAATAGTTAAAAGACAATGATTACTCTTGAGTAAATGATGGAAAATCTAAAAGGAGAAAAAAATTTGAATCAACGGCTAAAGCTCCAGAATAAAAACAGGAAGTGGTAGAGGGTTATCTCACCAGATGATTGCGGTTGCCTCAGGTGGATGCCAGGCTTATTAAGCGGAATCAAATAAGAGGAAGGGTGTTGCGAAGGGCGGAACATGTGACGCTTACTGTCTGCCTCCAAGAGGTCAACAGGAAGGCTCGTCGGCCTCTGCATGGAATGCGACTTTCTCCCGTCCTCCAAGCTCTGCTGCTTAGACTTTAAGGACTTGGACCTCATCTGAACTTTCTCTGAGTCTAATTCAGAGCTGGAGCTAACTGATTTGGACTTTGAGGTGAACTTCAGGCTGGGGAATTTGGACTTTTTGCGCAGGGCAGGAGCAGGGTTCGCTTGCGATTGGGGCTGGCCGCTCTGAGGTGAAGTCGGGGAGATCGGAGACGAGGCGACGGGAGGTGTCGCGTACTGAGAATTAACTGATTTAAGATTTGATCGTAGGGCATTTTTACGACTCCCGGCGCTGGAGAAGGGCGTGGAGAAAAAAACAGAGTCAACGTCACGCTCCTCCTCTCGCTCCTCTTCAGCGTTCTCCTCATCCTCTTCCTTACAATCTTGTAAGATCATTTCATAGGAAGAGTTTGAAACATCGTCTGGGTATAAAAGAAATTGAAACGTCTGTCTTTTTTTTTCATTCTCTAAAAGATGGACATGCTTAGGTACATTAATGACAAACAATGTTAGATTGAAATTTAAATGACTACAAATGAATGCACTAAAACTAAAAACATACAGTAAGTGAATACAATAAAAAAACAAAACATTAATAAATACTAAGGGAAAACACATATTCTAAGGTTTAAATAAAACTTTTGACTAAGAGAGTTATTGTTACACTATTTAAAAAAATCATGCATCATGTTTAAAAGAGTGACAATCAGCACAGAAAATTACCAACCAAACAGAAACTTAAGTTTTAAAAAAAACAATTATTTGCATGATTGAAATAGGAACAAAGTTTGAATGAAAGAAACAAATTGACTAGATCACTTTATAGAAAACAACACTACAACATCTATAAGGTGAGAGTGACAATGAGCATTTTTTTAATGACCCTAATTAATGAAAACCATAATGTTGCCCTTGAAAAAATTTGCTGAAAGTGGACCTTGCTTCCCTTTACATGTCTACTCATTTACAGCTCAGTGATGTGTCCCCTCAGTGTCCCCTACAGCATGAAAATGCTGATTGCATTAGCACTTAGAAGTACACAAATGTCCACATGGTGGCAGACAATGCTTTCAGCTACTAAGTGAATGGTCAACAAGATCTTCTGCATATCAAGAGTTAAAACACAGGAGATATTGACCCAACTATGGAGAGAGCTAGACTGGTGTGACATATACAATGACATCATCAGTTTATGTGTAGTACATAATTTTTTATGGAGGTAAAAAAACTGCACACAGTATTTAATCTGGTCTCATCTCTTTGTTGTTGTTATTTTTTAAAATACAGTTTGTAGCAATCAAAGACAAAACACATCCATGTAACTATAACCTTCCTTGCACAAGTATGGAATAATTGTACATTCCATGGAGATAGTTTATTTCTTTCCGTGTAGAAGACCTGTGTGTCAAGGAACTAATAGAGCTCAACAACTATAAAGAAATAATTAGTAATCCCTGGATGCAAGCACTAAAAAAATGTTTGTATATATTTGTTAAGACAGGCACTTTTTCATGCATCGACAAACTGAATCTGAAACAAAACATCCACAATGTTTTTATTTCAACATGCAATATATTCTAGTCTATTAGTCAAGGGCCCTTTCTTTTCCTGGCCAAAGAATTGTGTAATATTCTATGACTCATAGACCAGTGGAATAGGTGAAGCTTGGTGGCTATGAAATTGTGTGATTTTATCACTTTTTTAAGCACTAGGGTCCTGTGTATCACTGACAATAGAGGTATCACATTAGGTGCTTGTATCTAGTTCCACTCATCTGGTGTTTTCAGGTGTGAGTCGTAATGCCCGCACTCTCTCTCTCAGTATGCTTTTATAGACAGACTCAGCAGAAAGAAATGGAGATGTTTACTCTGTATGTATGTCATCCGGGCCATCTGTACAGCTCCTAACTGTAGTTCGTACAATGTGTACTACCAGTAAACTATAAATTAACCCGTCCGAAATTCTACTGAATATAGCACTGACCTGTGGATATGTCAACTCTGCATTTTTAAACAAGTTGACAACTAAAATGTCTTGACTTAAACAGATGTATATATATAGCTTATTAACAAAAATAGTTTGCACGCCCTCTTATGCTTCAGGGTTGCAATCTAGAAAATCACTCATAAAAAAAAAACACAGGTCAGTTATTTAAAGCAAAAAAATATTCTTTTTTCACTGTAAGGAGGTTCATGCATTTTACCTGCAAACTTTTGTTGACCATCCACAAAATCAGACTGAATCATGTCACTTTGTGGCAAATTCATTCCCCTTGCTTCCAGCTCAGCAGGGGAGAGTAGTGCGTATTCCTCAGTGAGAAGGTGAACTGTTGAAAGAGCATTGGGCTAATTAGTTCTTTATGAAGTACACAAATACAGTCGAAAAGTTTGTATTCTCTTGAAACTTTCTGTTTTTGAGAAGCTTGGTACATTTGTAATAATTCTTTTTTTTCCCTCATTTACTTACTTTTGTAATTATTCAGATTGGACTCTTTTTATTATAAACAACAAGAAAAAAAAACTATAACCAGTTGTTGCACACAAAAATATATTTTTTATTGCAACATATTCAGGCCACATGGGGTTAAGCCGCTTTTTTTCTGATATTTCAGTTTACCCATTTCATGTCTGAATGCCACTTTGGAAGAACTTATAATAAATTTTCCATTACATAGAAAATAAGCTTCTTCTAATTAAAACCAATCAACAAAAGGACATTATTTCCAGTCATTTAAATAAAGATAAATTTGTAAGTAAAGCTTATTGGTCATTAAGTGTCATTAAATGTATAACAAGAAAATGTACTACCCACAAGAACTTCTGCCAAACAATACCTATAGTAGCTTCTCAAAAACAATGTCCTGCCTGTAAGAGCTTCTGACAAACAATGTCCAACCTATAAGTGCTTCTGGTAAACAATGTCCTGCCTATTAGAGTTTCTGACAAAACAATGTCCTACCTATAAGAGCTTCTGACAAACAATGTCCTACCTATAAGAGCTTCTGACAAACAATGCCCTACCTATAAGATTTTCTGACAAACAATGTCCTGCCTATTAGAGTTTCTGACAAACAATGTCCTACCTATAAGAGCTTCTGTATCAAAGAAGAGAACATGTGCATCAGGATCTCTAGTATTTGTCTTGACCCCCTGTATGAGCAAAGGGAAGCCTGTGGGCTTCATGAAATCCACCTTGCTCCCCTGGCTGTTCTGGTTGGGCTGTGCAGTTATCTGATAGGAAACAACAGCAGAAAGGGTATGATGGGTTTATTTAATTATAGGACAAGTAGCTGCAGCGAGATGGATAACCTTTCTAAAACTCTTGGGTTAGAATCCTTTATTCCAGGATGTCTACATGGTTCTGGAGGGTGTTCATGAGTCTTTCCAGCTCTGATAGGGACATGACTTTTGTTGGAGAACGAAAAGGAGGCTAAGTATGGCCCTTTCCTATTGCATGACATGGCAACTGATGAATGCTGCTTCACCAGTCCTATTGCATGACATGGCAACTGATGAATGCTGCTTCACCAGTCCTATTGCATGACATGGCAACTGATGAATGCTGCTTCACCAGTCCTATTGCATGACATGGCAACTGATGAATGCTGCTTCACCAGTCCTATTAATCAAATGGTCTGAAAGGGATATGTTAATGTTTTTTTTACTGCTATAAATGGCAACAGGCCAGAAACACTATCTAGCAAAATCAATTATCAATAGTTGGTTAGGTCCAAGGTTCAAATTCTGGATTTTTTTTTCCTAATAAAAAAGGTGGCTCAGTGTTGACACAGCCATGAATGACCGTGGAGCTGCTGAGCATTGTACTGGCCACCCAATCTTCATTATCTGCAATTATTGAACTAGGCCAGTGATGTCGAACCTTTTTGAGGCCGCGTGCCCAAAGTACAATACAAGACCAACTTATTTCTTTCAACGTGCCAATACAGCAATTAAAACCAAATACCATAACTTAGCTGTTCCATTTTTTGGTAAATGCTTGCATGCCCACATAAATGGCTCTGCGTGCCACAGGTGGCACGCGTGCCATAGGTTCGCCATCGCTGAACTAGGCTATACCTGATTAATAAGGGTCTAAGATGTAAAATATTTTTTCTCAAACTAACACTACAATAGAGTGTTTTAAAATGGCTAAAAAAAAAATGAAGAAATTCTAATCTACATTGTAAACAAAAATATTTCTAGGATGGCAAAACACATAAACATACATTCAACTTCTGCTGGGTGAAATTTTTAAAAGTGGCCAGGTTCCTTCTCTTCAAAGCCTGGGCTAAAGTAATGCTGGGATTGGTCAAAGCCTCCACTGGCATGGCATTCTCGTCGCAGTTGTTGAGAACGTCCTCAGCAGTCTTCCCATCAATGACTCTGTCCAGATGACCTGCAAGCAGACGCCAAAGTGCCATCAACATTTGTTTTTTTTTAGTGGTATTTATTTCAAGTTAAAAATAGAAACTTATGGTTGGGTCACTGTGATCTTTGGTTCACCAGGTTCCCCCCCCCCCCTCCTCCTGGTCAGGATGGCATATCCCTTTCTACCCAGCTCTGAAAGGTACCTGACATTACTTTGGGGATGATAAAGTTGGTTATACATTGTGATGGCCGCACAATCCTCTTGTATATAATGGCCATAAAATGTTGCTTTACTAACCCTTGGCTCCGACATGTTGTGAAAGGGATACTTTATAAAACATGTGCAACCTCTCTTTAAGTTCTATTTTAAATCAATTGATTACTTCCTGTGCTCACAATTTTTTAAACCTTTCTGCTTCATACTTTACATTTGTTCAGCATAAGCAAACTTTAGGCATGTAACCTAAGTTTTGAACATTTGGTTTTATTTTTATTAGCTAGGTTGTATGTGCAGAATTAAAGACATGTTGGTTTCTAAGCAATGTAGTTATATCCTGAGCAAAAAACTGTGTTGCAGACTTGGGCCTAAGATCTCCATGAGGTATTACAGCAATGCTAATTGTTGCCCTAGGGATTGTGGGAAGGTAAAGAAGGAATTAGCACTTTTTTTTTATGATAGCTACTCATCTTTGACTTATTAGCCACAATGAAAAAGGTAAACATCCAAAGTGACAATAGAGAAAATGTGCTATAACTATGGCAACCAATAGTTACAGTCCTTATACCTGTCTCCATTTGCCAAACAGTCACAATACCATCTTTCGTCTGCACCAGCATAAAGTCGTCCAGGGGGCGCCACTTGATCATCTTGACAGGGTACAGGTGGCGAGATGCCAGCAGCACACACTTCCTTTCTTTGAGACTCAACAGTGCCACTGAGTGGTCCCCAGCAACAGAACAGATGCAGGACAGGATGCGAGGCTGTGAGCAGGAATGGCATTAGTGTATTCAAGCAGTATAGGACATAAATACATCATTCAGTATAGGACATAAATACATCATTCAGTATAGGACATAAATACATCATTCAGTATAGGACATAAATACATCATTCAGTATAGGACATAAATACATCATTCAGTATAGGACATAAATACATCATTCGGTATAGGACATAAATACATCATTCAGCATAGGGCATAATTACATCATTCAGTATAGGACATAAATACATCATTCAGTATAGGACATAAATACATCATTCAAACATACAACCATAGCATTATTGATAAAAAATAATTATTCTGTTATTCTAATGCAAACTTAAGCTAGAAGCAGATTGAAAGAATTTAAAAAAAACTTCTTTGTCATACCTCCCATGTTTTCCTCTCAAAATACAGGACTAATGAAGCGGAGGTCAAGATATTCTTACGGTCCACTGCAATTAAGGGGTGAGTGTGTGGCCAGCACAATACCCAGAAGTCTTTACTTCCACCAACTGCCATCATGCTACCCAATTTTTCCTTTCAAATATTTTGGTCCACAGGGCTACTCTAGCTGTGGACACTAAATTCTAAGGTCAACTACATCCAAAGGGGATTGTGAAGCCAGCACAATACACAGATGTCTTAACTTTCCCCAACTGGCATCATGCACCCATCAAAGCAGCGCTGGGTAGGCTCACTGACACCCTTCAGACCAGGGAACTAATCCCAGCAGGTTAACCTGGATTTGAACCTGAAACCACAGGTATGTCAGTGTAATACCCTGTCCCCTAAACCACAGCTCCCTCATAAATATCGAGTGAGAAAGTTTTTAAAAAACTTACATTACAGCTTCCTGGTGGTACAGTCATCTGGGTCAGGCTGCCCCCGTGCACTGTGAACGTGTGGATCTTGACCCCCAGGTTCACGTCCCACAAGATGACGGAAAAATCAGCGCCGCCAGACAGCAAGTGGTTGGGCTCATAGCGGGTGGCCTCGTTAAAGGGGTACAGAAGGCAGGTCACTCTACCATGATGTCCAACCAATACTCTCGGGGTAACTTCTGCATCAAAGGAACAAAACTTAGTTATTGACATCACAAAACATGAAGCCATTTCTCAAATTAACAAGCAAGGCCCGAACCATTATGATAAAATAAAATATGTAATTGTGGAAAAACATTAGAAAAACAAACCACAGTGAAAATATATATAGCAAGCACAAACATAAAGGATATCTAATGAAATGAGATCTTACGAGTTGACTTATTCTGAGTCAGCAATTGTCTTTTGATGCAGTCGATGGCTGGGACAAGAACTATTGTCCCATTGTTTCTGCCGCAGACCAGTTTCCCTTGGGAAGGAATGTAGATTGTGGCAGTGATGAAAACTTCAGGGTCATCATCTTTGCCATCAACCTAAAATAGTAAATGTATAGCACATCTTAAGAGACCTAAATATAACTAATACATTTTGACAATAATATTTTGTAAAAAAATAACTTTTCAACAGTAGAAGATTTAGATATCTAACAGTTTTCCATCAAAATACATCATGCATGAAATTAGTTATCTCTAATATTTATAATTTACCATAAATACTCGCATAAAGGCCACACCAGTGGATAGGTCACACCCTTAGTTTAAGATTATTTTTCGTATATGTTGTCATTGACCCATGTATAAGTTGCACCCTTACTTTTAGGAAGTTACACGCCTTTTTTATTTAAATTTCTAAAAAATTCATATTTTTTAAACATAAAGGTTATTGAATAATTTGGAAACTTTCTTTAAAAAATAATTTCAATCATGCATTACGCAAACATAAACAAATAAAGGCAGCATTTTAACATTTGTATTACAAAGTCATTAGCCATATGGGAAAGTTTTTTGATGGCATCTGTTTCTTCACCAAGTCCCTGACCATACTCAAGCTCCTACACAAAAAAAGTCTTTTGAAGTGAGCTCTTTCGACACAGTGAGGCCTGACTTATGGAACACTAGCAAAGAAGTTAGTTAACACTAAGAGCTGTTAAAAGATCTTCTATTTCAACTAAATTTGTATACACTACCCCAAGACCCAAACTCTATGACTGATACATAGCACCAGCGCGCAATGAGCATGCTAAAATGTTAGCCTAAACATCATGGACTAGATGCCCTATACAAGTGCCCAATATACCATTCACATTGTTTGTAATGATTTCAAACGCGACTGCGGACAAAACATCAATATGCGATGAGTGCTGGCTTATTATCTCATTCTCTTTACGACCGGCAATAAGTTGTGCTTTTTTTCAAATCTTACATACAACTAATGAAAAATGAAACATACTATTGACCTTTGAGGCATTATTTATTGATTTTGAAAAAACAAAATTTTTAGTGCAGATTTTTCTGAAATGTCTTGAAATTTGTCAACATTGTTTAGACATAGTGTGGTTTTCTTGGAATGCTAAACACTGCCATAGTAGGCTACAGCCTATAGACCATAAGTCCTAAATAAAATGGATCTTAAGCTACTAGTCTACAAGCTTATGCCTATATCATTGGCCTAGATATAGGCTTTTACATATTTACGATTCCTTCCATTTTGTCATTTGTGATCAATACGAAAAATGCCGCCTTAGGCTTGCAGTACGCTTTGACAATACAAAATATGTCAAAAAGTTCAAAAGAAAAGGGCGTGGGATCGGAAAGCCTCAAATATTTGTCCATTTCAATTTCAGTTATATAAAGATATTATATTTACGCCTACTAAGGTTTCTTAATGTAAAAGGTAGGGCTAAGCAATAGCCTAGTAATTCTACATCATAACAACCACTGAATCAGGTGATAAATGATAGAGTAGTAATGTTTTTTGAACTTTTTCAAAACTATGTCAGGTGTATAGGTTGTACCCCTAATTTTTATCAAAATGTTTACATTAAAAAGTATGACTTATATGCGCGAGTATGTATGGTGAAAAACATTTCTCTGAAAAAAACCTTAATTATAGTGTAAGTCAAACAAAGAGTCAGTTTTATATTTCCTAATTTATAGAGTCACAAAATGTATGTTTAATGATATTTATCATGGTAAATTTTTTTTTGCCTGGCTAACTGTGAGATAAACAATAAATATAATAATCTTTACCTCGTATACTTCACTCACCAAGTTATCCAAAATGCCCTGAGGAGCAAAAGAGCCAAGACTCCATGATTCTTGTAGAGTGATACTTGACTTTGGACTTAATGCTACAAGAAGCAAGAAATTGGCCATCAATTAACAACGAGATCAATTTCAGAAATGAAATAGTTAAAAGTAAAAAACTGGTCCAAGATAAAAAAAATATTTTTTTACACATAGTAAACATAGAGTATTAATGCACACAACATGCAATGGGATTATGTGATTAGCAAAAAAAACCTGCTGCTATTACTTTTTTTTCATACTGACATCATAGGAGCAGGGCTCAGAGACATCTCTGAAACACTTTTGAAGAAATTGGCAACTAGCAAGACATAAAGGTTAGTTAGCCCTCTTACCCTGGGGCATTCCAACCCTGGAGAGCTGAATGAATCAATGAAAAAAATCTTTTTATAAGAGGGTAGAAGTTAGGAATATTAATTCTGAAGTGTTTTCCCAAACAGGAGAAGTATATTTTGACCAATATCGGACATCATGAGTTCACCATGAAGTCTATGTGTTGTTTTTAATTATCAGAGTAGAGAAGCCTTCCCCTTTTGATCTTCAAGATCTTCATGCCTGAATGTTGAACAATATATCGCAGGATCACAATGATTTCAAGAAACACTTACATAAACACACACACATTTAGTCTAACACTAATCTGTTGAGCAATCACCTGGCAGCCTATCGAAGCTCTCCTGTCTGACCAATGTCATCTGCTTCTCCGACACCTGCGGGAGAGACCATATAGTGACCCGTCCCTCCGAGTCCCCGCGCAGAAGCAGGTGGGCCGCTGACTCCCCACTCCCGCAGTGAACAAACGTGAAGGCCGGGGAGCAATCCAGATTTCTCTGAGGATGTAAACAAAATTGACTCGATGTAAGCTCTTCGGGTTAGCTAACATTTTGGCTGCTAGTGTACACATTTTACAGAAGAAACAATACTAATAGCTTGGGGAATCCTGATAATGACAGCAACACTTAACAAACAGTAGATCACATAGGAGAATTTTTTTTAAAATTCAAAATTTAAGGTAAAATTATTGACCAAAAAAAAAAAGATAAATTCTTATACAAATCTGAAACTAGAAACATAAAAAAAAGAAAAAAAATATTCAAACAATAAATAAAAAGGCATCACTCACAGTCTGGGTGAAAATATCCAAGACATAGTAAGCATGAACTGAGCTCTGATTGTAAGGTCTGTGGTAGTCTTTATGCTCAGGATTGGCGCTGCCAAGTAAAAAGAAAAAAGAGGTATGCAAAATAATGACTTCAAGCTTCATGTCAAAATTTATTCAGCCAGTCCAAATATGTAGAAAAAATAGAAAGAAACAACAGAAATGTCATGAAGCTTTAAAATGATGAAGTTTATAGCTGGGTGGGAAGCAGTTGAAAAAACAAACACACACCATTTTATTTGAAAGCTTTTTAAAGTCTCTTTTGTAGCATTAATTGAAAATAGAAAGAGGCAAATATGGATAAAGTTCATATGGCCTAAAATGAGCATGTTTTTTTTTTATACATCTTTCAACAATGTGCAATAAAGTTAGAAAAGAATTTAAAGGGAAACTGTTATATGAAAAATGAATATAATTGCCCCATTACCCTATTGAAGCAGAAATAATTTACTAATTGCATGAGGTTGAAATATCTGTTGACGACTAAAAATATTGTCATATTTACTTTATCAAAAAATAATTTTTACTCCATCACATGGCAATATTGCAAGAGAAAGATCTCTTTTCACAAGACAAAATGAAATGCAAAAGACAAAGACACACACTGATGCAACAAAGACACACACCAATGCAACCAACAGACACACATCAATGCAACAAAGACACACACAGCAATGCAATGTACAATGCAAGGCACTGCAATGCGATATACAAAAGTCACATTACCATGTGAAAGACAAAAAACTTTTTTTGCTGAACTAAATATTGATGTATAAAGTTGCTATTTTTTTTAACACAGATTAATGACAAAGGTTAGTAAGACTGTAAAATCACTACGATAAGAATATCCCTTATGTAAAATCATTAATAAATTGATCATACATTACAAATTGCATATCATCCTTTCTGTTTTATCTTTGTAAATGTTTAGAAGTATTTGAAAGACAGACACACAATACTTTAAAAGGCAAGAAAAGAAAAATCTCAAAAAAAGAAAAGTAAATACAAAAATTGTAATACAAGTTAAACCGTGGTCAAAGAAATAAATATTAATAAACATGGTCAAAAACTTTGCAATCACGAGCTATATACAACAAAACTTGTATAAAAAAACAAAAAAAGAAACACATTTTTAAAAGCATTAAATAAAATTCATATATGGTTCACTTCATGCTGTTTCTTTTACAATGAGAACAAGATTTTTGGTGGGAAAATGCACTTAAAGACTTAATACTAAAAATTACAGGTTAAGCCAAAACTAAATTGAGAATTACTGGTTAAGCCAAAACTAAATTGAGAATTCTGGTTCAATCAATTTACTTCGGGTCATAAATAAAAAATAAGAGCGGAATTAGCATGTGCTAATTTAAAGTGAGAGGAAGGGGGGGGGGGACCATCTAGTTGAAATAAACCTTATCAGTGTCAATTGGAGGGCAAAGTAAAAAGTTGTATGCTTAGAGCCAAAGAACCCTCCAATGAAAATACAAGGCCTGGCCCAGGGGAGACTAGCAGCAGATGCCCATACTTACTGCAGGAGCTCTGACTTAAATTTTTGCTGGATTCTATATAGTGGTAAAACAGAAAATAATGACATTATACATACAAAAAAAAAGGGACCAAACCAAATTTCTTTTTTAAAGCAAAGAACAAAAGAATACTTGAAATAAATGTAGGAAAATATTTGGATAATTAGGATTTTGTCAATGTATGGTTAATTGGCTTTACCTTAACATAAATATATATATATATATCTTAGCATATAAAAATGTATGTAGGTTATCCATTTTTGTTTTTATAAGAAACCTCCTTTCAAAAACCTCACTATTATATCACCCCTAAAAAAAAACTTGGAAACATTTTAAAGCATTTTTAAACCAATGCTGATAAATAATCAAATTATAATAAGTTATTTATACTGTAAATGTAGTTTTTATTCTTTAACTTAAATATTATTTCCTTTTAATATCATAATTTTTAATGAATTTTTTGAAAAATATAATGAGCTTATCAGTTCCAAATAATTATTACCACTGTAACAGCTTTAAACACATACATGAAATCAATTTTAAAAAATGATATAAAATTCTACTCTTACCTGGCTACTGCTTTTCCTTTAAGCAAGCTAAGTGGAAATAAGCTAATGATTCAATAAATGAACCTACAAAATTAAACTGGTCTACATACTCAGCAACATACCAGAGAATTTCAACAAGGCCATTACACCTACACAGATACTTAAATTACTATCGGCAAGCACAAAACTTACTGTTGGGCCAGATTTATAACATAAAGTAAATTTGGTGTTGTTTTTTTTTAAATACAGAGCACTTAGTTTTGACTTAAGATTTAATAAACTGACTTGGTTTTTGTTTTAATCTAAAAGGATTTCTTTCTAACTATTGCCAAAGGAAAAGAAATACTAATTAACAAATGCTGTTTCAGCTAATTTGCTAAGAGGAAAAAAAAAATTGATTTTAAAATAATAGTCCCCAAATAAATGTTATTCTAATATTAAATCAAATAATTACTGGTAAGTATATATCTTTTTAAGTTATCAATTATATCATGTATTAGAATGTGCAAAAAAAAAATCTATATGGGTAAAAGAATGGATGACTGCTACAAAATTTAGATCTACCGGTACTTATAGCTTGAATAAGAAAGAGCAAAAGGTGTAAGGGGAAACCACTTAATATCCTATGCTTTACTCTGAGCTAAGAGAGTTATATAAACCATTTACTGTGTGGATCTCTACTTTTTGGCCAATGAACCTCAGCATTATCCATTAGGCAATGGTTTATTCAGATCAAAATGTCTCTTTATAGTTGATTGCAACATTTACTGCAGGTTGCAACATTCACTGCTGGTTGCAACATTCACTGCTGGTTGCAACATTCACTGCAGGTTGCAACATTCACTGCAGGTTGCAACATTCACTGCTGGTTGCAACATTCACTGCAGGTTACAACATTCACTGCTGAGTGCAACATTCACTGCAGAGTACAACATTCACTGCAGATTCACATCAGATTGCAACACTCACTGCATTATGACCCCTTGAGGATTTATTCTCTTCTTTTATTATTGTCTTATTTTCTTCCTCCTCCTCTTTTATAACACCTCCATCTGTTAAGTTCTCTCCAGCATGGGTCATCATCTTAAACATCCAAGTGTTCTATTACCTGCAGGTTATATACAGTCTTCTGATACCACAGAGTGGAGATGTTAATGGCATGTGCAACAATTGCCAGTTCATCGGTGGCCACATTGTAATTTATTTTTGCATGTCACAAAGTGTTCTGCCTGATCAACAAAACCAGCCAAAGAAGATTTAGCTTGCTCAACTTTACACACAAGCAGTAGGTCAAAGGTTAATAGAAGATACTAAATGTATTTATAACATGGACACTTCTGGCTTTATTCTATTTTAAGGAACCAAAACCCGAGTTGGAGTGGCATTCTGGCATGGAATGGGTCGCCGGAACAAACCAGGAAAACCAGTAACTTAGTAACATCATTTAAAACACTAATAAAAATGCAAGACTAGATTCAGACCACGTATGAGCGTAGGACGCAATAATCTTCTTTATAGAAGGAGCGTCTGTAATATGTAAGATAAATATTTTTTTTAATTTATAAACTAAAACTATTTAACTTTAAACAGATTATTATATTTCAGACTTTTGTTAGGCAAAAAAAACAAAACTTGTTTCATTAAAACTTTAAAAAAATGTTATTGTTGTTTTGTTTTTATGAGCGCGCTGAGCATCCTTTGCAATAAGCATGGAGTGAGGCGCTATATAAATGACCAATTCATTGTTATTATTAGTTATTCCCCCCCCCCCCCCACCACCACCACCTAAAATGAGTTTGTGATTCATTCATTCATCATTAAGTTATTTTAGCAACATCATGTGGAGTCTTAGTGTGATCACATGACCGCATGCCAGAGAACAATGGGTGGGCTCTGAAAATTCATTGAAAGCAAAATTAGCTACGCTCGCCGTTAATGAGGTCACTAAAAATAAAAAGCCCATTATCTGCAGCAACTCTTGCAAGCCGTAAATCTAGAGAAATTGTGGGGCAAGTAATTTATCTTATATGGTTTGGAACAAAGGGGTGGTAACTAAATGATCCTGGGTGGAAAGAAATAGGAAAGAAAATCAAAGGGGAGAATGGATATACAGGGATTTTAATTTTTTAAATAGAAAGGTTTATTGATATTCAAAGGTTTTTTTATATCAAAAGGTTTGTTGATATAAATAGGTTTGTTGATATAAAAAGAAATAAATGATTATTGTTAGATTATGGAATGACAATATGTATAATAAAAATAATTGCCTCAAATTTTAAGATGATATATTAACCCAAAAGTAAAACATTTATGATTTAAAGGATAAATCTAAATGTAAAAATAAATTTCCTTAAAAAGTTTTCTAGGGATGAGAAAGTTCCAAGTGAAAGAGACAAGATAATAGTACAATGTAGTATTTAACACAGTATTTAACAAAACAAAAAAGAAATATTGTTTACTAAATGCTAAAATTTAGTTCCAATACAAATAAGTGTCTATGCAAACTGGCAGACTGTGTTCATTAGTAAAATGAGCTTTTAAAACACATAGAAGCAAAGATACAGAATATTAGCCACACTTTGACAAGCACCTAATTGGTTTGACTCACTAGGTCAACACCAAACACTTAAACAGGCTGTGGTCAATGTTTGTTTATTTTGTGCAAGAGAAATATCCCTACAACAATATTGAAGCTACTCGGAAAGAAAACAAAACACTAGCTACGCTACTCTATTGCTAGCAGGCTAGATGCACCACCGTAAAACATTTCTCTTTTGTGTGTGATCCTAACAGTGATGACCCTACACGCTCACACAAACCACACAAACAAAATTGTTCCAAGTTGTCTTTTACCTTCTAAATCACAAAGTTGCTAAATTAGAAGAGAAACTGGGAAATAAATGTTAACAATAGGAAATGTTACTTTGTGGGCAGCTTGTACAGGTATCCCCGTCCTTCATTGCTCCAGACAATCACCCGGTCCACACTGAGAAAATCTCCACCCGTCCACCGCTCGCCCCGGCGATTGGACTCCGAGCAAAGCAGCGTGAAATCGCTGGCATCATAAATCTGTTTAAGAAAGATAATGACACATGATTTACGGTAAGCATTAGCTTTATAATTGCTCATTTCAAAGTAACAATACAGGCGGTCTTGTTAAAGTTTGAATTGTTAATGAAATGAATGGCGAATTTATTTTTTTAAAGATTTATTTGTGTGCATATATATTAGGAAGGAAGCATTCACTAGTCTCAGTTGTCAGGTCAATATAACATGAATGTGTGGCCAACACAATTCTTAGACATCATTTCATTCCCAGATAAAGTGCAAATTCCCAGTATTTACATGGATTTTAACTCAGGATCTTAGTTTGTTGTCAATCCACTGCTATGTATTATTATGTATGTATTGAATAAATTGAATAACGAACATATTTTGAGCCAATGAAAACTTTGTACAACAAGTGATTACAGATCCAGGACAATTACTGCAAGCCGCCAGTTTCAGTGACCATTATAACAATACCCAGCATTCTTCAATCTCCATGAACCCATGTTGGGTAGTCATCAGAAAATGGGTAGGTACTAGGTTTGACCAGGATATAAAAACAAAGTGCTAATGGCTAATGACTTTACCAGGATTTGAAGCCATTGCATTGCTTTTGAATGGTTTAATGCCCTTTCTTTAAAGGATTGGCCCATGCTTTGAATGGTTTAATGCCCTTTCTTTAAAGGATTGGACCATGCTTTGAATGGTTTAATGCCCTTTCTTTAAAGGATAGGCCCATGCTTTGAATGGTTTAATGCCCTTTCTTTAAAGGATTGGCCCATGCTTTGAATGGTTTAATGCCCTTTTCTTTTAAGACTTAATTCTAGCTCTTTATATCTGGGTGTGTTAAACTTATATCACAGGAACTCTTTCTTTACAGAAGACTAGTGTATACTATGATATGTTGTTTTTTAACTTGAACTGTCTAACACATATAACATATATTAATGTGTCTTTTCCCAATAAAGATGTATGAATTTGCAAAACAAATCCCTTTTTAGCATATTAAGGGAGATGGGGGGATTGATGATTTAAAATATTTTCATGGAATTTGGTGACAGACTTGACAGAATTCAAAGATAGAATACCATAATTTTAGTGACAGAATAATAACACCAGGCAAATGGATTCATTGTTGTTTTACTTTAGGCTTTACCCAATCTAAGTTTTAGAAAAAAAAAGTCCAACAATTGTGCTGACTATACAATCAATCCCCTGGTAAGCAGTTAACGAAATGAATGTAAACTAGATATTTCTGCATGTAGATAAATAAGTTGCATTGGTCAATGCTTATTGTGCTTTAATGAAAGGTGCTTATTATATACATAAAGAAAAGATGTAGTTATCCCTATACTTAAACATTCGTAACAAAATATATCACTTAGTTTTTAATATTTTTAAAAAAAGCTTAATAATAAACATATTAATTAAGCAGAGTTCAAAGTGAAAATGATTAATGTTGAAAAAGAAAAAAGTCTTGTTTAATGATTTATAGGTCTAGTATGGGCACTATACATTTCAAGCATAAGAAATAAAATAATAAGATACACAATTCGTTTAGCTCGCTAGAATGAATAGGATCAGTGGCAATAGTTCGAATAACTTTACACAAAGCTCATGAGAAAATGAATAATGTAAATAAAACAAAGCAATGACGAGATAAAGTTCCATATCTAGTAGATGAGTGGGTGCTAAGAAATAATAGCAACAAAACAACAGCAGCAGCAACAACTTCAACAACACACGCAAACATTAACACAAAAAGCAAAAAAGTAACCAATAAAAACAAGCATGAACAGGAGGAAAAGACTCAATCCTCATTAAATATTCATCACTTTCCAGGTTTTTAAATTGTATTGCTCATCAAATTTTGGTAGATTTCAGATCCATGGTTAAATAACTGAGTCAGTTACAAAATGTTGAATAGACATAAAAGTAAAAAGCTGTATATTTTAAAAAAAGCCTTAGAAGGTTGATCTCCCTTAATCTTATCTTATAAGTTTACAGACGTTCCTTCTAGATAGAAGATTAATACGTACACTAGGCCCAAAAATCCTGCAGGGCGGCAGGGATTGGTCGATGGCAGGGATAGAATCCGCGACGTGTCAGTTTGTTTTTGGTTGACAGTCTGGTGAACTGACCCCAGGACCAGCCGTCTCATGTCTCATTCAATAAGAGATTGATATCCTAAGATCTTCACAATGAAACATGAAGCTGTGGACACTGGTATCCCAATATTCCTGCATGAATAATACACTCTAAATACTTATTTTTTCCCATTATTTCTATTTCCATCCAACAAATTATTGAATGATGAAAGGATTCTCAAATTACATTACTTAGAGCCCCCCCCCCCCCCTTTCCCCATGCCCCTGGAACAAACTTGATGGTCATCTGTCAAAACTATCTGATCACCACATTCCAGCCAGATCATATGAGATGGATCTTCCTTATTTAAACTCTTACCGGTAACATAAACTTAAAGTCAGCGCTCGAATCCCATTTTATCCTAACGATAAAACACATGCATTAAAACAACAACACAAAAAAAACACTGTAAAAGCTATTAATAAGAAACAGTAAATTGTTTGGTGTTATTTTGTATGTATCTAGTAGTAAGCAAGCTAAAAGTTAACAAACAGGAACTACTCAAAAGTAAAACTAGCTTTGAAAAAAAATTATTTTAGCTAGAAATATTTTAAAAATTAAAAAAAACAAAACAAAGGCCACTAAAATGAAATGTTTTGCCATACAAAGAAAGCCAAATGCTAAAAATGTTTTTATATTGTTTTTTTTAATGTAATTTTCTAAAGCCCCAAGAAAACATATAAAATATGATCAATACATCGATGTTTCAATGTAATGAATACTTTCTATTTACTTCAATACCATTTTAATTTTAAACAAGTATCGATACAGAGGAAATCTCTGTTAATTCTTCTCTCTTGGGTGAGTATTGGATACACATAACAAAGAAATTAAATGTGGCTTTTTGGACATGCTGTTTTTGTTTTTTAAATAACTAGCCGAAAAGCCCCAAGCTGTGAGACTGGGTCTTGCTTCTAATGCACAAGAACAAAAACGGTTAGGCCCTTTTCTTACCGCATCTTGAGGGTCTGTTTTACGGCTGGTAAAATTATACACCTTAAAATAGGATCAAAAGTTTTATTCTAGACTCTCCAGAGAGTTGTAGAATGTCAGTCTATTTATTCTAAGTGGATCAAGTACGATAAGGCAAGAGGATAATTAAATACAATTGAGAAAAAAAAAGGGTAGAATGTTTCTCGTATATTATCACGTATGATGCTGATGCTAAAAATTTTGTTTCAACTAGTCCCAAGGTGCAATGCACACTTGTCATGCAATCAGTTTCATCTTTTTTCAACAGTGTACTCAATAGTACAATAAAATTAAGTAAAGGGAAACTTGTATTTTATAACAAAATCCTTGAAGCTTACTTAATACAAGAATTTCAGCCCTTTTTTTTAGTAGACATGATTGAATCAGACCAAAATTACATGGCTTGACATGTGCATATACAATGCCTGCTGAATGCAAGAGGAAGAGCGGACCTATAACAGCAGACATACAGTCCTCATCTAAGCCTACCTTTTTTTTTAAACAATAAATTCTTTGCAACCTACGTGATAATACACAAAGGTACAGAGAAATACAACACAAAAAGAAAAGGAAGCAAGGAAATTAAAATGTAAGGACTTGAAATAACTAAGAAAATGAAAATAAAATACAGGCTCTTCCCACTCATAAAAAGCTCTGTCTATTGTATCCAATTAATGTTACGACAACATTGCACTGGGCAATGAAAAAAACAAAAACAATTTCAATTAAGTTTAAACAAAATTATGAGATGGTTATTAATCACACACAAAATAAAGAGAAAATGCAATAAAAAAAAAACCATTAATCTCAAATAAAGAAACAATTTTAAAAACATTTGAAATATAACTGAATTTTTTTTTATTAGCTAAGAATCAAGACAATTTTGCTGACTTAGTAAATAAAGCTACAATATTTCCTTTATAACTAGAGATATAACTGAGTTTCTAAAATCTTTTTATTTTACAATTTTTTTATTTCTTGAAAACTAGAGAGTCTTTTTTCTTATTATAAACTTTATTTTTAACTAGTAACATTTAATTATTTGCTTTTTGAAACTATTTAAATAGAAAAAAATTCTTTCTGCAATTAACTTGTTTATTGAAATCATTTTAAAGAATTTAATTTGGCAGTGTATCTTTTGCATAAGCCTCAGAAAACCAGAACAGATATTTTAAAACTAAAAAATATTACATTTAGCTGCCTTTGTTGCTAGTTAATATTTTAACTTGTACATAACAGTGATGCAATTTACTGAATTTTTTGGACCAAACAACACTGGATAAACATGCCAAATGGTATTTAAAAAAGCAACTGGAGGAAAGCTTTTTTTATTTTCTTTGGAAGATTAAAAACAAAACAAAATGTTATATATTGAGCTCAATGCTCAGAGTTGTTGTTTTTTAAATCACTTCACCTTTTACCCCAAAGCCTAATTTTGATAACTTTATGCATGGTTATTTTTAGATAATTTTCTTTAAAAACAACCTTTGTCACGCTTACAATCATTAAGTCTATAAAGTTATTTTAAAAAACATACCTCTCAATCAACAATGTCAATAACTAGTCAGCTTAAGAGTTGTATTTATTATTTATTGTTTTGTTCTTTATTTATGAATGATAGTAACAAATATTTTAGAGAGCAACTTTCTTCAACCATTTTTCTAATTTTAACTCCAAAAGTACTAACATTTTAATAATTTACCTACATATAATCTGTGGTTGTTTTTTTTTTTACATTAATTTGTATATTCATAGAATTTTTTTTTTAAGTTGTTTTTTTTTAATACCTAAAAAATAGCTTGAAAAGTTATTGATTGGTCTGTTAAAATGTTGATTTATTAGGCTGTTGATTTTCAAATGATCAAAAGTCAGAGGAATGTATTTATTCATTTTGTATCAATTTATAAATTACATCTTTACATCTGTCTGTTAAATATCCATCAAGATTATGTAATTTCCTTTATAACTTACAACCAAATCAGCTTTCAACAAAATAAATCAAAATCTAAAAACAGACACACTCTCAAAATTACTTAATCTCTTGTTACAATGACTAAACCACTCACCTGCCAGTATTTACTACAAACTATAAGTACAGTGCGCAGGTTTCCAGGGCAACAGGTTAGAGTTTGGGCATTAAGACACCTGATTTGTTTGGATTCATCTTCAGTTATTTTGCTGCCCTAAAGTATTTAAACAAAAACAAATTGATTGTAACAAATACGTTTAAAATTGTGTAATATGTAGAGTTCAATCAACCAATGATTATATAAAGAACGATTATTTTTACATTATATTCCAGGATATATTTTTGTTAATCTTAAAAAAAAAGTAACTCATGAGTAGACTATGTCTAGCAAACCATCCCTTTTAACTACAAAAAATATTGTATCCATAAAGAAATACACATCATGCATAAATAGCTTAAGACAGTTAAATGGTATGAAGAATAGTTTTGTAACTTTGTAGCCATTTCCTCTGTAAAATAAACCTACTAAACTTAGACTTAGTAATTATTTAATTTTCTTATTTGTCTAGAGAATCAATTTTTAATTTAAACTCTCTTAAATGTGTGCTGGTAATTCTTTTTAAAAAAAAGTGACAATGGGCTACCATTGAACATGTTATACTTTTAACCCAACCAATAAAAAAAAAAGTATTAAGAGAAACAAAAGAAAGAGAGAATCAAAAACCTTGTGCTCAGGGATAGCTGAAGACAGAGTCCACACTTTAACTGTGCCAGAATTGGTGATGGCCAAGATAACATCATCTGGTCAGATGAGAAATGCAAAGAAAGTTTCATCTAATGAAATAAAATACCAGCTTTATAAAAGTTTCAACTAAAGCTTGAGCTTTTTTTTTTCTCAAAAGAACTGAAACAGAACAAAAGATTACCATCTCTGTTTGGTGGATTAATTACACAGCAAGCACTCATCCAGTCAGAATCTGACCTGGCCACAAGACGAGTAACGACTTCAAGACTTAGCGGGTCAATGATTACAATCTCATCATAATATCCGTTGCAGATCAGGCGCAGCACTTTAGCTGATCTCAAATGGTAGGCCTGTTAAGGGAGAGAATTTAAAATTAGAGATACATAATATAAACTAGACATCTTCTGTCACATTGTTTATGTATCCAAACAACTATAGGGTCACAATTTTAGAAACTAACTAAAGAGAGTAGTTTTCTGTTATTTGTTTCAACCATTATAAATACTGAACTTAATTTTCTGAAAACCACTCTCCGGAATTATTTTCCCTATTCTGACGGAATTATCCTTTTTTTCTTTTTCTCATTACTATTGCTATCTTCAAATCTTAATAACTCTTTTGGTTTTAATCAGACAATATCCTATTTGGTATTAAATTAAAGGAAACTAAAAGTTCCTTACAAAAAATATAAAATTGTGTGAAACTTATAATTAAAATAAAATATTTTTTTTAAACGAAAATTTGTTTAAAAATTACTTACATAAAACAAATTACAAGGCTCACACCAAATATAAATAAATTCCTAAATTAATTAACTACATTATTTTCCTAAAATATATACTCTTTTTCACTATTAGAAACAAATACTTCTTTAAAAATATAAATATAAAGCCCGTTTTTAACATTTATGATCACTACCCACCACACACGGCCCTACACGGGTGAAAAACAAATCTATAAAAATTCATTTTTTTCAATAAAAATCACGATGCAAACACATATCTGGATGTTATTCAAAGGGAAATCATATCTATATTTATGTAAAAATAAAATAAAAAGAATAGCGCTGAAAATAAACGTATTTTAACAAATCGACGCTGACATTGTCGATCCGACAAAATGGCAGTTTTAAAATCGACACTGGGATCGCCGATCTGGAGAGAAAGAGTTAACATATGGTTTCTCTAGTGTCACTTTTTGTTTGTTAAATTTTTCAAATAATTGTAAGTAAAAAGAAAAAAAAAATTACTGTTATTTCAGAATGGACTTTGTCCATTTTTGTATTTTCAATGCAGCGTCCATCAGATACATCCCACAAGCACATTTCACTGGAGAATTAAATAAAGAGATTAAATAGAGAGATGAGATATTTATCCCAATATAAACTGACCAGAGAATGATTGAGTTATTCATCATTTTTATTAATTATTTTATTTTGTGATTACTGTATATCTAAACAACTTCACATTCAAGCAATACAAAGGGAATTAAGCCAGTTTTTTATAAAATCCTACTTACCCATTTTCTGAGGAACTAACAATGAAACATTTATCTTTGTGCTCACTACCAATAGCCAGGCAGCTAATAGCTGCCGTGTGACCAAACAGCATGTTTCTAGGGGCAACCTGAAATGATGAAAAAACTCACCATATGAACATCAAAGAAGAGGAAAAAGAAACAAAATGTTTAATTAGAATTTTTACCATTTGAAGAAAGGTAAAGAATAGAGTTTGATAGATTGACCAGTGAAGCTAAAAATTATAATCTGTTGTTCTCTAGTTGGTTATTTGATTTTATTTAAATGAGCTTAATGTAATATGAACAGGGCTACATTGATTAACTCACTTCTTAATGCACAGTTGATATCTAAAAACTAAATCCTTTTTATAAAATATTGTGCAGTTTGCAAAATGTATTAAGCTATTATTACAAGCAGTGCAATTTCAGTAATAATCAGTTTAAGCTAAATGAGTAGGCCACCTTTTTGGAAATGAGCTACTGCATGATAACACTATTCTATTCAAAATTATTTCAACTTTACCTTAAAATAAGTTTTTGTCCATTATTTTTTAGTAAGTGAACTGACTGAATGTCATATGCTCAACAGATGTAATATGGTCTTCAAGGTAAGAAAACATGCATCAACAGTATTATTAGTTCATTGACAATGAAAATGCTGATAGAATTACCTGCAGGTGTTCTAGAACATCCCAGATGCAAATTTGACCATCGTTGCAACCAGTGACAATGTATTTACCATCAGGGGTCATCAGAATGGCAGAGATGCAGTGTGTTGGAGCGTGACGACCCCATAGTACCATAGGCACCACCAGGCTGCTTCCAGACGCCATTAATACTTGTTGAAGACCCAATCAGATGCCTCTGTATACCTTAAACAAGACAAACAAGTAAGTAAAGTGTCCCTTTCACACCATGTTGATCAGTGGGGCTACTGAAACAGTGTCCACTTATCCCAAGGAAATCATGTGGTCAGCATAATGCTCTGCCACACTATCACTTTTCCTTAAACTAAAGTCAGGTACCCATAAGAGCAGGACAAACACTAGGTCACATTCTAGACCCAGAATAAACCTCTGGCATACAACCTGGATTCAAACGAGAATCCTTTAGAAAGCCAACCAAGCATGCTGCCACTAGACCACCCAGTCCTGTATACAAGACAGGTATCGTGTGAATTATTGTGACATGAAGATGACACTGGTCAATATGTTTTACAGGATTAATAGAAGCATGTCATTTTTAAAAAAATAGATTAGCTTACTGTTTATGTCTACGTACCTGATTAGAGTTTAGAGCCTAAACATTGAGCTTGTTAAGAAGACCTTTGATTTCTCAAACTTGGGTAGCCAAAGTAGCCTATCTGGAGGGGGAAACAATTTGTTAGTAACAAGCCTAATAAAACTAACAAATTATTAATGAAAAAAATATTAAATAGAGAATGGTATTAGACAGATGATATTGATTCAATAACAGATTGGTTTTGAAAAATGCTGCCATGACCTCAGCATGAACTTAGTCTGTTTGCCATAGCATACTTGGTGATTGTGTGGTCAGCACTATGCACAGCCACTTTTACTTAACCTCAACTAAGGTCAGGTACCCATCAGAGCTGGGTAGACTTAGGGACACCCTCCAGACCCGGGAAAAAAGTCCTAGCCTGCACCAGGATTCGAACCCAGGATTTTTTTTACGCCAGCCAAACACGCTGCAACGGCCGCCATGCCCCCTAGTCTGGTAAGCTGTTGCCAATAACATTTCTTAATACAAGACAATAGACTTTACTATACATATGTTATATATTGAATTAAGTTAATAGTATAGAGTATACATAGCATAGGTAGGCTATAGGCCTAGGCCTAGTTGTGAGTTATAATATATGGTCTAATGCATAAGTGCCATAAGTCTTAGGTCATAAACGTACAGTATATACTCGCGAATAAGTCACACTTTTTTTACAGAAAATGTCGACAAAAAGGAGGGGTGCGACTTATATACCCGACATTGTTTTTGAAAAGTTGGAAAAAAAAATCACTACTCTGCCATAGTTTCCTACATAACCCTTATAGTTGACTGCAGTGATGTAGAATTACTAGGATACTACATTTTACATTAAGAAAACCTTCATAGGTGTAAATATATTCTTTCTTTATATAACTGAAATTGACACATATTTTTTTTTTCAGACCCCTCCCCTCACTCCCGTTTCTTTTGAACTTTTGTATTGCCGAAACGTAGCATAAGCTTAAGGCGACACTTTTCGTAGGCCTATTGAACGCAAATTACAGTATGGAAAGAATCGTAAATGTGTGAAAATCCATCTAGGCCTATATGTAGGTATAAGCTTGTAGACTAGTAGCTTAAGATGCGTTTATTTAGGACCCCTGGCCTAGGTTAATAGGCTATATAGTCTACTAAAAGGCAGTGTTTAGCATTCTGAGAAAACCGGGCCATGTCTAAGCAATGTTTCCAAAACAACGATCGGCCGATCGACACAGGAATTATTTTTTTTTAAATCTTTAAAGTCCCAAGTGAGGCAGTTAAACCAAAGTTTAGCCCTTATCTTCTTTAAAAAAAATAACATTTCATTATATAAATTAGCCTACCCATTATATTATATAATATTATAATTAGGCCTAATATATAGGCCTACCTAAAGTTAAAGCTCATTGTTTGGATTTGGGTGTCAGTTGAGTCAATGATATCATTTTTAGCCATTTAATAATCTATATTTTAAAATAGGCCTATTATTATGACATACTATACTATAGCACGAGTGACACGAATTCATAAAATATATTAATATATTATATGCCTTATATAAATATATAATATAATATAGGATATAGGCATAGCGGCATAGGATAGGGCTCATAGGCCCATAAAACCTTTTCTCGTAGTTCTTTAAAAGAATGTGTATTTATTTTCTTTAACTAGTCTATAACTTAAACTATGTAGCTATGACTATGACGGTTATGTAGTGTAGGCTTGCATTGAATATACCAATAATAATAATTATAAGTTATAAGTGCTATCACTATCAGTTTTGATTTGACATTACTGATTACACGGCCGGAAGTTATTTAATTAATAGTTAATTTCTATAATAAATGTTAAAATGTGCATACCTTTAGCGATATATTTAATTTATTTGTGCACTATTGACATTGGTCATGCTATTTGAATCGTCATTCTTTTTAAGAATAACTTACTGTTTCTGTTATTATTATTTATTTTTTTGTTACATAAATTATGCTTACACCTCAAATAACCCAGTTAGCTACTTTCGTTTTCTTCGCCTTAAACTTTTTAATGGTCACAAGTGTTATATTGTCATGTGACCTACGATATAGATGTTTATTTATAATCATTGGAAGCTATTTAGGCCTACCATCTATTATTTACAGTCAGAAATAAATACATAAATGAGTCAACGAAGATTATAAAGATATATTTATAAACGCCAGCATGTTTAAGATTCTGAAAGGAACGTTTCAAAATGTTCAGCAAGATATAGTTGAAGGGTAGGTTTGCAGTTTGCGGCACGATAATATAATCAGATAATCATCTAGGCCCTATTGATCTATTCATCATCATCGTTATTTCAATTATTTGATAATTGAATGGTGAAATTCACTCATCACTGTTGTTATAATTATAAAATTAGTATATAATTATATTGTTGTTATAATCCAAAGCTATGTCTTAGTCAATAGCCTAAGGCTTTAACTTTAACTCCGTCGGCTCCATCCACCTGTACCCCAAGAAATTATTAATTAGGCCTAATCTAATTGCCTAATTAACTAATTAATAATTAAAACTATTTAATTATATTTAATAGCCTATTATTAGCCATAATTAGGCTAATAAAATATGTTGCGTTACATAGGTCTCAAAGTGTTTCCTGTAAATTGACTATTTAAACTAATGTACAAGTTAGTAGGCCCATGCTATGCCTATATTATAACCAGTGCCTTTTTAATTTTTGTGATGGTACGCACCGGTACTCGGCGGTACGCCGTACCTGCACCTTTTTCAATGTGGGGAAAAAATTATTACTTTTCTTGTATTTTAACATTTATTATTAATTCATTATAGTATTAATTTGTTAAAATTGAATTATTTTAAAATTGCGCGCAATAAGAATTAAAATATAACATATAACTGCTTTAAAAGTTAGGCAATCCATCACTTTTACAAAAAAAGCACTGACTATAACTATAATAATTAAGTTTCTCAAAGTCAGGGTCTCAAATCAAATTATTGTTTATTAAAAATTATTAACTAATTCATTATAATTCATTATAAATAAAATGGATAGTCTATAGGCACATTCACATAGTAGTGGTGGTGTTCTTTTTTTTTAAACTTTGTAGGCCCTAATGTTTAATCCATATCATAAAGCAGAAGTGGCCTTTTTACTATGCTAGAGAAAGATTGGTTGCCTCCCAAAACTGTTCAAGCTTAATTATCACCTCCTCCACTACAAAATGCAAAGAATGGTGCAATTTGACTGCTCCGCGTCCCACCTATTTCCCATTAAAAGTGGTGTAAAGCAAGGCTGCATACTTGCTCCAACATTATTTGGAATATTTTTCTCCATCGTACTGTCCAACGTCTTTGAGATATCTGAAGACGGTGTATTTATATGCACATGATCCGATGGCAAACTATTCAACCTAGCCTAATACAAGATCTTCTCTTTGCTGATGACGCTGCTCTCATATCCCACACACAGTCAGGTCTTCAGAATTAGGTTAGCTCCCTGGCTCACGCTTTCCAAGAGTTTGGACTTAACATTAGCCTTAACAAGACAGAGCTAATGGGTCAAGTTGTAACATATATCCCCACTATCAACATTATAAACCACATCCTCAAGTGCTGAAAGAGTTCACCTACCTTAGATCCACTATATCCAGTAACGTGTCCCTGAAAAATGAGCTAAACAAACAGATAGGGAAAGCATCTGCTGCCACGCAAAGTTATCAAAAAGAGTGTGGGAAAACTGCAAGTTGTCACTAGCTACCAAAATGTCCATCTACTGAGCTTGTATCTTAAGCACCTTGCTTTATGACAGTGAGAGCTGGACAAAATATACCGTATGTCACAGGAACATCGCTTAAATACGTTCCATCTATGCTGCTTGCATTGAATTTTAGACACAACCTGGGAGGAATGCAAATCAAACCAGGAAATCCTAACCCAGGCCAATATACCAAGCATGTATGCATTGCTATTGCAGATTGCTTTGGCTTGGCCACACCAGACGCATGGATGATGACCGAATACCTAAGGACATCCTGTACATCCTGTACGGAGAAATTGCAGCAGGATCTCGAGCCACAGGGCCAGGGTTCACATTGACAGAAGGCAGAAAAGGAAGGCAAAAGTATTCTCCACACAGCCGCCCTCGCTGTTCAAATACGAGGGATGCTCAAGGGACTGTCATTTGAGGATCAGGCTGTTCAGCCACAGCAAGCACTGTCCGTCATTAAAATCCCAAGGGCGCATCCATTGTCTTGCGAGACAGATAGAAGCCATATACTGTATATATAAATCATAATTACCGTAAGTGACTCATAATGACTAATTCTAAGACTGTGTAGACTTGACAATAAAAAATAAAAGCTTTTGCAGCAAGGAAAAACCTCGGAAGGACCTAACAACACATATAATTAGAAAGCACTTTGAAAGGGATTTCACTCTGAATATGTTTTAAATGGGGCTCCAGTTTATAACATTAACATAATTAGTAATACATCATTTAATAAAAATAAATTAACAAATTAAGCAATATAGTTAATATTATAACAATTTCTTTTGCAGGCCATTTCCAAATTATGTATATACCTTTTGTCCCGATACCTTAAATGGCCTAGGATTCTATAGCATATTATACATAAACTCAATTGCAGTTATATTGAAATCTTGCAGGCTACTCAGGATTGTTACAGTTATTTAAGGGCCAACAGGAACATTTTTTGTCTGGTCAAAATATAATCAATCTATCACTACTGTTCTATTGCAGAACATTGATCAGTTAAAAATTAATATGCTGCTACTTAACTACTAAGTTATTTTTTTTTACATTTTCAGGCTAAGGACACTTACATCATCAGATAATCAACCCAGACATGAACAGCTTCGTAACATTAACAATCGGGAAATCAATTTGAATGCTGGCGCTGATTTATTATTTGGGTAACACACTGAACATTTTTCAATGCCATTTTTGTTTTAGTGTTTTTGTTAATAGCTTATACAAGATCATTTTAGCTTTAGAGTATATGTTTTCAAACTAGTTTTCAAAAAGTTTAGGAATATTTGTGTTACATGGTTCTTGACACATGCAAAAAAATGGAGGCAGACAAAAACAACAAAGGTATTACTGTATACACTCCAAAGTGGTCAAAAATATATTTAAAAGAAATGCAACCAAAAGATGGTCTGAACTGCACCCAAACCACACCAGAAGTGATACCCACTACAAGCTTTCCAGTTAAAACCTACTAATCTTTAGACACATAGGGCATAACCAGATGAAACATATTTCAGAAATTACACATTGGAACCAGTGGAATATGCCTTTGCGGCACAGCTCCAGAAAATGCAGAGCATGACATTTTGTACCTTTCTGCTTTGTCTAATTTCTGGTCACAAGAAACCTCTCTTGATGACAAATTGTATGATACTGCGCAGCTCATCAAAAAATATTTTGTGCTCAAGGTTTAATTCCTGTGAGAATGAAGACGGGGACATATTTCTTATAGGGCCTACTGTAAATCTCTCAAGTCAGTTTCTTAATTAGATATTTAATCATTTAATTTCCATTGTCTTCTTCATTTATAATTTTTTTATTTTAATTTTTTACAAATTCTTTATGACCAAGTTCTCATCTCAATATTTTTTTTCAAATCTTCATATCTTTCTAAATCAGATTGCAGTGTTGTGAAATAAATTAGGCCTTCTTATTGTTCTTTTAAAATTTGTTTTGTAAATAATTGCTTTGATTTTTTTTAAACTTTCTTTTAGCTACCAACAGACATGGTCAACTATTCAGACAGACACCAAGGAATCAGCAAAGAAAGCTGAGGTTAACATTGAGAATTAGATATTTTACATAAAAACTATTTTCTACATAATGGCCCATTAATCGTATGCTTATTTGTTATGTAGACATTTTAAAGTTATTTAATAAAGCAGAATCCAATAAACTTTTAAATTCGAGAACACTTTATCACCATTATACATTTTGTTTTACTCTCATCAAAAATATCCCTTTTAGACCATCTAATCATTAGGGGAAGTGAAGGAGCTTTCACAATATGTTTTCATAGCCATGGCAAACAAGGGGATGGTGTAACCAGTACAAAACTCAGCTGCTTTTACTTTTCCCCAACTAATGTCAGATACCCATCAAAGCTGGACACCCATCCCAAGACCAGAGAAAAGAACCATGGTATATTAAACTGGATTCAAGCCCAGACCTTCGGAATGGCAATTTGAGATCACAATACTCTCATTAGTTAATAATTTTTTGTCACAGCTATTGATCTTTTAGCTTCATTAGTATTTAATTGCTTAAATCAACCAAACATGTGTTTTATTTTTGTTTACACCCCACCATGTTTGTTATAAGCTGACTGAAATTAGTACTTTCAAGTATGACAATATCCCATAACATCTATCCTACAGGAAGTGAGTACTTTACTGCAGCCCATGTTTCAAGTCTGGGACAAATGTGGCGAGTCTGTATCGCACCTGGAGGAAGAAGTGAAAAACATTCCCAGCATTCTCAGCACTTTAGAGCAGCTCCAGAAGTTGATTGGTAGATTGATATTTTGATTCAACTAAAAAAAATGTTTTTAGCTTGCATTTCATCTTATCTTATCTTATACATTACAGACGCTCCTTCTATAGAGAAGATTATTGCGTCCTACACTCATCCGTGGTCCGAGTCTAGTCTTGCATGTTTATTAATGTTTTGAATGATGTTAAGTTACTGGTTTTCCTGGTTTGTTCAGGCAATTTATTCCATGCCCGAATGCCACTCGAGAAGAAAGAGTACTTATATGCATTTGTTCTCGCATAGGGGATAAGGAAAGTGTTTTTGTCTTTTTGTTTATCTGAGCTTTGCAACAGGTTGTTATTGGGTTGTATTTCTAAATTAGAGTTTAATGCCTTATATATTATTACTACTTTACTCTTTGCCCTTCTGTCTTCAAGTGTTTCTAGGTTTAGTGATTTGACTAATGGTGTTACTCTTGTCAATTGGGAATATTCACTAGTTATGAACCTTGCAGCTCTTTTTTTAATTTGTTCTAATTTTTAAATGTTTTCTTTAGTTGATGGGTCCCATACAGATCCTGCATATTCTAGTATAGGCCTAACTAATGTGAGATAGCATTTTAGTTTTATATTCTTATTACATTTGTAAAAGTTCCTTTTTATGGATCCTAATGTTTTGTTTGATTTTTTTATTACTTCATCAATATGAGGGTTCCAAGATAACTTATTATTTATTATTACTCCTAGATACTTAGCATTGTTAGTTTGAGTTAGTTCTTTACCATGAGTATAGTAGTTTGTTATTATTTGTTTCTTTTTCTTGGATAGGCTACCCTTATTAGTTGGCATTTTTCTGGGTGAAAAGACATACTCCAGTTTGATTCCCATTTTTGTAGTTCATCTAGGTCTTTTTGTAAAAGTCTTACTTGACTATTATAATGAAGAATGAGATGTAGACCATTATTACCTTGAAAGAAAATACAAATTTGTTTAGTTTAGTGGTATAAATTTATGTGTGAGTCTTGTTAACTAGATATAGGTTCAATACTTTACAAGCATTCTGTTTATTAATCCAAGTTATAATATATCGTCGTTGCCAGGCAAAAACTGGCCAAGTCCAAATTAGCAAATTTTTCAGGAGAAGCAAAAAACTGCATAGATCGAGTAAACGAATCAACATAGCTGCTTTAATAAGAAATAATATTGTAGAAAATCTATTGGACAATACTACAAGATATTTTTAGACATCATGTGAGATATCCCAAGGAACATTTTGTTTAAAAAAAATAATTTAATTTCCGACTCGGCTTTTGCCTGGCAATGATGATATATTTTGCAAAGTTTTTTTATAGGATTTGAAAATGAAAGTATTCAAATCGCTAACTTTTTAACTCTTAAAGCCTGACATTACCACCTAGCTTTTCATAAATTCCTAAGACTGTTTTATTCACTTAAGTTTAGTTTGTATCCTCAGTATCCTCTATAGGATAAATTATTCCTTTCAGACTATCCTTAGTGCTAGAGAAGAAACTTACACGTTTTTTTGCTACAAAAAACATACAAGGGCTATGTGTAGCCAGAGTAGTGCCAAACCACTATTACATTTCACCAAACGTACCACTAAGTGCACCATCGTAGTCTCTATATAATCACAAATTAATTTTATTCCACGGATAGAATGATTTTTTAAAATTAGACAAAAATCTTTGCAGTTGGATTGCGGCAAGATTTCCTAGTGGCAGAAAAAGGGCTGGAAGTCCTGGAAAATTTGTGTGAAGAGCAAGAACTGAAGAAAAGTTTTCTAGTAGAGCAGAAGAAACTGGCTGTGTATAGGTTACAGAAAGAAAGTGAAGCTGAGAAAATCAAAGGTAGGCAACCAATTGAAAAAACATCACTTTCAGCTTTTTGCTTTAGGTCTGTTTAGGTTTACCTTTTTGTTCATTAACTCTAAAATGTAAAACAAATAATTCTCTTTTTGAATGTTTGTCTCAGTTGAAATGGCACAAAGTCATGCGAAAAAAATGGCAAAATTAGAAACACAGAAGAGAATGAACCTTCAGGAGCGAGCAGATGTTTTCACGTCTGCTTTTCAGGATGACCTGGAATATTATCGGAGGCATGGCCACCCTGACCGTATGTTTTTTTCCTTTTTAAAATTTTATAATATTTGATCTTGTTTTTCATTGTAAACACAATTTGAAAAACAATTCTTATTATATAGCCACATGTATTTTTTTTTTTATAATTCTGGTTAAATTGCTCTTAACAATTGTACAATATTAACCACAAAAGTTTGTCAAGTTTTTATCTTAGTTTTCATTTGTATTCCTCAACCTTTTCTGGCTTATTGAGTTTTTCAGTCACTCAAGATAAACATTTTTTTGTAATATCCATGTCCATAATTTAACCACACTCATATCTGAAAGGATTTATCTCATAAGTTTTTCTTATTATTCTTTGGAAGACTTAGAAAACTTTGTAAAATGTATTCAACTTGTCAATGTTCAATGATCTGTTTTTTACTCTCCTTTCAGGTGTCCCAACTGAGTTTCCAAAAGTTACAAGTTTGAGTGAAATTGTGATAGAAGAAGATAAGCAAGAGTTGGACTCTTTCCTTGGGCCATCAGACGGTACACAAGGTAAACATCATGATTTAAAGTTAAAAAGTGGATAATCAATATATATAATTACAGTGAGTTTGTTTATATAAATATATTTGTCCTCTATAGACTCTTAGGCTGTTTCACTAATCAGGACAAAAGTTAAATGTATAAATCAGAAACGTCCCCCAAAACAAATTTTCATTTTATCAACAATATTGCTTCATTCGTTAATTAATTAATTAATTTTTTTAATGTTTTATTTATGAGTTAAAGTTATAAACTGGAGCGCCATTAAAAAAATAGAGAGTGATGTCCCTTTCAATGTGTTGTTTGTTCCTTCTGGTGTTAGGCCTGTTTGTACTCGATAGTCTCCTAGGCCGTTTGACCAATCGCACAAAACTTTAATTTACTCTATTAACACCAGCACTTCAAGGGTGACCAAATACAAATTACAGACCAAATAAAAATTACAGACATTTCTATAGTCAATATCATCGTTAGTTCCTGCAAAATTAAATTTATCATAAATTACATTTTTACGAACAAACTTATAGTAGGGATATAGAACATACAATAAGATAAAGATAATAAAACTAAAATATAATTAAAACAAGTTGTAGTCATTTGTTTCTCCGTCATTTTGAAGGGGATAAAAACTAATTGTTGAATAAAATATTTGTTTGTTTAAAAAGTTTTTTTCTAATTTACTTACAGAGTTATCAGGAGAGAATGCTTACTTTGAAGATGATTATTTTGGAGAGTTCTCTGTTAAAGAAGACACAGATTCTTTGGATGATGTTGAATACATCAGCAGCACCATAGAAAGCATGGTGATTGATGGGGATCACGGCGATGACTACCCAGACTCACCTCTGACCAGGAGCTACGACTCCGCAAAAGACCCCGCAGGAGGAGCCAATGAAAAGGGCGAGGCAGGGTCACTGCTATCAAGGGAAACCTTGGACAATAAGTTCAGAACATTGACCGCCACTAGTGACAGCTCAGAGCAGGATGGTGAAAACGTGGATGTTAATGTGGAAAGTGACGGAACTGTTCCTGTTGACAATTCCCAGTCTCCTTTGCAAACTGAGCCAGAAGCCAGGCCATCAGAGGATGAAAGATGAGTTTTAGGCACTTAGCGTTTGTTTAAATCCTGGTGCTTATTACCGAAGGCAATGTTGGAACACCGTCTCATTATATAGACATGATCAGAAATCACAAAAAGATGGAAAAACATAATTTTAAAAAGTATTTTAAATATAAATTCTTGCAGGGAACTCACATTTTGTTATTAAAAATGTACCTATTTTACTATTATGAACTGTTTCACATTGAAAATGTATGTTTTTAACACAATTTAAAGTATGCATTGTTTATTTAAATTAGTATGCTAAATGTGACATGCATACTTTTGCTCCAAATGTGCCTTAAATTTGATTTGAAATTGTTCAAAAGCTCTTTTATGTTTGTGTATTTTTCTTTGATATTATCCTTAATTTTTATAAAATAGAAGAATTCCAGCTGAAGAATTATGTCTATTATTATTTCTAAAATATAAGAGAACAGCCAATTTAGATAATAATTTGTGGGCTGTGTCTTTGTTTTTGGTAATATCTAATTAGTTATGTGAAAAAAACTCATTGCAGTCATTAGAAGAACCTTTATTTAAAGTCTAACATTTAATACTTAGTCAAAGTTAGTAAAATTGAGTGCTCATTTTTTTTTATTGCATTTAACTTGATACAGTTTGTATGTCTCTATATTTTTTTAAAACGTTCTTTATAGTATTTTTAAAAAACATTTTTATTTGTATTGCTATATTTTGAACTTGAGATTAAATTATTTAATTTGAATATTTGTTGTTATGCCCATATTATTATTATTGTTGTAGCGTGTTATAGGCTGTGGGCATCTTAACATTTCATTTTCATTATTGTTCAGAGTTGATTATCTAGCATCAGCCATTCACTGTTCTTTCAGCGTATGCATTCTTGAAAATGATTAAGAAACAATCTTCTTTCTACTTACATAAATATTTTTTTTACTTCAACACAAACACAGATATATTCTTTGATGATATAGGAATAATAAGCACATACAATTATACTTTAATTCAATGTTTTCTAATGGAAATATATCAAATCAGCTCATCTAACTGCTGGGGCCTGAAGTTAACTTAAGCAGATGATTTCTTATCTTATATGGCATGAAGGGATTTCATAAAAATATAGGATCACTGACATGTATAATTATAACCTGGTAAAAACTTACAGTGAATATTAAATAATACAATTGCATCTAAAGGCAAACATTTAAATATAAATATTAATTAAATTAAATGACTGATCCAATGATTATTTTAAGGAAAGGCAATATCTACATTTGTCTTGTGCATTAAATCAGAGATTGGCAACTTAAGGTACGCATGTTAAAATTGACACTCAGAGCAAATTTAAATGGCATGCCAGAAACCTCAAGGAGGTGTTTTTTTATTTTTGAAAAAAAAAAAATTTCCGGTTCTGAAAAAGGAAAACTAAGTGTTGAAGATGATGTTTCTGAATGACATAGTCACACATTTAGGTGAGTTGAACGCATTAACAAGGATGGGGGTCAAACAGCACTTGAACTTTTAGACCAGTGGAATGCATTTGCATACATCTTGAGTGAAATCAATTTAAAAAACATTTAAATACATGTGCAACTCTTTTTCCTAAGTACACCAAAGCACCCAAAGCGGAGTTTTCTAAACAAAGGCAATACTTTCAAATTCATGCACTCATTTTTTCATACCTCATCAAGTTTAACTGGCTTGATCTTACCGAACCTTCTTAGATGCAGCTTTTTTTTTAAAGTGGATGGATATTAGCAATTTTAAAACAAACAGGTAGTTGAATTTTAAGCATCAAAAAACAAAATTTGCATCAAAATGTGCCAATTTAATACACGGACAAATCTGGAAGGAAGCTGTTTAGGAAATTTATCTGCTATTCTCAACTGCCAGACATTTGATCTACTCCACCGTTTGTTTCAAATTACACTTATGAACATTATTTATTGCACATTAAAGCTGTGTTAAACATTCAAAGAGGTCACTTACACTTCACTACTCAGAAATGATTAGATATGTATGTGTTACTATAAATTAGCGAAGAGCATTCAAGACAAAGCGCTTATTAATTGATACAGACTAATTATATTTAAAAGATTTTTTATGCTGATCTTCTTTAATGAAACATAAATATTAATTTAATAAATATAAGAGACTTATTATTATCATTATATTATGCAATTTTTTAAATTAACAATGTTTAAATAAAAGATAAACTTCTTAAGGTTAAATGGACTAACAATTAATGCAGGAAATGTTTATTTTTACAACTGTTTAACGTAAATAAATTTTATGCCTCTAATAATTAAATTAAATGGATTTATTTAAAGAAATAATAATTAGCCTAGTCAGTAATATTTATTATATTATTACAAAACATAACTTGCTTGGCTTCACTATTGAATCAAATTTAGTATCTTTATTTTAATTAAAGGGAGATAATTAACCCGTTTTATTTGCACTAGTATTTCTAATATTATGTTTCTTATCTTCCTTTTATAAAAAATGGCTTATTACAACTTATTACTTTATAATGACCAAACTAAAAAAAAGTAGTTGAAAACTATATAAATAGTATACGACTATAACATTATATGCACATTTTTAAACATTACATTAACTACCCAGTTTGTATGATTACTACGTATCAATTCCGTGTCGGCATTATCTTCTTTACTGCCAGTAAAATAATTTACTGGTACCACGAGTGTGTAGGTGGAGTTGGTAAAACATGGTTATCAAAGTACTTGGTTGTGACGAAAGGGGCCATCGGGTTCGAGAACGCAAAGAGCGCGGATGTGAAATATGCACATAAGGGAGAAAACATAGCCATATGGGACTTGAGCAGGTCCCAACAAGACCATATCAACTAGGAGTGGGAGGGTCAGGGAAGTCGGGCCTTCTAAATTCTATGTCACTACAAACAGATTTGTATTTCTTTTCCTATCTTTCGTTCAATAGTTCATGCCGACGGGGGAACGGCTAAACGCTATTTGAAACCTTAAGACAACTAGGAATTTTTATACTCTTTTTAGAGAATTGTACATATTTTTTTTCTCACTTGTGGAAGTCCCGATTGTGGGATTTCCTGTGAATTGCACCTTTCGTCAGCCGTCTTCAATAGGTGTTTCACTTTCCTTTGTCATATGTGACCCTTTCTTTGTTCTTTATATATACATTTAAGATCGCGCTTGGTGGTTGAAATTAAGATATATAAAATATATATCCCGATGGATAGAACAATTGAAATGAAATGTAGCCTACATAATTTCTACACACTTTGTAAAAGAATAAATGAATTTAAATTTAAAGTTAGAAAACTTTTTGTCTCGTAAATTATTTTGTCTTCTATCCCCTTAACTATGTATGTACTGTTCTTCTATCCTCTTTTCTTCATTGTAAAATATATGAGATTGTACATGTAAAATCTTAAATAAACATATTTGAAAAAAAAAAAAGAAATCTCAGTTAGCAGCTGATAGATCCTCACCTTGACTAACAAAAGATAATGTTAAGACAATAATTAACCTCAATTTTAATGTGAATGCTTAGTAATAAAATACTGTATTTAATATAAATGCAAATAAAGAGGATGAAAAAATTAAAAAAAAAATCTCAGTTAAAATTGAGAACAAAACGAAATCCATATTAAAAATTATTATCAGTTGTTAGATCCTTTTTCTTGACAACCAAATGAAATGTTTTTAAAAATAGTTACCATAATTGTGAAAGTTTGGTAATAAAATTTCTTATTTTGTATAGAGTCTAAATGCAAATAAAAAGAATGAAAATCACAAAACATAAAATTTTTTTTATTAATTATACAACGATTTCTCTATAGATTTCCTTTGCTTTTGGACTTGGTCATGCCACGGAGTTAAATTAATTGTCTTTAAAAAAAAACAAGTATAATAGAGCAGGTTAACTATGAGGCTGTTGGCACGCTGAATGATTTAGAAATCCTAGTTTGGCACACTATTAGCAAAAGGCTGCCGACCCTGCATTAAATGCTTTACAAAGAGCGCAAGGGAGAGAATTGACAACTTGCTGCATTTCCTTTTTTTTCCCCACTGTGACCTGTAGTTCTAAATTCTAAACTTTGACCATCATTTCCTCAATTAAGATGCTTCCTCGGTACTATTGACATTTCTCCTCATTTGCGGGCATACTTATGATGGAACTTCAATTATATGTATCCACCTCCCATTTTTAAGAAAAAAAAATTAGACAGTCAACAAAAAAAAAAAAGAAATTAAACAAGCTTCAAAAATGTTTTCAAAAAAATTCTTTATTGAATTGTAGTTTTTCAATGAAAAACTTTTAAATTGACCACAAAACTGATTTTTTTTTTGTTGTTGTTGTTGTTTTTTTTTTTTTTGTTATTATTTCCATTTTAAAAAAAACATGAAAAACTTATTACGACAGCTCCTTTCTTCATAAGAAATCCTCACTCAAGTTGAGTTATCAATTCTTATTATAAAGGCGTTATATCAGTGGTCATATATGCACTGTCATATATGCCGCAATAGATAAGTTTAGTATTTCCCTGGTCAAGTCGTTTTCAAGTATTAATTTAATAAAAATGTTAAATGATAAGCCAGCTTTTGTTATCATTTTGTAGATAATTATTAAGTACCGGTAGTAGATGACTGTAGAATAATGAGTACCGAATTGTAGACGATATAATTTATTTGGCTAGAGCCCCCATTCAGTTTATGAAGTATTTATATATTATGTTGTCTTGTAGTTATTATAGTTACTGCTTCAATTGGTAGTATCATTATTGGTTCATTTTTGATATTAGTTTAGTGTAGTCTAGGTTGGTCCTGATTCAAAATATCCCCTGGCAATATTTATAACATTGATTAGAGTTTATATGATTTATTCAGGTGTAGGCCTATATTTATGTTGGCTCAATATACACAATAAGTATCGTGTTGCTATTGTGTAGTGTTGGCAATTACTGTTGTAGTATAAATAAAACACACACAATACTGGAACGTGAAGAACTAATATAAATCGAGTTTTGTAAAATAAACGAATTATTGGTTTAATCACAGAATCATCAATTAGCAATCCGAATGATATTTACACAAGTCGTTAAGAATAGCACATGTCCATGGAATGAATAAGAAATATATTCAATAGGTTATGAATAGTATTGAAACTACTGGTAAAACAATATATAATCCTTTATAGTATAAATCGGTAGGAATTTTATCTCAGAGCACAAGCTACATGTTTACCCGACGAGAGCTACCAAAGAACTGACTAAACTTTCCACTGATTCGCGTGGGTCTATCATATGGGTCGATACGATACCATAACCGAATACAAAAGAGTACATTACATTATATAATAAAATACTAGCGTGCGATGGAATATCCAAATACGACCACTAGCAACGTCGGCCATGTTGTCCGGTACAGTAGCTGGGAAAAACCATCGACCTTGGCTTACAAAATAATACGTCAATATTGTCCGGTTATTTAACTGGGAAAAACCAACGACCTGATTAGCTGGGAAAAACCAACGACCTTGGCCTATGAAATATTTTCTATCCTTTCTACTGCAATTCTTATGAATGATTAGTATCCATTTAATTATTGTACAATGTATAAGCTTCCGTTTCGTAACAAACTGCTTTTGAATTTATCTCCAAATTATTTTCTTTATTATTTACAACAGACTGGTCATTAGGGGGGGGGGGGGGGGGGGGTGCGCTAAAAATTTTGATAAAATGTGTTGTCAACTGCCATGAAACTAAATAATGTAAGCTAACACAAACAAAAGTGAAGTTAATATAACAGATTTACAAGTCTGATTAATGTCAACCCAATCTATTGCCCTTTTAGTATTCTGTTGTAGTTTTTTTTTTCATACTTCCCTTGCACTAGTAGCTTCACAGAGTTATTAACAATCCTTTTTTTTTTTTAAAGAAATACTTCATATAAGAAGATTAAAAAAAACACACGATTATAATGCTTTCTAACTTAGAAATCAACACAACAATAAGTTTATACTATTTAATATAAAGATCAGAAAGACACAGATACAAACTTTTATTAGGCCTATCTTATTCCATATGTTCAGAGAAATCAACAACATTTTTGGTTTCACCAGACATTCGTGTATGGAATAATTTAACTGAACTAGCCAGAAAAAACTTCCTTTTAAAATGTTTAAAATGCAAGACTAGATTTAAATCTCCTATATTGGCTTAGACCTAGAATACAACAAGCCTTTTAATTAATCTTCTGTGTTGAAAGAATGTCAGTAAATCGGCCTGTTAAGAAAAAATGGTAAATAAAGGCTATACAACTCTGTAATCGTCTTATTCTTGTGAATTGCCTTTTCACATTATAGTTCGAATTACCCTAAAGCAGGTCTCAAACTCAGATGAAGGCGTGTGCCATTTTATCACTTTAGAGATGTGTCAAGTGTCAAGGGACCCACCCACCACCACAACAACCCGACCCTAGTAAACAACAAACACTCCATACATCTTAACTCATTTTACTACTTATCACTAAAAATATGCAAATTCACAATTTAGAGTCTAATTATTTGTGTAATTTTATTGCACCTAGTATTAAAATAATGGTTTATTAACTACAGCTGTATTTATTTGCTTAAATCACATTTTATTTTATACAAATATAAAATTAACAATAAAATGTTATGTGTATCAGTAATAGCTGTCTGAATTTCACGAATAGTAGGTCTACATTCTTTGTAAGCTTACTGGCGGGCCTCAAAAATCCACTTGGTGGGCCGCATGCGGGCCGCGTGTTTGAGATCCCTGCCTTAAGGTAAATAATATAGTGATGATGCTAGGGAAAACTTGTGCTTTTGGTCCAGTTTTTAGATTTGGAAATCTGGATTGTGGACAAACATAGTAATCTCGTCGTTGGGATTAATGTAGGCCTAAATAGCTTAGAGCCCAAGTGACGCCCGGATTAAGATAAGATAAGATAAGATTGCTTTATCGATCCAAGTAAATGGAAATTTGATTTGATTACATAAATTCCGTCTTTCAGCATACTTAAAACAATATTAAAGAACCATTTCTACTCAAACACAATAGACATTCGCGCACACTATCATTCCATTTATCATACAAGAAAAAAAGTATCATTTAGGAGTCAGCTATTGAACCATTCTATTTCCTGGCTGACAGATTATTCTTTTGAAAGAGTCTCACTGACAGTGGAACAAAAGAGTTCCTAAATCTCTCTTTTCTTGCTCTTATTGAAAAAAGCCGACCACTTCGACTAGATATTATGTAACTACCATGAAGCGGGTGTGCATGATCTTGAAGGATTTTATCAATCATAGACAGGCACCTTGAACTGAAAATATCTGCAAGAGATGGTAATTCTGTCTGTGTAGTACGAGAGGCTTTGTTCATTATCCGGTGTTTGTTCAATGTGGTGGAATTACCATACCAGCAGGTGATTGCGAAGGTTATGATGCTACCAACAGTCGCTGAGTAGGCTAAAAGAGATTGATAGATAAGAGAGTAGTGGCCCATGTTATATTGATTACGCTCAAATCTCAAGTGTTATTCCCGGCCGTATTGTGGACTGGACTCCCGATACCCCGTATGCTGATAAAGATGCCAATTATCTTGCGCTGTGCTTTTAAGAAAACTGAGATCCGTTTAGAAAGATGCGTGAAGTTTCAACTACCGTACCTAAAGTTCGTCACCTCAACTAAATGTTTCACCCTTCACACCCGGAGCAGGACACCCGCTAAATGCAAATAGGCAAACCTTGATACGCCATCAATTGTTGCATTGAAACGTCCCTATTTTTCTATTTGCTACAAGAGCTTTCCTACATCGACAATCTACAATGAGATGGAAAGCTTTGAGCAACCCTCGTCGCCATGAACTAGGGCGTCACTAGGCCAAACATTGCATTGTATAATTCCAATAATTCTTTAAATTATAGATTATAGTTTACCTAAAATGGCCTACGTATTTGTTTATTAGACTATAAAGTCAATTTTTAAAGTTCATTTTTATCGTACCAAACATTTTACAAAAACTAGTTCACATAATATATAGATTTATCTTTAAAGGATCTATTCGATGCCTATAAGCTCTATATAGCCTATGTTATTCATTTTTACTTTCAGTGTGTTGGCCACGCTTATTTGCTCGGAGAAGTAGGCCAACTCCTTAGTAGGCCTACTATGTTTAGCAATTCCCAGAAGTAAAAAAATATTTCGGATTCAGATTTAATACCCACTGATACAAATTCGATAAAACGGTAAGTTATGACATCCAAACTTTTAATCTCTCAATCTTTATGTAGGTGAAAATGTTCCCGTAATGTAAATTGTATCGTTTTATCTTTAGTTTGGCTCATATAGGTCAAATATTTGGCCTATCTTTTAAGTTAAAGATACTCCTTTTAAAAAGAAATGTAGACCCTATTGTTGTATTACTCTTATTCAAGACTTGCATGTTAATTAATCATGGTTTTAAATTATGTTGTTAAGTTGTTGGTTTTCATGTGGTGTTCAGGTAAGCCATTGCATACCCGGATGGCTCTCTTAAAATAATGTATAGATCTAAATATTATATGCGTTTCACCTATCTAAATTATATGAGATTATTGTATTGTTAGAAATATATGCTTTATGAGTTATTTCTACTTTGCCATTCTTTCTTCTTGTGTTTCTAGTGTTGGCATTAATGAGCAGCTATATGATATGCCATATGCTAATTTAAACTCCCCTCGTTTACCAAAAAAAAAACATAGATGGGTAGGCTAGATCTAGGCCTATATGTTAATATAATAGGCCTTAACGATGAAAAAAAAAATAACATGAACATTTTTAAACAAATATTTTATAGGGATATGAACTTAAGTCTCCCTTGCATTGAAAACTGTTCCCATTATGGGCTTCAAATATAGGGGAGAGGTGGGTAATTCGTAACGGTGTGTAATTCGTACCTCTACATACTTTGACTGGTTGTAATTACGATTTAAGCCCGTCAAAACATGCGAGCACATGTTAGGCCAATCACTATGCATGGAGAGATGGAACTAATTGCGAAGAGCAAATGTTAAATAGTTCATAACAAAACAAACAGTTCTGTATTAAAGTATGGTATGGAAGAATATTCATCTTTAATTTCAGTTGTTCTCTTGTTCACAAAGATTGGAAAGGTTGTAGGTCACTATGACTGCTTAGTTCTATCCGGGCCTCAAGCTAAAGACGCGCCAGATCATTACATTACTAACATTCCACCAATACCAGTGCCAGTTACTAGACATGGACAAAGACAAAGGAAATAAGAAATCTCTCAAATATTGACATCAATCCATTATAAACGACAGCTAAAGCTAAAAATACAAATAGTCGTTTTGAAAAAAAAAAAAAATATATATCAAAAACAAAATATCAATAAGCCTACAAGTAGTGCAAAAGTGCAAAAAATGCTCCAGAAAAAAAAACCTAAGGTCTATCGGCCAAAAAAAAAGATCTCCTATGGTACTGCTTTATGTGCGATGAGAACCTTGAGGACAACATGATACAATGTTTAATCTGTAGAGAATGGGTACATGTTGCATGCTGTGCATTAGCATCACAAAATGGATCAAAAGATAATTATATTTGTGAATTATGCCAGTGAGTTTATTTTATACAATTGAGATAAAGATTATTACTTCAGCTTCAACATTCCAAAAAAAAATTTTTCTTCATTCCTTTTGGTACTTATTACCCTCCCTAGTGGTACGAATTGAACGCTGGTGAGGGTAATTCGTACCACTTGGTCTTTTTTTATTTTATTAATTGTGCTCTTTGTTTTCATAATAACACGTTGAAATCTTGTATATTCATTATTTTGTCAACAATAATTGTTTTAACGTTAAAATAAACTTTTGTCTACAGTTAGTTTTTTTATTGTTTATTTTTTCACTTAGGGGGTACGAATTACCCACCTCTCTCCTAGATCTATATCAAAAGAATTGGCCTAGTCTAATAAAGTGAAGCCGGCTGGACCAGCGGTTAGTTCACCGGACTGTCAACCAAAAACCAACTGACACGTCGCGGGTTCTATCCCTGCCACCGACCGATCCCTGTCGCTCTGCGGGAGTTTTGGGCCTATAGTGGACGTAATAATCTTCTATTTCAGTGATGGCGAACCTTTTTGAGGCCAGTGCCCAAAGTGCAATACAAGACCAACTTATTTCTTTCAACTTGCCAACACAGCAATTAAAACAAAATACTGAGGTTTTACCTTAGAAAAAACAAACAGCTCATGCAGTCGTCCGAAATAGTTAACATCTTTTGCCCATAAAAAATAATATAAGAAAATTAAATTTAATTAAAGGGAGATAATTAGCCCGTTTTACTTGCGCTAATATTTCTAATATTATGTATCATATTTTTCTTTTATAAAAGACTAAATATCCTAAATTTATAACGTTATAATGACCAAACTGTAAAAAGTAGTTAAAAATTATATAAATATTAAATGAATAAAAAATATATGCACATTTTTTAAACATTACATTAACTACCCAGTTTGTATGATTGGTACGCAGTAAGTCCGCTTATCAATGGTACAATTCGTGGTCTTAGTACATAATTCAAAGAAAATCTCAGATAAACTGAGAACAAACTAGTAAATATTTCCCCTTGTGTGAAATTAATATAAAAGTTTATGTGATTTTTGCTGTTGACTGCATGCTGATAATTTGTCAAGCCTTGGCTCATACTCCGTAACTGTAAGAGCGATACATGCTGCACTCGGGTCATCTGTCAGTCCGTTTCTGGCATCAGATTTGATATAATTTAAAGTTGAAAACAGCTGCTCACAAACTAAGATGACCCAAACAAAGTAAGAATCATCCCAAGTGCTTTCATCGACTTGAAATTATTTGGCAGATAACTTCACACTTTAAGGATTTTATCACCACAGCTACGAACTGTGCTGTCCTTTGTCACCCTTTCACACTCTATCTTCTCAAGAGTTTCACGCAGATAATAGAATTTACTTTTGCAGATAGAGCTTTCTTGAAATTTCAACAGCTTCGTTTCCAGATTTTCTAAATCTAGCCACAAAGACAAGTTCTTCAAATTTGGCTTTATTTGTGAAAGTAAGAAAACAGAGGGTTTTGTCTCCATCTATTACTGAAATTCTCCTTTGCTGCTGCTACAATGCTAGAAAATTCCTTGTAGATTTCCTCATGGCTTGTAGGACTCTCGGTATATATTATAGAATTTTGTATTTTTTATTCAGTTCATTGAAGTGTGCTGTACAATATGCAAAAAAACACGAGGTTAGTAAGCCAAACCATATAGTGAGCTGTGCATAATACTGCCCATTTTGAATCATAAACAGCCTAATTTCATCCAAGCATGCTACAAATCTCTCCAATACTCGACCTCTGGTCAGCCAACTGCCATTATTGCACATGAGTAAAATATTATACTGCGCCTTGACCTCATCAAGAAGTGCGTGAAACTGTCGAGCATGATGTAATCGACAATTTTTTTGACATCTTTGAAGATATCATCTAATTTCTTGCTACTATCCCTGTCACAAAGAGCTTCTTGGTGTATAATACAGTGAAACTGAACGACTGGGTGTTTTGCTTCTTTAACAAAGAACTGTATGAAACCAGATGCGTTCCCCACCATGCAAGGTGCCCCGTCACTAGTAACTGAAATAACTTTTTTGATGATTTTATATCTTGTGCCCAAAAAGCTTCCATAATCGTATCTCAGAGATGTGTTGTATAATCGTATCTCAGAGATGTGTTGTATAATCGTATCTCAGAGATGTGTTGTATAATCGTATCTCAGAGATGTGTTGTATAATCGTATCTCAGAGATGTGTTGTATAATCGTATCTCAGAGATGTGTTGTATAATCGTATCTCAGAGATGTGTTGTATAATCGTATCTCAGAGATGTGTTGTATAATCGTATCTCAGAGATGTGTTGTATAATCGTATCTCAGAGATGTGTTGTATAATCGTATCTCAGAGATGTGTTGTATAATCGTATCTCAGAGATGTGTTGTATAATCGTATCTCAGAGATGTGTTGTATAATCGTATCTCAGAGATGTGTTGTATAATTGTATCTCAGAGATGTGTTGTATAATTGTATCTCAGAGATGTGTTGTATAATTGTATCTCAGAGATGTGTTGTATAATTGTATCTCAGAGATGTGTTGTATAATTGTATCTCAGAGATGTGTTGTATAATTGTATCTCAGAGATGTGTTGTATAATCGTATCTCAGAGATGTGTTGTATAATCGTATCTCAGAGATGTGTTGTATAATTGTATCTCAGAGATGTGTTGTATAATTGTATCTCAGAGATGTGTTGTATAATTGTATCTCAGAGATGTGTTGTATAATTGTATCGTCGTTTGGAAAATCATTAAAAAGGGAATTACTCTTGCTCAACATGGCCGTTTTCAGAAAATCCTCATCAGAAAAGGGCTGACCATGTTTTGCCATGCAAAGTGACTTTTGAAAGTTTGCTTCTGTCAGATGATTTGTTTAAGAAAGATACTTACAAAAACTAGAGGTGGGAGTGATATTTTCTCAATTTCTCTTGAAGAAACTCTTTTCTTTCTGACAAAATGGCGGTTTTAAATCGACGATCCCATCCCTAACGGTTGGGCCATAACTAAGATGTTCCATTTTTGGTAAATGCTCGCGTGCCCACAGAAATGGCTCTGCGTGCCAGCTGTGGTACGCGTGCCATAGGTTCGCCATCGCTGTCTATCTAGAAAGAACCGTCTGTAAACTTATAGGAAATTAAGACCCACCGGCTTAGGACCTATTTCAAAAATATTTAGCCTACACTTTTGATACAAATTTTTTGTTCTTATTTAAAAATATGTTTACTCTAGAATAACTTTTTTTTTACTTTGTTAACTTTTACATTTTTATATTTGTCTCAAAATGGACAAAGCCTCCACCCCACAATTAGTTCACCCCCCCCCCTTTTCTCCAAAATTTAGGTACTTTTTCTTTTCAAATATTTATTTAGACTTAATCTAGTAATTTTTAGAAAAAACAAACTATTTTTTTAGCTTCCATATTGTAACAGCCTTTAAAGAATTAAATTTTATGTACTATGTAGGCTATTTATTTTTTATTTAATGTATGACCATTCTATACTTTTTTTAACTGTTGAAATTTTGGCTTTCCATAGAATAATGTTTTTGAACATGCTTCGTCGTTGTTTGGACTAGTTGTCTACTGTATGAGTGCTGGGTTATTTTACCTCATACAAATTAATTTTTTTAGAAAATGAAAATATAGTTCCTACCGTGCACGA